>OZ008371.1:111468078-112068078 GCA_963931995.1 Phaonia tiefii
TGTAACGTTTCCCCCAAATAAAAATGTTGACCTTTAAACTTGTGCGAACTTTAATTTCCACCAAATTTTTAAAATTTTTAATTTACTTTAACGGCAAATAGAAAAATCGCTGGTGAACATGAGTTCAAGCATACACGAGTTCACTCAAATGTGGCCTCTCTCTTGAATTGAGTATCTTTCTTCTTGCTACAAAAACGAAGATGTAAATCCTAATGTCAAACAATTGCTCGTCTCTGTGCAATGTCTGTGATACTACGGTGGATATACTTGTATCTGGGTTCAATCCCATTTCGAAATATTATAAGTACTAAAAAAAATTGGAATTTAAACCTCAAAAATATAACTACTTCCTTTACAATGAGGGAAAATTAATCCCATGCTAACATAATATTTGGTTGTAAAGACCCAGATGTGGAACTTTGATTACTGTAAAACCCACCTGTGCTGTTCTACTATCCCAAAACCAACAGGTTCTGTTACGCAAAACTATAACATACGACGCCTGTCTAAAAGCTCCGTGATTTCGAGGTCAGACGTCTTGCACATATTAATTAAACAAACAAATTTCAACATATTCTTCCAACTGCCTCTATCCTTCGTCTTTTCTCGCCAGTTGGTAACACCAAGGATACGGACGGATTCGTCTGCCTGGTCTTTCCAGCGGAGTCTTGGTCGTCTTCTTTTCCAGCTACCATCGGGTACGTTATCAAAAACCTTTCGCGCAGGCTCATCTTCATCCGTTCTGATAACATGGCCTAGCCAACGCAATTGGCCCACTTTGATCCGTCTAGCTATGTCCACGTCAGAATAGAGACTATATAGCTCTGCGTTCCAGCGACGTCGGTATTCGCAGTTTTCCCTAACAGGACCATATATTTTTCGGAGAATTTTTCTCTCGAAAACTCCCAGGTGTTTTTCATCCGCTTGCGATATGACCCAATTTTCGGAGCCATATGTCAAGACAGGTAAAATGAGAGTCTGATATAGCTGGACTTTTGTCCGTCGAGAGAGGGCTTTGTTCCTAAAATGTTTGCTGAGCCCAAAATAGCACCTATTTGCAAGCACAATTCTTCTATCTATCTGACGTTGTTCTTGTTAACGGCGGATCCAAGGCAGACAAATTCATTCATTTCCCTCGTAAAAATTAGCTTTTGAAGAACGCTGCGTCATTTATTTTGTGTTTGACAGCCATTGAAAGCAGACAGTCTCGTAAATTTCGATGAAAAATTAAAAAAAAACACATGAGGTGTCAAGGGACACCCGGTTGGAACGAAGTTCCTTTCGCTATATTTTATATACTAGTTATTTCCAACACGCCTACGGCTCCTGTTGTTGTTTGGTACTTTTTGTAAGAATATGTATTATATTTTCCCGAAGAGGTACTTTTTAAAGAGAGGTACTTCTTTTATTAAAAGCTAACGTTTTTTTAAGAAAATTTACTATTTTTAAGAAGAAGTAATTTCTGTAAGAAGAAGCCATAAGGGTACAACTTTTCTTTATAAAGAAGTAATTTTTTAAGAATAGGCACTTTTTAAAGAAGTGGTACTCTTTTTAGGAAAAGGTTATTTTTGTCAGAAAATTTACTTATTTTCAGAAAGGCTACTTATCTCAAGAAATAAAAGATAAGAAAAGAAAAGAAAAGAAAAGAAAAGAAAAGAAAAGAAAAGAAAAGAAAAGAAAAGAAAAGAAAAGAAAAGAAAAGAAAAGAAAAGAAAAGAAAAGAAAAGAAAAGAAAAGAAAAGAAAAGAAAAGAAAAGAAAAGAAAAGAAAAGAAAAGAAAAGAAAAGAAAAGAAAAGAAAAGAAAAGAAAAGAAAAGAAAAGAAAAGAAAAGAAAAGAAAAGAAAAGAAAAGAAAAGAAAAGAAAAGAAAAGAAAAAAGAAAAGAAAAGAAAAGAAAAGGTATTATTTTATTTTTAAGAAAATGTGCTTTTAAGAAAAGGAATTTTTGGAAGAAAAGGCATTTGTTTTAAGAGAAGGTATTTTTTTTTAAGAAAACGGTTTTTTTAAGAAATGGGAATTTTTTTAGAATTGGTCCTTTTTTCAAGAATATGTACATTTTTAAGAGTAGGTACTTATCTCAAGAAAAGAAAAGGTATTATTTTATTTTTAAGAAAATGTGCTTTTAAGAAAAGGAATTTTTGGAAGAAAAGGTATTTGTTTTAAGAGAAGGTACTTTTTTTTAAGAAAACGGTTTTTTTTAAGACATGGGAATTTTTTTAGAATTGGTCCTTTTTTCAAGAATATGTACATTTTTAAGAGTAGGTACTTATCTCAAGAAAGTTATTTTGTTTCACAAAAAATTTACTCTTAAGAAAAGGTAGTTTTTTAAGAAAACGAAATTTGTTGTAAGAAAATTTAATGTTTTAAAACGAGGTACTTATTTTAAAAAAACACACCTTTTTAGGTATATTAGGTGCTTATTTTGTATAATTGTGAACTGTTCGAATCCATTTGAAAATAATTTTAAAATTATCATCAAAATGTGTGGATCATACGTGGGATTTTTTTCATTTGCATTGGATTTTAATTTGCATTATTTTACTTTTTTTAAGAAACTCTACTTTTTTAAAGCAAAGGTAGTTCTTGAACATAAGGTATTTTTTTGAAGAAAATTTTTTTAAGATTATGAATATGTATTTTTTTTTTTTTTGAGAAAATTTACTTTTTTAGAAAAGGCACTTATTTAAGAAACTGTTCTTTTTTAACTTCTTTCACTTAGGCTTTTCTAAATTTACCTTTTATTGGGTTCAAAAATACAAATATACTAAATATTGGTTACAGGCTCCATCTAGAAAACTTCCCATTAAACAAAAAATTTTGCAAATTATGTGAGACATCCAGTTAATTTTTTTCTCTATGATCCAAGCCATTAGTGTAGACACAAACCAAAGCAAAAGTAAACAATATAGTTGATAATAGTGGGTTGTAGCATAATAGTGTTAAAACAAAAGTTCTTTAATTTTTTTTCATTTAGCTCCGTGCGATAAGGAACTTCGTTCCAAAACGTGAATTACATGTGCTCATGAAGCATTATTTATTTTCATTCATTCATTCATTTTTATTCTTCCATCATTTCTTAATTATATAACATATTTATATATATAAACATTTTCCGTTTTTTAAAAACAACCATCGCCGAAACCAAGGAAAGACTGGATAAATACTATGGGGTCTCTGCAATCGATAGTTAACATTGAACTCAATATCGGTGGTTAACAAGTGGATCAATGAATTCCGTTGTGGCCGTTATCATCCTTGATAATGGCACCACAAATTGGGCATAATGTTTGGGTTCACTTTTTTTAATTATTGATAACATGGTTTATATATATTTGACAGAACTAAAGGAGAAAATAATTGGATCAGCTGTTCTCTCGCTATAACTTGCAGTGGAGGAGCCTTGATGCGTAGCCAGTCTCGCTACCCTCTCTCTGTCTTTTCATAAGTCGATAACCAAAGTGCAGTACCAGATAAAACTTGAAAATTTGATCATCGAAAAGTGCGTCAATATATTAAAGAACGGCGATCAAAATGCTACATTTGACAATGATAAGTCATTCGTTTGGCAATATGTAACTATAACAATTGATTTCGTTATTTCTACTTTGGCCGCTAAACTAATATAAATAAAGCCGTACAGCCGTATCACACTGCACAGTTGATGTCACCCAAAAGAGGTCGTCGATAAAATAAATGCAAGATTTTTGGACAATCGGAGGAACAACGTGCGTGAGGTGACTGAAGCAGTATGCATATTAACTTAGAGGGTACATTAAATATTACAATGAAAATTTGCACATGAAAACCTATCCTCGGAATTAATCACACTTGACCCTAAGCGCAACCGTGAGACCATTTCAAAGGAGTGTTTGTCAATGTTCAACCGCAATCCTAAGGAGTTTTTGCTCCGTTTGGCTACCGTGGTTGAAACAAGGATCTGTCACAACACAACAGGGATCAAGGCACTGTCAAATACTGGACTTGTCAAGGTGAACGTGTGGCAAAGAAGGTCAAGAGGGTTCGGTTCTGTCGGCCAAGAAGGTCATAAAAACTAAATAAATAGTTTCCCATTACACCCCATGAGCGATTTAGGGAGAGCTTCTCACACCCAGTGAACTGTGCGCTTTCAAGTTTTATACTCAAGTTTTATCTGTGGGTTGGAAGCACTCCATATTCGACAATTTTGTTTGTTTAAGTATGCCGTTTAAATCGAAATTGGCCTCGTCAGAAATGAAAAGACAGTTCAACATGTTCCCGCCCTCTTCCAACATTTGACGCATATTCTGCTCCGACTGCGTTCAAATGGTCTGCTGCGATCAGTTTGTGGGCCATTTGAATTTTATATGGGAATAAGTCCAAATCTTTGTGCATAATTGACTGCAATGACTGTATAATAATAAGCTTCTTGTCGAAACTCTTGGATTGTTTTGTAGGAGAGCAGCGATTATTTCCTCCATCCGAACTGAAGGGTTTCAATGGTAAGGTCTTCTGTTGACTGTCCCATGCTCGGCAAAATTGTTAACAAGTCTCAATATGGTTCATCTGCTCGGAGGATTGCCGCCAAACGTGCGCCTATACTCTCTTTGGACCGATACTACGGACTCCAGTGCGTGATAGCGGCGGACAATCCAAATTCTTGTCAGCCCAGTCATCCATTTTTGTTAAATCTAAAAATCAATCTGCAAAATAAAAAAAAAATAACCAGATCCATTAAATAGAAAAAAAGTTATTAATTTTTTTTTTTGATAGCGGCATTCATCAGCCACCCTGTAATATAGGGCCCTGTAACAGGGCCATATAATTTGCTGACCAATTTTCTCTCGATGACACACAGAAATGTTTCGTCATCGAACGATATGACCCACGATTGTGCTCCATAAAGGAAGACAGGTTATATGAGAGTCTGATATAGTTGCATCTTCGATTCTCGAGAGAGGGTCTTATGTCTAAATTGCCTTTTTAGCATGAAATAACACCTACTTGGCAGCACAATCCTACGTTTGGTTTCTAGACTGATGATATTGCTTTTTGTTTTACAGCAGGTCGAGTTAAATAAATTCGTCTACTCGAAATCATAATGGCTATCAACATTCACCCTTCCTTCTGCTTGTCGAATTCGATTCGATTCTCCTTAGAATCGCTTACCACAACAATTATTAATTTTTAATTCCGTTTGTAGCGACTGAAATATTTGTTGGTGAATGTTTGAGATTAAAAGTGAATTTCATAACTAAGCGCCTTCTGTTAATTACTGCTGAAAAGGACAGATGGAATGAAAAATTAGCATTATATTGTTAATAATTTACAATTTATACTTTTCATCGTTAATAAGATTCTTTTTCAATTACCGTACAAAACTTGGCTCTTCACAAATATTTAAATATTTTTAAGAGTCACAATATTTTTGTGATCGCCAAGCGAAGTATAAGCTTAAAATCAAATGAATTTTAAAATCAGATTGCCACGAAACGCGCCGCCAGCCGTCTTTTTAAAGCTATCACTACTGTCCGCAACTCGCCATGCAGGCGCTTCCAGAACCATCTTGTAGTTTCCGGAAAGAACAGTAACGGCTTCTATTTCTATATTATTTTCAAGTGCTCTTTGTGTTCTTCTTAGCGAATTCATCAACCGTTCGTGGTGATATCGTAAACGTTAGCTTTCAACTGACAACGAAGATGTTTTTACAGGCATTTCATGAACATTAAGTTTCAATAATTTTACAAACACCAGAACTACCAAGTTGCAACACGCACTACAGTTGCTCAGTAAAATTCAACTGGTTGTTGCTAAGGATGCAAATATTAGTTCAGCCAAAATTTTAAGCCTTTCTCTTAATTATATATTGAAACTAAATACGATGCCAAGTGAAACTCGGATGTCAATGGGTTCCAATGGAAATTGGGTATATTATAACCAAGTTAATTCAGATCAATTTTAGTGTCATATAAATGGTAGGCTGGATAGAGCTCAAAATTTACTTTCTTAATAAATTTCCTTATCTTAATAAATTCCGGTTGATTTAACATCTGACATCAGGTTCAGGTTGTTTTAATTTCTGCAATCAGATCTAGGCGAATGTCGCAATTGCGCAGTTCCAAAGTCGACAATTTGGCATTTACTTGATCTAAAATATTACAATCTGATTCCGGAAAAAGCCTCTTAAAATGATAGAGCTCCTGGTATATTGGTAAGTATCAGCGAATTTCCACAAGCATTATTATGAATATTGTCACGATAAATATTTTACATGATTGGATTAACTAATATGTCCGTCAAAATGGCATTGTTATGCCGACGAATGGTATGCTGCCTAATATTAATGCACCTAAAAGTATGCCATGGTGCAAGATAAAAAGCTATCTCATACCAACTAACCACGAATGTTTGATGATGTCGCTGTAACTGTCTGTGGTAATCGGGAAAGGTGTCATCTCACCACCTTAGTCAAGTTTTCAAAAGAACCTCCTCAGTTGCACTTAACGTAATTTATAAAGAAACTTTATTATTCACGGAAAATAAACCAGCGTTAAGAAGGGCAATTATGGCAATATGATCCACATTGGGGCGATGGGAATAAATATGTATAAGAAGGACAGTTAGATAATTGGAAACAATATGAATTAGCCGAATAATCATGTAGCATATTCTTGCGAACTATGGTTGTCAGTCTTTCGTGGACTACCTGATCATTGCAACGGTTATCAGGCTAACATTTTGGCAATTATGGAAGTGATCTATTTTGTTAAGGCCAATTGTCGTGCAATAATGTGGGTCGATATCTTCAACAATCTCGAGTCCCTGGAAACATTTTTTCAGAAATTAACAACACCGCGGGACTCCCGCAGGTATTTTAACGCGCTACATAGACACTATAAAACTCACCATATAATACTGCAAGTGTATGGAGATATTGCAGCGAACTGCAGCTCAGATGAGTGGTTGTCCAAACTATACACCTAATTTAGAGCGCAACACGATTCAATATTTATTTATTTTCATTAAAAACGCATTTACTGATAATTTGTTAATGCTGTTGTTATGAATAATTACAAAACGAGGAATTAACGTCTTTCGATTTATGTCCTAAACCCAATCATTTGACCATTCTATGTACAGATAATAGTATACTACCCTTACCTTTGGTGAGTACTCAGCACATTTCAAACGAACGACCTTGGAAGTCCTCAGGACTGCTGACGTTGATATAACGGGTGGCCCAAATACAGGCAGATATATAAATCATATATTATTTTGACACTGATAGATTATTTTCTGTTCGAAATATCAGTCAATATCATAAATCCGCTATCCAAAATGAATCGTTTTACGCTTGAAAAACTTTGAGAAATATCACAAACTCTAATCGGGCATCGAATTTGACCGAAAAATCAAACGAGGCCCAATTTCATCTCAGCGGCTATGTCAACAAACAAAATTGCCGCATCTGGGGATAGGAAAACCGGCACGTTATTGTCGAGAAGTCAATGCATCCAAAGAGAGTAACAGTTTGGTGTGTATTTTGAAGTGGTGGCATTATTGGCCCATTTTTCCCAAAATGTTGCTGGAAACGTCATTTCAGTCAACGGTAAGCGCTACAAAGTCATTATTACAGACTTTTAAGGACTGAAATGGAAGATATGAACTTGCATAATCTTTGGTTTTATTATGATGTCACAATATGTCACACTGCTCATCAGATAATCGAACTTTTGTATACTAAGTTCGGTGATCGTGTTATCAGCCGTCATGACGATGTCAATTGGCCACCTCAGAGCTGCGATTTGGCTCGTTAGGACTTTTTCTTGTGGGGTGCCGTCAAATACCGATGCAATGCGAATAATCTAGAAACGATACACACCCTTAAGGCTAATATAATTCGCGAGTCATTCGTGAGATAGCACCAGAAATCGTCAAAAAAAAAGTCTTGGAAAATTGAACTGACGGATGAGCTACGGTGAAGCCAGCCGCGGCAGTCACATGAATGAAATTGTGTTCCAATAATAATGGAAATATTTGTAATATCTACTAAAGCTATAGTACAGCAAAAGAATTTACATTTAGTTCATTGTATTTAATTTTGTAAAATATACTTGGTCCACTATGGTCCACTATGTATATGGGCATTATCTGTAAAATAAGATATTTTTGCTTACCTTTCTTAATAATCACAAAAAAATCCGCGTCAACAAAAATTCCATATTCTGTCTACTTTAATAAAGGGGTTTTTTATGATCCAGGCCGATGTTTATTGACCGCCATTTCTGTTTGGTTGACATTTGTCAGTTTATATTTGACAGTTGTGCAGAGCAGTCGATAATATTTATTATGGAGCATCTAACGTACCAACAACGTATAGAAATTTTTTAAAACATTTTTTCTAAATAATCGTTCACAAACGCGAAGAATTTTGCGGGATTTTTGGTTTAAATAATGTATTGTAAAGAATTTTGAACCTACACGCTGAAAAATAACGTCCCAGCAATATATTGCAGGAACCATGTACATGTTTGCAAGCATTGTTTTCGTGAATTGTCACAGATATCAGTTTCCAACAAACAATTCCACATTTGGGTCACAAATACATATATTATAACCTATTAATCATTGTGTTCCAAACATCTTATATTGTATAGCAAACACAATGTGTTTGGATTTGCATCCGTTCTATTTGCATCCAAACAATAAAAAAAATACAATTGTTTCAACGTGTTTGTATACACTGGCAGATAAAGTGAAGTCTGGACGAACTCGTAGCGTACGTACGGCACAACGTATGGCTACAGTGAAAGAATATGTTGACGAAAGGCCAGATACGTCAGCTAGACACCGTGCACATGAATTTCAAATGTCATCACCAACTTTGTTCAAAACACTCAAAAGAGCTTTGCATTTATACCCGTATAAAATTCAACTGGCTCAACAACTAATGGAAAATGGCCATAAGCGCTGACGGGAGTGGAATGAAAGGTTCAAAAAAAAACATCGGCCTGGAACATTAAAAACAACCTGTATAATAATTGTAAGAATTTTAGAATTTGAAATATATAGAATTGTGTTGTGGTAACCGAATTGAAAATTGTTTTATCAGATGAATTTATGAGAAATTCGGTTGCAACAACCTCATTTTTAATAACTATGTTTGTCTCAACCGAATTACCGTCAAATTCAGTTGTTGCAACTTCATTATTGTCAAATTTGATTGTAGCGACCGAATTGATACCAAATTCGATGGTTGCAAACGAATTGATGCTTGGATGTAACCGAATTGATAGCACAGTCGGTTGTTGCAAACAAATTGATTCCAAAGTTGGTTTTTTCAACCGAATCCATTCCAAATTCGGATCTTTGCACAGACATTATAAAATATTTAGTTGATAGAACGCATATATTTGGAAATTCAGTTGTCACAACCGAATCAATTGCGAAACGAGATTGTTTCTATAGAATTGCATTACTGGGATCTGCAATCATTCATGACAACTTCAATTGGCTTGTGGAAATCTCAATTCGGTGGCAAGCGCCGATTTTATGGACGCTACAACTTCTTTTCAATCAATTAGTTTTGTGAGTGTATGAAAATAATTTGAAATCAACAATCTGTAATCAACATCTGAAATCAACATCTCCCACTTACACTAACCAATTATGATCAAATCAACGCCTGTGCCGATCAGAATTTCCGATTTATAGTTTAGCCCATGTGTAGTCTAGCTACAGTATTTCCAGCTAATAAAAACTTGAAAACAAACATTCTAACATTTCAATAGCAACTTCTCACCAAAAATACGATACGAATACGAAATACAGGTTAGGTTAGGTCCAGGACAAATAACAACTAAGTGAAATCGAACTGAAATCGCATAGCATGAAACCAGCCTAAGGGAGTTATGGTGATCCAAAGTCTTCCTAACAAATATTATTATCTGTTAATAGAAATACCGCGTGCTGTATGTTGTTATAAGCAAATAACTTCTAAAAAGGTCGCACGAATTAACAGAAACCCAGACTGTAGATCCCTAGAACTGTAACTAAAAACCAAGTCGAAAATCTCACCCTGTTTTAATGTCATCCTCCATTTATTTCAAAATACCACCCCAACCTTGTAACATGTCCATTACTCTGCAGTCATAATGTAGGGTACTTCAAATATAAATGTTCCACCTAATCGTCGCTTTTGTTAATCGTTTCAATATTGCAGGAGCTTAGGCGATCATTGCAGCTGCTACTGCTGCTGAAATGTCTGCGCCGTTGCCATAGAATGTCACAAATTAATTAAGCTATTTTTTGATTAAATCGAAATTGTGTAGAAAAACTGAACGTTTACTATGCTGGTCCACCACAGACGGCTCCGTAGGGAAGATAAACGAAGCGAACAGTATGAGTAGAAAGAAATTGGTGTCATCAAATAAATGACATGAACTGCAACAAAGCGAAAAATAATGGGAAGAACGTTAACTTAAACGCTAAACGAAGGAAGAAGGTAAGGGTAAAACGACACATATTGGCAAAGGGGTAAAGAGGATGTCAATGAAACTCATGCAAAAACTACAAAAGTACCCGTACTTAAAGAAGTACTTTCCATTATGAGAAGACACAAAGTACTCATACCAACGTAAGTGTGTTTGAGTACTATGTGAAAAGTGTTGGAAAGTAACGTACGATTTACTGGTAAGTAGAACTAGCAGCAGCAGGCAGCTGGAAGAAAAAGTGCATCAATTTTGTCCAGAAGCTAAGAAATTGTCACGTTTTCGCATAACTTATGTTATGGCTATAAGAAAGCAGCCAACTAAGCAAATCCCCCTCTAGCGTGTGATAGCAAGCAGTTGCGTGTTTAATGCCATTCTCGTCCACCCCGAGTGGGGGAAATTGAACCAGTGTATAGAGTAAATTGTAATAGTTTTTTATTTATACTAGTAGCATAAGACTCTTAATGCATAAAGTAGATTTCCATGGAATATAATTACACAGAACTGCGAGAATTTAGGAAAATGAGCTAAAATCAATTTGAGGAAGAAACTTTTAAATGAAACATCATACAGTTTGGAAAATAAAACAATAAAAAATACAAATGCAAACTTTCCCTGAGTGCGAAACCCTAAAGAAAATGTTGTAATGTATAACCAAATACGAATATTGGGAGATTTTAATTCGCATTGGGTTTTAATAATTATCTAATGCAAAAGAATTTCCCCTGTTTGCAATTACAATTCAAAAATTATGGATTTTCATTTGCTCAAACAATGCAAATGCATGGTTGATGAACCCGCTGCCAATTGTAATGATATATTGGAATGAATTTGAGACATTGGTTTGAACGATCAGTTCTTTTAATTTATTTGACTGCTGTCAATACTGTTTTTAAAGTGTTGTATAACGTCAGCTAAAATTCAAATGAAAGTAACTACAATTTTCATTTTGTTCAAAGGAGTTGAATAAAAAATACAAAAAATTCAGTTTGCCAGTATATTTTCGAATATTACTGAATGTAAGACTTTACTTTAGCAAAGATTTGAAAATTTGAATTGAAAAATTAATTCCTCACCCTTTTACGAGGATTGTTTCTTCTCTTGGGAATATAAATTAAAATTGTAGTTACGTGGTTTTGCATTTCTGCTAACGATGTATAAAGGTTTGTGGTTTTAATTAGAGTTGCCTCCCGTTCCTTATCAAGTTCATAAACCTGTACATGTAAAACCGAAAATGTCAGATATAAAAAGTTCCATTTTACATAATTAAAATTGCCAAAATATTTAAATTTATTTGAGTTTACGTTTGAAGCAGCTTTGGATCTCTTAATTTAAAATAAATAAAAAAAAATAAATATGTTTCCATTAAATATCACAAAAAGGAACAGGAGCTTCTCATAATCAGTGAGTTGTGCGATTTATGGTTTTACACTCACTCACTTTTTCAGAACTAAGTACTCGATTATGTCACCATCACTAAGCTTGGTGATCATCGTTACAAGAAATATCAGCTGGTCAGATCAGATCGAACCCCTCATTCTTACGTACAAGACTGGTGCACCCTAACCTTCGCAACATCGACAGTTCATTCGACTTTAATTAATTGGCATCCGATTCCACAACCATTCGATTTGCAATGCCATGGTTAGCAATCACAATTCAAAATTTGCCTACATCAACTCGCTCATTTGTCTTTGACTGAAGAAACCCGAACGTCTGGAAGTTGCAAGTTTTGCTCTGTGCGTGCTCTGAACCAGCGTTCCAGAGCTGTAGACGATTCATACTTTTTTGTAATAATTCGCGAGTAGTTCATGCATTGATGCAATTAGCAAAATGTTGAATTAATTATTTCCCCCAAAAAGCGAATAGAATGACATTTGAATCAATTCATATGTGTTTGACAAAAGTGAATAACATTTCATTTCCAATCCAAATGAATTGCAATTCATTTCCATTTCAAATGAATTTGGAAATATGAATTGCAATTCACTCATTATAAATGAATTAATAGCAATTTAATTTTTCTAATTCATTTGAATTAATTCAAAAAAAATCAATTCAAGTGAATTACAATTCATTCATCATTCATACATTTGAATTGAAAATGAATTGCGATTCATTTCCCCAAATTGATTTGAATTGCGATTCATTTTGCCAAATGCATTTGAATCGGTAATGAGCTGCAATTCATTTTTGCCAAATACATATACATTTATTCAAATTTAAAATGCATTTTTCTAATTCATTTGAATTAATTCAAAATCAATTCAATTAATTTTGAAAGGCCAATGTAAGTAAATCTAGAGTAAGCATTTCTCTCGTTTTGTTATCCATCTCATTTTTTTTTATATCAAAGACAGCAGCAATATGCCTTTATCCTTGTTCGCTGCCACGAAATTCAATGCGAAATTGTCGAAAAAAAATAAAATCAATCATACTGACATTTGAGCAATTTCGTTGCAAAATGACAACTGTTTGTTTACAAACTGTAACGTCAGTGAAATGGTCGTGCCTGGACACAAAATAGGAAATGAAAGAAAACAAACTGATTCTACACAGTTTATATATTTTCTTCTCACTAATCCATGTCGATGAAAACTTAAAAATTCAATTTGATAAATAAGGCGGCATACAATTGTTTTATTTTTTGTTATCATTTTAGTAACCACGTGTTCAGAGAACGAAGCCGACCCATAACTGTCGGTGGCGTCGTACCAACAAAAACATTAATCGGCGGCTGTAACTGAGTTTTTACTAAATGTGATTTTTCGGCAGACGGTACTTTTATGCTCATCTCGTAGGTTGTGTAAAAAATTTTGATCTTTTTTAGTAACTCGTACCTTTAAAATCGGCTAACATTTGAAGCCGATGCAAGCCTGAACTCCAAAAAAGTATGTACGACGGCGGTGCACCGGCATATTTTCTGTCGGCTTCGTTTTCATGCATATAAGCAAATCAAAATGTCCTAAGTTAATTTTGTGGAGTAAAAACAGTATTGTATACCATAGATAAAGTAAACTAATAGATGAAGCACAAGTGTTGGGAAAATTTTAGTGTAATGGGTAATTTTCTAGATGTCATTGAAAGCAATAAATGGGATATTTTTGTTTCCAAAAACAAAAGTCAAAAAATATGACATTAAAATTCTAAAATTTCATATCAAAAGAAAAAATAATTTTCAACAAAAATATCACTTCTAAACAAGAATACAACACGTTACTTAATGTAGAGATGACCATCGAATTGCAAAGCTATGACACCACCGACTAAGTCCTAATAAATTGGTTGTTTCTCCGGTTCAGCTACCATTCGTTGTTGAGAGTCCTCAGACACTCTAACGGTTTCGGCATCTGCGACCACAGAAGTTGATACAGTTTCTGGGCGAGGAATTTTTTAGATTAAAAAGGCGTTCCGGCATGTTCATCTTACGTTCATGTTACGGGTTTTCTCTTATTGATATCCAAACACCGGCCTCATGGCTTTGAAATTAATTTTTACATAAGAAACAAATGCTATTATATAAAATCATTTAAATTTTGTCGCATTTCCCTTGTTTAAATTACTTTAAGAAAAATTTCCCACAATTTTGAATAAACGTCACTGAGAATTATGGGAAACTCCAGTGAAAGTGACAATAGCACAGGACAGCACCTAGTGAACAAAGTTGACAATGGGCGCGCTATATCTATTATTTCCTTTGTCTATGTTGTATACGACAACTTCAGGTAAATTTCAAACAATTGTCGTAAATAACCTAGTTCCAGCTTTAATTCTTGATGCCTCTCAGAATTAAAACACTTACGCAAGTTCACCCGAAAATCTTTCCGATTGGGACTAGTTACGGTAGGTGTAAGAAGCACGTTCGTTTGTCACTGTAATGCCAAAACGCATGGGTATGGCTTCGTAGTTGGAGCCGGAGTTTAGGAGTCGGATTTCAAGAAATTCACCAGGAGTCGGATTGGGAGTTGGAGTCGAATTTGTTCAGCCCGACTCTGACTCAGGTTTAATAATGTTATGCTACCAATTTGAGAAATATCAAAATGGAAGAATATGATGGAACTTGTTTCATCATCGACGAAACCCCAACGACGACAACTGCAACACACTACGAAAGATTGTCAGCTAACGTGAGTTCAAATCTTGATTCCGACCGTTTACATTATTGGCCTGTTTCCCGATCTCGAACTAAAAGCTAAGCGAACAAAAGTCTGTCACTCGCTTTCGACTCAAATTGGGTTTCTCTAAGTCGAATTTGTTTGTCGCATATGTTTGTACCCAAATGACAGCACATCCGAAATACAGAAACCTAAATTTGTACTGAAAAATTTGTTGTTTTCAATGACAAGACTGTGGCACCCAAGCAACTTTCTTTCGACACAAAGCAAAGCTTTCGTTCGAAATCGGGAACCCCCTACAAGAATCGTTATTGCTCAAAGGAAATCGAAAGATGTCAATTGTTTGTTGGCATTAACACTAACGCTAGAATGTTAAAAACAACGATTTTTGGACGTCCATAGATCTGTATTGTCTGAATACTATCTTCTTTTTTTCATTTTATCTTAAAAAAAAGAATCCCAAGTTAAATTTTTAAAAGAAAAATTTAAAGACTTTTTAATGAAAATGGAAAAAACATTTGGGATTCTAAAAAAAACTGAGAAAAAAAACACCAAAATTGTTTGTAATATTTTTGCAGAAAAAATTGAATAAAAATAATTTCGTATTTTTAAATGAAAAAGTTGATGCTTTTTGAATTGTCTGAGATTCAAATTTTCAAGCGTATTTGATTAACATCGGCGTTATATTTTTTAATTAAAAAGACTGCAATTCGTAATTTGGGTACAAAAACCGAAACAGGCGGAAGCCCGGTGTTTCTTTCACAAAATAACCGGTTCCACCGCATTGTAAAAGATAAAATGTTTCGAAACTAATGAAACCCCGTTTTCCCAGATTAGTCCGGTTTCTGAATTCTCTTCTGACAGTTTTTGATTCTGTTTATTATTATATTTTGTCAGCGATGTGAGTTAGGGTTAATACTAGAGTGTCCAAAAAACCGGCATATTTTAGAAACCGGTTTTCGGTTTGTTCGAAAAATCAAGTTTTCAAGAAACCGGTCTTCGGTTTTTAATTTTGCTTTAAATTAAATTGCACATGTAGAACTTACAATACATTTGTTTAACAACCATTTCATATACTTATTCGTGTTGAAAACTCAAAATTTCACAACTGTATTTAGTTAGTTACGTTTGAATTTTAAATAAAAACTATATATTTAAAATTAAATTGTTCGAGCGTTAGGTCTCTTTTAAATTGTTCTATTCTTCAATATTTCGCTAACCATTGGGTATCATCGTCGGGAAGATACACACAATTATTATTTAAAAATTAAATGAAATTAAAATTAAATTTTTAATTAATAATTGTGCTTATTTTCCTGACCATGCTACCCAATGGGTAGCGATATATTGAAGAATAAAATAATTTAAAATAGACCTAACGCTCGAACATTTTAATTTTAAATATAATACGAAAGGTCGAATAAACATTTTAAAAAATATATTATATTACAATTTGCAATGCGTGTTTAATATAAAATTTAAAAGGTTTATTCAAATTCGCATTACACTGATGTAAAATCGAAAGTCATATTCAAATTTGAAAAAGATTTTCATGTGCGAAAATCATATAATGTTTAAAACATTTAGTTCTCAAAGAATTTTAATTTTGAAATTTGAAAAAAAAAAAATAAAAAATAAGAGAAGCCTAATTAATTCTCAATTAATTTTTAATTAATTCTAATTCAAATCATTTTGAAAAAAAAAATTGCTTGGATTTTTCATTTAGATCATATTTCAAAATGGAAATCATGTTTCATAATTCCAAAATTTCACTAAAATTCGAAATTCATATCATGTATTATTATTATTTTTATGAATATTAACACAAACTAAGTATAATCCGAATAACCGGTTACCCGAAGTCAAAAAACCGGTTTTCGGTTCTTTCGAAAATTACTTTTAAAAATTACTTAAAAGACCAGCACACGGTTAATAGCAATAAAAGCGGTTAACCGGTTTCCACGGTTTTTCAGTTTCGGTTTTGGGCACTCTAGTTAATACATAAATTTTGATGATCTGTAACCTGGAAGCTGTTTTTCTACGTTACCTCTAGTCTGCGGGTTTTAACGGTTTATGAATATTAATTTTAATTAACTTTGGTGCAGTGGTATATTGCCAATAGGTTGCAATTGTATATTTTGAGAATTATAATTTTGAGTCACTCTAAGGTTGAGTATTAGCTTCCTCCTGTGTCATTCCAATTCTAGAGATATCTCTGAAAACCTTCCCAGAAACTTTATTGATGGATTTTTTAATAAACCATCCTACAATATGTATATTTTCACATGCTATCTTTTGGTGTGGCTCCACCAGAAACTGTATTTTAAGAAATTTTGTGATGGCTAGATACTCGATACTGTTGCCGTCAGTGTAGGGTGGTCAGAGCAGGGATCATACTCACGATCTCATGTACAAACCTACGGCAACGGTAACTTTTCTTATTAGTTGTTCCAAAGATGACTCTTTTCTTTCTCAAATCTACCAATACTAAATTTGTCGTAATTCCGCACCAAAGACAGTGCCCATTGTTACTTTCAAAAATGCTATAAAACTTTACCCAGGCTTCCCAAATTATACTGATAAAACTCGTGCAAGCTATGATACTGCAAACGCTCTTATAAGAAGTTGAAGAGACCGCAAAGTAGTCAACAGATTGTTGCGCCATTTTTTTTTATTGCATATCCTTGAGAAGATAAAAGTGTTATTCCACTCCACTCCATGTCAACTTAAACCTCCGAATAACAACGATGGGCAACTGCAGCGCCGCCTCTGTTTTAAACATAATTCACCAGACCAAATGCTACGAACGAGTAAAAAAGTGTAATAGATTTCATGAAGGAATGATACAACGACATCAAGAAAAAACCAAGTATCCCTAAGTAGCAATTGTCGCTTGTAAAGACTAATAACAGAAGAGCGTGAGAAATGGCGTTTCTCCCCCTCCCCACCCCATCCATCTCTCTGTCCACCACGATGGTACAATTTCTAACAACACAATTCCTTTTACGGCCACAAATTACTGCGAAGGATGAAAACATAGATGGCGTTTCATGGGAAGAAGGAAAAAAGGAGGAGGTAAAACCATTTAGTACCAAATGTGGTGTAACCTTTTAGTGCTCCATTAAAGATGACAAAAAAAATATATGTATAAACTAAGGGGAAAATTAATTTTCTCCGCAACAAAAATCTGTTATAAATAAACGGAGGGAGGGTTTTTTTCAAATGCAATTTATTTTCACTAAAATGTGTGCGATTTTAGGCAGCCATGGGGTTAGCTAACTGGCAAGTTAAGCATTATGAATGGGATTTTCTTACAAAAAAAAGTGTCCCTCACATGGTAAAACAGTGGAGAGGTAACACTCGTGCATATATATCACTAGGTTAATGGCGCAGTAAATGAGCTACAAGAGCCCGACATGCGCGTACCCGTGTGCAACTTTAGTATGAAGGAGAAAATGAACCCAAATGATGGGAATAATTTAACCTAAACTCATGCCAAAACATTTTATATTTTCAATACTCTAGTACTTATGGATGTGGAAACTCTTAAAAACGAAATCGAACACAAACATTAAATGTATTGTTTTGTGGCATCATGTCCTGAATTCGAATGTATACCCAACAAACATTGTGGGCAGTTGCACGAAAAGTTAGAAGAATTTTTTGGTGGGAAAACGAAAAAATGCTTTAACAAAAATACCTAATCATTGTATATTTCTCTGAAAAAAGTAAAGAGCTTTAAGTTTTATTGTAGGCAGTCTTCCATTACATCAAACGAAGAAGTTCACAACCAGAATGTAAGATTAAGAGAAATGTATAATTTTTTCTTTTTACACTGAAAGAAAATCTTTACATCAAATCGATGATAAATCCCAGTTGGAAAATTTGTCCTGAAGACATTGTCACAGTAGAATTTGTTTAGTACAATGTCAGTAGGTACTGGTACTTTATATAAGACGTGATCGTGACATGTTTCTAGTTGTGCCTTAGGTGACATAAATTATGAAGGAGCAATCTATTTAAGACAGTGCTATTGACTTGCTAGCATTAGGTCATGACTGACTCTTTCTAATGCCAATGCTGAATACCGATAGAAGAAGTTTTATCTTTTGTCAACAGTGAGTCAATCGCATAGAATTTCAAGTTCTTCAGAGAACATAAAGCTGAAAATTGTATATTTGAATTGTATGTCATAAATTTTCAGAATAAATTTCAAAAATATTTGAAAATGAATTCAAGAATTTGCACATTTTCAGGGAATTCTATGTAGACATACATATGCATATGTGTGTATAGAAATGCATGTAGCCATTTCTTATTATAATAACAATATTTATTTTATCTTTTTTTAAATTAGAGGTCATCCATCTCAAATAGTCAAATATAACAATTATATAGGAAATGTCACAAGATCACCACATTTGGAAACGTCTTGGCTAACTGACTCGCTGATGAATAGTAACTTCAGGACATGTCATAAGGTTTTCGCCACTATTGACATACTGCGGAAAATTCTTGCTGACTTTTTACCAAATTTATGAAAATATCAGGGGGTGTCATAAAGTTTTTTTGTATGGCAGCGGAACGGCAAATCAGAAGGGACTCTGACATGTCACTTCTTAATCACTGATGATGTCTTTAATAAATTTCCAATTGGGATGTTCATCAATTGTTCTTCATTGAATTTATGGCAAATTTCATTAACTCAATGAAGAGTTTCTTCAGTTTGAAGATTGTGCGTTTCTTCACCGTTTTCAGCTTCATTGCATTGATGATATTTTATACAGCAATCTTCATCATTGGTCTTTATACAGCATTCGCACTGGCACCGATTGTCTTGATTTTGCCACTTTTGTTGATTTCAAGCAGAAATCAAGAAAATTTTCTTGATTTTGCATACGATTTGACAGACGACAAATCGGGAATTTTTTTCTTATTTGTCTAGGAATCAGGAAAAAAATGCTTGGTTTGCTTTACTATGCAACGCTGTTTTATCTCACACTACGAACGAATAGTACGTTTGTTTACAACCATTTCAATCATGGCGCATCGATGTGGTGGTACCACTAGAATACCAGACTTATTTATCGCATTTCTTAAGTATTTATTGTTTCTCAAACATATTTTTTTATACGTTTTTTTACTTTTATTCCTGGAATATATTTGTGCTGAATTTGATTGGGGAACAATACCAGACAAAGCAAAATGCCTTTTGTTGTCGGCTTGGTATGTTTGTTGTCGCAGCAACACTACCTAGTCAATGCGCCTTGACTTTCAATAAAATCAGGAAAAAACCCCAATTTTCAGATTTTATTAGGACATTTGATATGAAATCAGGAAAATATTGCGAATGAGCTATTAGAGATAATTCAAAATATGGGCATAGTATTGAAAAAATAAAGAGAAAAGAAAGAAACTGGTACAAAACTGAAAATAAATACATAAAATAAAAGAGGGCAATGGGCAGAAAATAATATTCACGCTATGAGTATTTTCTATGTGGTCTTGTACCCTGTTCTTTTGCATTTTTTACAATGAAAAATAGTCCAAATAGTTTGGCTACACATTAACAAACAATTTAAATCAAAATGATGACCAATTAGCATCAAATTGACGACAAATTTACATCAAATTAATGACAACATTATATATAATTGACGAAAGCAAATTGATGAACAACATACATCAAAGTGGTGAAAAATTTACTTAACCTGATGAAAAATGTACATCAAATTGATGAAAAATTTACATCAACTTGATGTAACGTTGTCGTTGAATCAACATAAACTATTGATGAAATATGGCTGAAAGATTGATGAAATATTCTTCAACAATTCAATGAAATATGTTCGTAGGTTGGAAAATGAGGAAATGTTTCCTCAAATTGATGAAGGAATTCATAAATTTGATGAAGAGTTTTCTTTCAGAGTAGCCTACAGATTTTAAAATGTCGGTAAAACCAGTTTGAGATTTGTTGAATGATTGTATTTAAGATAAATTTAGTTCAAGATAGTTTGAAAAAAAGGTTTGAAAAATAGGTTTAGGAAACCTGTGTTTACATCAGCTATCAAGGGTTAGAAACAGGATATATATAAGCTACCGTAGCTGAGGTATTCAACTTTGGCTGCCGACCCGCGAGCTACTTCGCAAATTTGGTAGCCGGCTCGCCAGCCGAGAACCGCCATATTCAATTTCGGCTTCCAGCTCCCGGCACGCGAGCAAAAGATTGAAAATTAAAAAAATATTCCTAAAATTTGTTGTCAGTGCTCTTGAAATATAAATTCAGTTTTAATTTATTTTTATATAATTCAAAAAAAAAATAAAAAAATTAGCTGTTCAGGGGACACCCGGTTGGAATGAAGTTCCTTTCGCTATATATTATGTACTAGTTAGTTCCAACACGCCTAAGGCGCCTGTTGAAAATACGATAATTTAAATAGATCTTTAAGAAAAGATACTTTTTGTAAAATGATAACCTTTTCTTAAGAAATTTTTTATTTATTGAATGTATTTTTTAAAAAAAAAAAAGTGTATTTTTAGGTCCTTTTTGGAGGAATATGTATTAAATTTTCCCGCAAAGGTCTGTTCTTTAATGAGAGGTACTTCTTTTATTAAAAGCTTACGTTATTTTAAGAAAATCTACAATTTTTCCCTCTGTAAGAAAAAGCCTAAGAGTATGAATTACTTTTATTAAGAATAGGTACTTTTTAAAGAAGTGATTCTTTTTAGGAAAATGTTATTTTCTTAAGAAAATTTACTTATTTTCAGAAAGGCTACTTATCTCAAGAAACGAAAAGAAAGGGTATTATTTTATTTTTAAGAAAAGGTACTTTTAAGAAAAGGAATTTTTGTAAGAAAAGGTATTTTTTGAAGAGAATGTATTTTTTTGGGAAGAAAAGCTTTTTTTACGAAGGAACATGTACAATTTTAACAGTAGATACTTATCTCAAGAAAAGTTATTTTGTTTTACAAAAAGGGTATTCTTTAAAGAAAAGGTAGTTTTTTAAGAAAAGGCAACTTGTTGTAAGATAAAGTACTTTTTTAAGAAAAGGTACCTATTTAAAAAAATTACTTTTTTTAAGAAAAGGTACTTTTAATAGAAAATTTACTTTTTAAAAAAAGGTACTTCTTTAAGATAACGTATTTTTTAAGAAAATGTACTCTGTTTAAGAATATGAATAGGTATTTTTTTGAGAAAATTTACTTTTTTTAAGAAAACGCACTTATTTAAGAAAATTTTATTTTTTTAAACTTCGTTCACTTTGGCTTTTCTAAATTTACTTTTTATTCGGTTCAAAACTACAATATGTGATAAATAGGCTCCACCTAGAAAATTTCCCATTAAACAAGAATTATCCCCCCATGTGTTAGTCTAGACACAAACCAAACCAAAAGCACGAGTGTAAGAGTAAGTCTGCTGCCAAATGTAATTCCATACTCAGGGTCGTATTTCATGGATTTGCCAGTCATGCACGTTGGCTTTTCTAAATTTACTTTGTATTGGGTTCAAAACTACAATATGTAATAAACAGGCTGCACCTAGAAAACTTCCCTTTAAACCAAACCAAACCAAAAGTATCCAATATAGTTGATTACAATGGGTTGTAATAAAGTAGTTAAAAAAATTTTGTTTCAAATTTTTTCATTTAGCCCCCATACCGCAACGTGCGATAAGTAACTTCGTTCCAAAAATAAATTAATTGAACACAATGTTTTTGAGTCTCTAGCTTCTGAGATTCCCTTTATTACCAACCCTTTCGCCGTTCTTCGTTATACACAAACTGCACATCAATTTCTTCACTTGGTTATTGTTATTTATTGAACCATAACTAGCACACACACAGAGACAGCCACAGACGTGCGCATAAACAAACTCTATCGCCAAATCGATGACCCTTCTCATAATCAATAATAAGTTCAAAATTCATGTTGTCATCGTAAAAAGCTCTCAACTCCATAAAGACCTAGATAAACATCATGATCTTTAAAATCCCCATCCCATCGCTAGAATGACGAATAGTAATTTGGGCCAGCATATGGATTGGGTATACATTTCATTACACAGACCATAGCAACGTTTGCCGTTGAAGGCGACTGTTCTGCTTCTTAGCCATGGACATAATTTTGATGGCGATATTTTTATGATGATGTTTCTTCTATTTATTTGTAACAAATATAAAATGACTTTTATTGGCCATCATTTGCCTTGTGACCATAATAAATCGCATGTACGTGATGCACCACTTCGTCTCATTATCATCATTAAATGATGTTGAAGATCTCCGGACGATGATGTACAGATGTTTCGGATATACAGATGGATACGTATTTATATGGGATGAATGTAAAATGGATTGCAGTACGATAGTGCTCGCTTTTACAATAGCACTCGTTAGTGTTTGATATATTTCTGGTCTTCCAGCATATCATCATCATTTCTTCTTCTTTGGCAGACAATTGAATGTTTGTGTGCATCTTGTTTCTGTAGCTGTTGTTGGCGCTGTTGTGCTTTATGATGTTGCTGCAACACGGCTGTTGGTGTTGCTAAAGCCGCTGATGCCGTTTGAGTAGTTGCTGCCCGAGTTGTTAAGAATAGAACGTGTCTACTATTTACATGTTTATTGTCCCAAATTTAACATGCGAAATAGCTTAACAACCATTTACAAATATGTTTGAAATTAATGTTAATCTAAACCCTAACCCCTAAAGAGGATATGTTCATTAGGTATCCGGTTTTTTTTTCGTAGTTCCAATTTGGTTTGATATCAAAAAACAAAGATATAATATAAGTGAGAGCAGCAAATTTATATTAGCGCCATTCAATACAATATGATCTAAATTAAGCCTTAAAATGGGTGATTTTTTTGCTCTTTGGGTTTTTAAAATTGAAGAAACACAGAAAATTTGGACAAGTCAATGAAATTTGTATTTCGATCGATAAACTAATGCCTGCCATTGACAATATTGCCAACGGCTACGCTTCACGTGGTCCATTCCGTAAGTCGAATTATGGCACACTTTTATCAACATTTCTGTGTAATGTTGTTTCGTTTAATGTTGTCTTCCAAGGCAGCAATCATGGTTGGCTTGTCCCTTTAGATGAGATATTTCAAATGCCCCCACAAAAAATATTCTAGTGGCGTTAAACCGCACGAACGAGGCGGCAACTTGACAGCGCCACAACGTGAGATTCATTGCTCAAAACACCCCGCATCACAATTCGTTCATGCTATTTCGTGCAGCGTAGCATGTGGCACCGTCGTGTTGAAACCACTTGTGAACCAAGTCCATGTCTTCCATTTTGGGTAAAATAAAGTCCGTGATCATCGAACGGTACCTTATTACATTGACCATAACGTTGCGGCCATCATCGTGTTTGAAGAAATATGGGCCAATGAAGCCGCCGTAGACAAAAATAGGGACATGTGGGTACTTCGTCAATTCGTTTTTTGATTTTTGCCCATTTTTTTTAATCCAGCCCACTGTGCGACGGCCCATAAACCGCACCAAATATTGAATATATCAGGGTGCATTGGCAGTACTTGAACAACCTCTGGCTACTATTCGGAACAAATTCGGCATTTCTGTTTATTAACGTACCCATTGGGCCAAAAATGAGTCACGTAGCTGAAGACCATAAACTTGTGAACACACATTTTCAACAGAGCACAAATTTTGATAATAAACCTCAATGATCAGAAGTCTTTTCATAACGAAATGGCAAGGCAAACTGAACATTCTTGTCTATGACACATGTCACGAATCACGCGTGAACTGTCAAAAACTTAACACTGAAAGACCAAGTATCAAAAAAATCACCCGCTATACCTGGATGCCAGATTAATTCTAACATTTTCTTCAATGTTTGTTTGCCATCAATGTTTTTTGTTATTTTCAAATATTTTTTATTACATTTACTTCATTAAACGGAAACGAAAGCAAATCGATGCAGGTACGAAACGTTTCTGTTACTGACAACTTTGTTATTGCTTCAAAGAAACATTAATTGTGCATTTTGAAGAAAAAGGGTTAAATAGACAAAATTTCAAAATGTGTAAGATTTAAACTATTTTCATCATCTCATACATTTTTCAATATTTAATTAATAAGAAAGTTGACGAAGCAGTGCATTGCTGCAACGAAGCAGTAATTTGTAGGATGAAACTGATTCGTAAAGAATTAAGTCATGAAATTGTCGCATGCAACGATGAGTTTGGTTGAACAGGTTGCAAGACAGCACACTTAGGCTAAAGAAGCCCATTGTGATATCTGTAGTTACCTCTATAGAAATTATTGACTAGTCGTCTAGCCAATGTGCCCTTTCAATGAATTTGTCTATAAGACCTACAATAATATCCTGTAGGGCTACGGTGTTAACTAAATGTGTTCCGAATATCCTACTTCTCAGTCCTGCCAGACCAGGGCAATCCAAGAGAAGGTGTTTCGTGGTTTCCTCGTCCTCTTCCATGCAGCATCTACAGAGAGTGGAGTTTCTATGTCCCAATCTTAGGGCGTGTTTCCTACAAGACAATGTACCGTAAGTGTTCCTATCATTGTGGATAACCTGCCTCTCGGCAAGTTAAGTATTAGTTGCCTAGTCCTCTTCCTGTCCACCTGTGGCCGAGAACGATGACTTTAAATCAATAAATAATCTTATTAAATACAACATGTACGTAAAAATAAATACGGAACTGAAAATAATAAATAGAAATTTTAGTTTCCTTCGTAATGAACACAAGAGAAGAAATTATAAATTAGACAGATGAAGGACTTCATAAAGCCTTAGTAGCCAAGCAAGTTTTTTATTGCATTAATGAATCAAATTCCCGGCAATACTAAAACCTATTCATGGCAGCAATGACACATACATGTCACAGCAATCACATTTTTTCAGTTAATGAAATCCTCAGTTGAAAATTTCACAATCACGTCATTAGTAACTAAGCAACAATTCCTGCTCACTTGTTGATCCCCTCTCATAGACAACATTTCATGCCACACTTTAATATGTTCATACATTTGGTTAAAAGTCTGCACGAATCCTCTGCAGTATTTTACAAATACTTGGGTTCATGGGTTTGAATCTCAATTATATGGGTAAGCACACTGCCAAATTTTGTTATTATTTATATCTCATTCATTTCATTATTGTTTTATTATTCAAACATTAATTAATTCGGAAAATAAGTAGGTTTTATAAAATTGTTGACTTCGTGAAATACGATTATTATTATGTTTTTGAAGAGATCAAATACTTGAGGTCATAACGCGTCCAATCCGCCACTGTTATTCACCCCAATTGATTTCCTGATTGTAGCTACAGCGGTGTAATCTGGGCGGCATTAGAATTTGCGACCCTATTTCTTTACCTTAAAGTTTCCCATCGTTCGCGTTCGCCATGAAGGGAATATGTATCGCAGATTTTGTCATTCTTGTTCAGCCGTTTCGCATGGACGATGGCACCAGTTGAGGGATACAAAAAATCCCCTAAAATAACAAATTACAATTCAATCGTTTCACATGCCCTCGCCGTAACTGCAGGCCGTCGGTGGTGCAATGGGTAGTGTGCGCGGCTCTTGTACATGAGATCCTGGGTTCGAACCCGGCTCTGACCACCTTAAAATTTCTTTCGGCGGCGGTCACCTCGCATAGTGACGGCGACACTATCGAGTATCTAGCCATGAAAAAGCTTCTCAAATTACCGTTCGGAATCGGTGTAAAACTGTAGGTCCCAATCAGTGAGTGAAAACTGGAAAGCGCACAGCTCAGTGATTGTGAGAAGTTCTCCCCAGTCCCTTCATGGGATGTAATGGGAAACCATTTATTTATTTATTTTTAACTGCAGCCATATGGTCTGAGCGATGGACCAAGTTTTGTGGCAAAGTCGTTGGATTTCAATAACAAATCATTGCCTAATTACATTAACAAACATTGTCGCCATAATCCTCAGCCTTAAAAAAATCTGAAAGAAGAAAATCCAACCGTGTTAAATAGAATAGTCTGGAGGGCAAATTCTGATCACAGACGCTGAAAATTACACGACCAGGAACTGATTCATCCAGTCATAGACTTGCTTCTGACTGTACGGACTTGTTGCAACCACATGTTGTTAACATCCATATCTTGAAACTTTGGCATTAAAACATAATTAATTGTACTTGCGTAACCAGCCGCATTATCGTATAAGAATAGACCGATGACTACTCCAGCCCACAATTCGCCCCAAAACTCTGGCACGTTGCGATGCATTTGTTTCTCAACTATTACTCGTAGATTTTCTGTTCTCTTCTCCAAATACGACAATTTTGACGATTAATGAGCCGATGACGATGGAAATGAGTCTAATCTCTGAAGATTATGAACACGCTGAAATAAAATGCTGCAAATAATGCTGCAAGAACCATGTATATATTTGGTACACGCTTCAAACATTCATATGTTTGCAAGTCCCAAACTCACTTGTATTTAAATGCAAACAGTAGTATTTTTTAGTGGCAAAAATTTATACTTTTACGTCGACACATATGCGTTCTTCATCTCATACATCCACAACTTACGTGAATGCATTCACGTGTTTCCCTCAAACCTCCATGTACTTGCGTGGAAATATTGGGATGAATAATTTATAAATATAGGCGGGAATCACAAACATAATAATATTTAGAAACAAACTATTCTCTGAATTCAATATATAAGTATTATTTAATATAATTAATTTTACCAATATAAATCCACATGTATAAACAATTAATACAAAAAACTAAAATATTTAACACGGTCCGTCATAGATTTACTTGCATTGAATGTTTTTGTTTTCATTAAATGATACTCATGCTCTTTTGCTTCTCCTTTCTTTGTTGTCTCTCACGATTTTGTTTTCAGAAGATTTCAACTATGCGGTGGTTATGACTATGCGTTGGTACACCAACAATATACCTACATAAAAATCACGTTCATGCAAGACAAGCGTGTATTAATTACTTGTGTTTTTTTTTATAATATTTCACAAATGGTCCGCCATTCCGATGTTTTCACTAGAGGTTCGGGCAGAAAAAGGGATTCACGTTGTTGTCCTCTCCAGTTTCTTTCCTCAAAATCATTTCTAACTGTGGTAGCACACATGCATATACATACGAAACACATGCACAAACCCCAAAGCAGCATCACAAACCATTTAACAGTTCGAGCCCTTGTTTATTATTTTTTCACTGATCAAGCGCTTTTGATATCTTCTGTCCGATAAACTATTGACGACTTAATACATGAAACTAAAACGCAATATATCAGTCAAAATATGAAACACTGACTTCATCTGCAATTTGCACGCACATTCAGGAATATTTATGATTCACTGACCGAGAGAATAATTCAAAAATTCAGACACACACTTACAAGATAGACTCGCTCGCTGTCCCTCTTTTATTCTCTAGCTCTCGAGAGAGCATAAAAAGTACAACATACACAGCTGTGTGTGTATCACAAACACATATATATTAGGGTCGCAAACGCATATATTATAACATATTAATCATTGTGTTTCAAATATGTAATATTGAATAGCAAACATAATGTGTTTGCACACAAGTATATTATAATTGCGACAAACTCCAAACACACGTTATACTTGCATACAAACAACAAAAACCGACAGATTTTTCAGCGAGTAGCTGCTCAACAATGAACACGCGTTGTTCGCCGCTTAGCGCGTCATATTTAATCACTGTCCGCTCTCAAGCTGTTGTTTTTTTCAACAAGAACTCTTTATAACACAAACGGCGGAAAATTCAAATCTTGCGGGAATTTTGCGACAATCGCAGAAAATTGCATAACGATAATTTTATCATTTCCAGCGGATATCGTGTATGGTTGGTGCAAGAGAGTGCACCCAAACAAGGATTTTCTCTAGTTAAGTAAAACTTTAAATATTATTTTATGACGTCTGAGTTGAAATTTGTATGCCGGATTCCAGAAGGAATGTGGAAATTATGGTACTTTTTATTTTAAACTCATCATTAAAAACATAAATTACAAATTAATTACGAAAATGTAAAGATATTATTTGTACACGCTAAAAAATGACGGTCCCTACGACATATTGCGGGAACCATGTAAATGTTAGCAAGCATTGTTGTCGTGAATTGACTATCTGCTACTTTTTGTTTCTTTATTGTCCGTCACGTTTTTGTTTTCATCAGTTTTCAACAAACAAATCCACATTTGGATCACAAATAGATATAATATATCATTTTAATGCTTATGCTCCAAACATGTTATATTGATTGGGAAACACAATGTGTTTGGACACAAGTATACTATATTTGCGACAAGCTACAAACACGTTTTATTTGCATCCAAACAATAAAAAATACAAATTTTTCAGCGTGTAGTAATATGTTACGATAAAATATCAAACCTTATAAATATGATATGATAAAAATTATGCTATGAACTGAAATAGAAACCTCTTGAAAACTTTTGATTGCGATCAGTAATATTTACGGCATTTATCGCTTTAACCGTCCAGCCAGCTGGCCAAAGAGACAGACGGATATGGCTCAATCACCATGCCGCTACTTCCATGAGTTACACTTTTTCGTATCAAATGATATATATCATATATATATATAATGATTATAAGGAAAATCGCGGTGAACAAGTTTTCAATTCTACGCGGAATGTGAATAAAAATAAAAATAATTATTAATACGAGTATGTGATTCATTACCGGAACTAATTAAATCTTAATAGAAATTCATATCTCCTGATGAATCAATTAACAGATGTATCGTCTTTTATTGTAAAACCACAAGGCAAAGGTGAATAATTTTAAAATTCAAATTTTACTATAACATTCTGACGCCATAACAATATCCGAACAATCGGATGCACATATATTACACCGTTTACTGCTACAGGAATGTAATTTGAAGTCATTTAGGATATTTTGTAAATTTACTGCCATTTTTAAATGTTATCGTAGTCTTAGCTAAAATGTGATGGGAAACGACACAGTTGGCAATGGCCTACGTTTGATATCTCTATGAAGTCGGGGCATTAACTGAACAACTGTCCGTTTATGATGTTGCAGAGTAACTGACTAATATCGTACTTTGTTCCATACAATTTGCCAATGTTAACGAAAACAAATAAAACAAAAATAAATAAAATAGTCATTATTTAATTGTAACAATATAGTGCTATTTCACACGTTTAAATTCTGTTTCTTCTTTCTTTACAGAACACTCGACTCCTTGCTATTGAAGTATTAACTACAAGCACATTGTCTTACTTTCATCCCACGTCCATCGAGCGCACTGAGATTCAAACCGAATGCAGTATTTCAACTACGCCATACAAACTTCCTCTCGTTTCCTAACCTCAACAGCGGCAAACAACCACAGCCCAGAATACCCAACGACCGCTTCCCCTACCGACCCATTTAGGGCTAACGACAGTATACTAAACACCAACAGCGTCGCCAGCCATAGCAGTGCCCATTCCTCGAGTCCTTCACAGTCCACGGCAGTGACCGCAAGTGCTAGTGACATAGATCCAACACAAACTCCATGAAATTTACTTACATTTAATGTTAACTTTGCGCGAAACAAACTGTTATCATTCTTTAATCGCGACATGGCCGCCACTGATGGCCAAATAATATTGGCCGCATCCCGGTTCGGGGATACAGCTTCATCGCCACCCGTGTATTTGCGCGATTTCTCCAAACAAAAGTTACCGGCCGTAGCAAAGATTATCAAGGGTCAACACCAGAATCTTGGAGTGCCCACACTCTCGGCACCCTCGCTGCAGAGTACGGCACTTTTCCTCAGCTCCGGCAAAAAGTATCAGATTCTAGCACAACCGATCAAATTGAAGGAGGGTCGGAAACCTACAAATGTTGGTGCTAAAGTCCTAATACCCGAAACGTATCCAGGTTTCTTTGAACTGCTGAGCGAGGATGGCCGTTCGACGCGTTGCATTGAGTCGGTATTGGAGTTGTCGAAGCGTCGCAACTGTCGGGTTTTGGTGCGTGAAACATTTCGTTGTCCCCAGATGAGTAGGACCATTCACGCTGGTGAACTGCTGACCACCATGAATGACAATGGAAAAGTGTTGCAGTGCAAGAATATCAAGGATGAGATTATCAATTTGCCACTCGATACCAAAGCGAAATTTTCACCTATAGCTAAGGAGGATAGTATAAGCGGTGTACACACTGTGAAGAATCTATTGCTGAAGAGGATGCCAGTAGTAGTAAGGTAAGTCGAAACTATTTCCCCTTAGCCAGCGGCTACGTAAATGCTTCGAACCACATGAAATGAGACAGAATACACACAACTGCGACTACGACTGCGGCAAACTCGTGACTGCGATAGTCGGAGCAACTATATTATAGCAAAAGCAGCAGTCAATGCAATGACTGAAATGGTTACAGAAAGCATTATTCGACTTCCAATGATTGGAAATAATAACACTGTTGTACAAATGAACGCATTAGTATGGGGTAGAAGGTTTCTTAGATGATTCTTATATGATTTTAACGTAAATTACCATTACGAAATTAAAATTCCATCAGGATGTAGTTTAAAAACGCTGTAAAAAAGAAAGATCATTCAATTCAAATCAAAAATGAAACTGACACTAGCTCGGCCATCACAAGAGGCTCTTTACTTTTATTGATTATTTTACAAACTCATGAGGACAGACGTCTTACACATTAAAATTAAACAAAAAAAATTTCAACATAATCTTCCAACTGGCTCTATACTTCGCCTTTTCTCGCCAGTTGGTAGCACCAAGGATACTGAGGGATTCTTCTGCCTGGTCTTTCCAGCGGAGTCTTGGTCGTCCTCTTTTTCTGCCTCCATCGGGTACGTTATCGAAAACTTTTTGCGCTGGTGCATCTTCATCCATTCTGATAACATGGCCTAGCCAATGTAATTGGCCCACTTTGATTCGTCGAGCTATGTCCACGTCAGAATAGAGATTACATAGCTCTGCGTTCCAGCGACGTCGGTACTCGCCGTTTTCTCTAGCAGGACCAGACCATATATTTTACGAAGAATTTTTCTCTCGAAAACTCCCAGGTGGTTTTCAGCCGCTTGCGATATGACCCAAGTTTCGGAGCCGTATGTCATGACAGGTAAAATGAGAGTCTGATATAACTGGACTTTTGTCCGTCGAGAGAGGGCTTTGTTCCTAAACTGCTTGCTGAGCCCAAAATAGCAGGCTGACATTGTTGTCCTCGTTCAAGGCGGATCCAAGGTAGACAAATTCATCTACCACTTCAAAATTAAATCGGTTGTCACCGCTCAAGTGCGGACCAAGTCGAGAGGTTTCTCTAGTCGTTGGCACCATCAATTTTGTCTTGTCCTCATTAATAGCAAAGACCCAACATCGCTGATTCCTTTTCGATTCTTGAAAATCCTCTCGAAAACTTCGCCCAATATTGTCTATGTCGTCAGCATGCGCCAGCAACATGTGGCTTTTCGTGTTAATGGTCTTGTTCGTATTTACTGCAGCTTTTCTCCTTATTATATCCATTAAGATGTTGAAGAGATTGGTGTTGCTCAGCGTCATCCTACTGAGGCGGCTCAGTTTTGCCGGAATCCCATGTTCAGACATAGCTTCGTACAGTTTTCCCCGTATGGGGCTATCGAAAGCAGTTTTGTAATCGACAAAAAGGTGGTATGTATCGATTTGCTTTTCGTGGGTCTTTACCAGGATTTGGCGTAGCGTGAATATTTGGTCAGTTGTGGACTTGCCTGGTCTAAAACCACACTGATAAGGTCCAATCAGGTTTTCAATAATTGGCTTTAGTCTTTCACATAATACGCTCGACAAGACCTTATACGCGATGGATAAAAGACTGATACCGCGATAGTGGGAACAGACACACGGATCACCCTTTTTGTATACAGTACATAATACACTGAGACTCCAGTCGTCGGGCATAGATTCCCCCAGCCATATACCGCATATCAGTTGATGCATGTGGTCTAGTAGTCTTTCGCCACCTGCCTTAAAAACTTCACCAGCGGCTTTATTATTCTTAAGGAGGGAGATCTCGTTTTGGTTGGGGGGGGGGGTACAATCTATACTATCTTCCACTGTCATTACCTCCTGATCTTCAGTGGAAGAATATGAGTGGAGTAGTGCTGACAAGTGGTCTCTCCACATTTTGACCACACACTGCTCAAAAATTTCCAGTCACCAGATTCCTATTCTCGTCCTTGCAGGAGGGCAGCCCATTATTAGGCCCGTTATTCGATCTTCTTACCCTCTGGAAAAACTTTCGCGATTCACCATTCATCCTGCACATTTCGGTTTTTTCCGCCTAAATAATTGGTTTTCCTCCCTTCTTAGCCTCTTACCGCTCACTCGCTGCCCGCGTTGTAACTGACTGTATCGTTGCCACACGTGCAGCGTCTTTTTCATCAGTTGCAATGCGACATTCTTCGTCGTACCATGGCTTATCCTTCTGCGGTTTTTGATAGCCAAGTTCAGTTCTTGCAGCGGTTTCCAAAGAATGGGAGATGTGCTTCCACTGCGCATCTGGGTCTTCGGGAGGGGGGTATTCTGCTGTAGCAGGAGAGAGAGCTTCTGTCGATAGGACATTGATATCTCCGGTATTTGTAGCTTGTCAATATTCAGATTTTCCTGTGTTCGTCTCCGTACGTTTTTCGCCCTGCACAGACTTGTGCGAAGTTTCGCAGCCACCAGGTAATGATCCGAGTCTGCCATCTATTACCAAGTGATCAATCTGGTTCTTCGTCCGCTGATCAGGAGATATCCAGGTCGCCTTATGTATGTCCTTATGCTGGAATCGTGTGCTACTAACTACCATGTTCTTTGCAGCGGCGAAGTCTATCAGTCTTATTCCATTATTGGAGATGGTATCATGTAGACTCTGATTACCGATGGTTAGTCTAAAGACACTTTCCTTTCCTAATTTGGCATTAAAATCGCCTAGAATAATCTTAATGTCGTGGTCAGGGCAGCGTTCATATACTTCCTCCAGACGCTCATAAAATGTTTCTTTGATCTCATCATCTTTATCCTCTGTCGGTGCGTGAACACAAATTAACGAGATGTTGAAATATGCGAATTGTGGCTATGCGGTCACTCACTGGGTTGAACCTTGAAACTAGGTGTCGCAGTCTCTTGCAAACTATAAATCCGCAACCAAATTCGTGCTTTCGCTCATGGCAGCTGTAGTAAATATCGCAGTTTTCTTTCTGGTGCAACCATATTCTGTCCATCGAATTTCCTGGATCGCTGTGATGTCAGCTTTATATTTCCCGAGGACATCCGCTCGATGGAAAGTGGCACCCGTCCTGTATAGCGTTCGCACATTCTTAACTTAGTTGTCTATTATTCCAACAAAAACCAACCACTTTCCACTTAGTACAACGTTCCTGTCTTTGTAAGCTTGTAATATGAACTTCTCATACACGAATTTAAAGAAAAATCACATGTTTGGACATTTTGTTAACGTATGGCTTCGACCACCTTTTCATTAAAATTTTTCTGATTCTAGAACTCCCAAGCTAATGCTTGTTTTTAACCAATTCTACCCGACTTTTTTTAATTTTTATTTTGTGAAATGATGTTTTGACGACCAAATGAGATTGTCAAATCTGAGCGTATAGTAATGTGTTGTAATCCAATTCTCAAACAAATTGCTTATGATATCGCCAAATTTTTCAAAACAAATTGCTTATGATATCGCCAAATTTTTTTTTTTTTGACTACCGCAATCAGCTAAACCAGAAAATGCAAACGACTAATGCATTTGCTGCTGCTAAAACTATCGACACAATTGTTTTGACTACCGTAGTTATTAGTCGTCTCCTTCCCAATTACTATTGCTGTCGGCTACGACTTTTGTTTTTGCCGCAGTCATAGTCGTAGCAGAGGAAAATATTCCGTGTGTATGCGGTTTCATAACATTTTGTCCCAATCATTTACACGGGTGAAGCAATAATCGTAGTCTATCGGCAAAAATTGAGTATGTTTCGGTTAGGCATTCGTCAATTTTTGTCTGCCGTCTGCAATTTTAACACCGATTCCGCACTCATTGATAAGTGTTTGTCAATTATTCGAATATTGATATGTCCCATGTCGTTTCTTGGATTTCTTCCACTTTCAGATTAGTTCACGGTTCAGTTCCGAAGGGTTTGAAACAACCATTCGTTCCGGAAATGCGTTTATTAGGCTGTGTTGAAATTGATCGCATCTTCGCGTTGCCATTGCAAAAAGACAATGATCTGGTGCCAGTTCCCCTCAATGCTAAGATCAAACTACAGCGAGCCAAAAATATGGATCAGCTGGAACATTTTATCGAGTACACACGATTTCTGGACAAGGCCCAGCGTTTGCTGAGCGACGCCCGCGATCGTTTGCAGATCGTTGACATCAAATTGTCCGAGAAAGAGAAAAAGGACTCGAAATTCAGTAGTCGTAATAAATTACCCGTGGTTATGTTGCCATCAGCTGCTGGTGTAGCGTATGTGGCCAATGGCCTCCTGGAGAATGGATATATACTTAAACGTAGTGCCAGCTGTGATTCGTACAGTAAAAGCCAACCACCACATGCGGAGGTCTCCGAGGACTACAAAGATATTGATCATATATACGACTACGTGAGGGGGTTGGTGCCTCTGTCGAAAGCTTTATCGCGATTTGAGCCCATCAGCGAGACGCCCACAATAAAGTCACAATATACCGACAGTAGCGGTAACTATTGCAGTTTGATACGCGTTAATCAGAATTCAAATGGCCATAATCATAGTAACAACAACAACAACAACTCGAGTAGCAATAACAACAGTTTAAATAACAGCGGTGGCAACATCAGCAGCAACAACAATAACAACAACAATTACAGCAGTCTGGAATCGAATAAGCACACAAACACAAATAGCAGTCACAATAGCAGCAGTAATCACAGTCATCATCACCATTCACATCACCACCTACCACCGGCCGTTAGCCATCATCAGCACCATCACCACCACCAGAACCATTCGCACAATCATCCTCCACCCACCAACGGTGGTGTAGTCAATCATTACCAACACAGTCATGTCCAAGAGGACATTAAGCCAGTGCCACCACCTATAGAGACAATTCCCGGTAAGAAGTTACCCGAGAAACGCCAACGTCCGACACTACCAAAGCTTTACTTGAAGAATACCCACAGTGCTGGCAGCAGCAGTGGTGGTGGCGGTGGCGGAGGCGGAGGAGGTGGTCCCAACACCACCAACACAAACAATTCCAATGGTAGTCATCATCACCAGCAGCAGCAGCAGCAGCACCACCATAGCCATCATCATAGTCATCAAGCATCCGTGGTTAATATGAACGCATCATCAGCAGCCGTTGTGGCAGCTGTAGCGGCCCATCATCATACGCATCATCATCAGCATCATAGTAATTCCTCGAATGGTAGAGTCTTGACCCCAAGTAATCATCATCATACACCTCTGAATGGAAACGTGGTGGCACCACTAAGTGCTGGTATTTTGAATAAAGACTGCGGTGGTATAGAACCACAGTCGCCATTATTTCATATTAGGTGAGTATGCGAAGAGCATTGGAAATCGAAAAATGGAATTGGTTATACAAATTTAGAGTTCTAACGATGTCTTCAATTAAGTCTTAAAGCTTTTACTAAGAGTTAGAGCAAGACCTTATTAATATTCAAATTAAAATCCTTGCTTACATAGCATGTTTGTACATAAACATTAAGCTCAGGGGGTGTCGATGAGAAAACTTTCGACTGTCCGCTTGGAAAATCATAGAGAAATTAGTTTTACTGAGGAATAGGCGATAGTTGACTGGAACTATTTAGGGTTGTAGAATGCGGCTTTTTACAACCGTGCATCAGTCTAAAAGTACAAAACACATCAACTGTTAAAGTTTTTTTGTTTTTGAATTTTGTGGCAATTAAATCGAGGAAAAGAGGGGTAAAATTTAAAAAGAATAAAAAAATTAAGATTTTGTGTAAAATATTTATTCCAATTAAAACTCAAGTCCTTAAAACTAAAGTTCCGGTGACCGCAAAACACTTTTACTATATTACCAGGGAGTTTCGAATCGAGTTGGGTAGTTCATGAAATAAAGTATATAGTTCATTTAGGGTGCCCAGACATGTTGCACACAAACATTGCCTACATGTTCGATATGGCGATTATGTTCGTAATTGTTATGTCCGGGCACCTTAATTGAACGAGTTGGAGAATTAGTAAACGTGTTCACCACTAGTCTGCATGCCACAGCTGATCGACTATGAAGTTGGAAACTCATGGAGAAATGAGTGGATGGAGGATTGAGCGATAACCAAACTGTGTTTAAATTATGTTTGCTTCATACTAAAGCCTTTCCAATTCAAATGACTTTTAAATTATGTTTGATTGAGGTTAATATTAATTACGTTTGATTCTAGTTATCTCATCTTCAACTAGAACTCTAAAATCCCAACTTCCTCAGTGACTTCCGGTGAAAGTTATACAGCTGTTACACATTGTTATGACCAGTGTCACAGATGAAAATTCTTCATTTAAATGTACTTTAAATACCCGATGCTTGTCATTTAAATGTTATTTAATATGAAAATTTTCTGTGAGCTTTTAAATTGAGCTTTTAAATGACGTGTGTGAAACTCGCCCTTAGTATATTGCTCTATGTATATTACTCTATGGTTAAATTTATATTCTCATGAATTTCCAAAGCTCTTTCTTGTTCAAATGCTACATTAAATGCAATATTAGTTGGTAGCGCCGAAAGCTTTTAGGAACCATTGAACTTTTAATGATGTATCAAGCATGTATCAAGTTTATTGACTATAAACAATCAAGTTTATATATTTTAAAATTCAACTGAAATTATTTGTATATACTAGACATCTGCACAAGACGTCTTGAATACCCGTTTAAGACATTTGCTTTTTTTCAAGCCATGTACTGTAGCGAAGTTGCGACAACCAAGTACTTTAGGGTACTGTCGTCAAAGTATTCGTGGATGTGTGCAAGTCTGTGTACACAAAGATACAATACGATTTGATGCGAAGAAAAAAAAATAGGGTCAGGCAACGAGAAGTGTGAGCTAGTGATTCAGGGAGTTTCACCTTTGGTCCATATATCGAAAGGTTACGTTAATATATAAACTCCACAAAAAATAAAACTAAAATTTCTGATGTTGTTGTTGTTCAACAAATTTCAGAAATTTTGTATTCTTCTCAATTATTCGAAATGATTTACCTCCAAACCAAGTTGAGATATTTGAATTTTTTTTCATTTTTTAAGGAAAATTAAGAAAAAAAATAAGAAAATAGCCTACACTGAAAAAAATTTTCGGAAATGTAGTCTAAAGGAAACAATGGCATTTTAATAAAGAGCCGGAGCAAGAAAAATAATCAATCATTAATGAGAATTTACGAAATTTAATTATCTTTCAGAGACAGAAAAAAATTGGTATTTTCAAATAGTTTCTGAGATACACCATTTTTTGTGGGACGACTTTTACGCCTAAAAAGCGAAAATGCAATGTTTACAACTGTTTCTCTTTATTGTCCTTCTTTAGTTACGCATTAAACTTTGACGCACTGAGTATTTAAGTGCATATGTACTAAAAGCAACACAAACAGTTGTAAACATTACAAAATTTTTCAAATATCTCAAGTCGTTTTGGAGATATACAATTTTGAATAATACAAAAAAATACTAAATTGGTGAAATTTTAAATTTTGAGATTGAAAATACAACAACAACTTCAGGAATTTTACTTCTATTTTTTGAGGAGTTTTATATATTGACATAACCTCTCGATATATGGAGCAAAGGTCAAAATGCCTAACCCACTATGTCACACTTCTCGTGGCCTGACCCAATAGCATTGTCTTTTTGTGCTCTTCAGCTTCACACACATATACGAACGTTTTTTTTTTCAGAACACTGAAGTATGTATTTGGTTGCCGCAACATCGCTACAGTATATGTGTTGAAAAATTCAAATATCTTCAATTACTGTTCAAGACGTCTTGTGCAGATGGCTCGTGGATATATTAAGGGTCATTATAATAATATCTAGTTAGAGCTAATGGTTAGTTACAATTTTGAAATTCCATACAAACTGATAGCTACAACTTTTAGTTCGCCTTAATTGTAGAATACGCCGAGATGGCGATTAAGGTGGTAAGCTTACTTTTTTATAAGTTCCTATAAGAATCTATGGAATCTATGGTATCGAAAAAAGCTAATTTTCATAGACAGATGGCGCTAAAATTCCACTATGCTATATTAAAGCTGGTAAAAAATGCAACACTGTATTTCTTAGCGACAAATTATTCCGTCCTATATCCTGTCGCTACGGCTGAGCGAACTTCCCGTACAGATTACAACATGTTTTACGATAAATAAGCAGTGTTTAATAATCACGCCAATTTCAAGTGACTATCAATTTTATAGAAGAAAATTAAAGCTTTCACCGATATAACTTTAATACATAAATGAAAGCTCTTGAATTATTTCAGAATGCACTATATGCAATTATCATATTATAAAGTAGTTAATGTTTTCTGGTTTCCTTTTTTTTCCTCCTTTTTCGTTCTTTATTCCTATAGATACAAAAGTCTCAGTAGTCTGCAATTAACACCCGATAGCACCTCCATTTCACCGCCGATCTCAACCAATCCCAAAGGCCAACCCATAGTCGCTCCACCCGATCTAGTACTTAAGTGTAGTAACAACAACTGCCATCCAGCACCTATACCGCTGAGTAAAAGTTCCAGTACCACCGGTGGTTTGGCGGGTATGCTACACTCGCACCCCCATAATCATCGAGAAGGTACACTCGACTCATCACGCAGTGGTGGACGTACTTCGGGCGATTCCAATAAATTGCCGGAGAAGAAGACGAGACGTCTGTCCCGACCACGCAGCTTATCGAATTTAGTCTGGGATATAAGGCCATCCAAAGAAAAGTCCAAAAAGAAACTATATATTCATCATTTCGATCATCGTCAGCAGGCGACTTTATATTTGTAGTCAGGAGTATAAAGTGTTTCATACTAAGTAGTGGAGAGCGAAAGATGGCCAATGACAAATGGAGTATGTTCATAGGTACAGATGCACACGCATACACATGACTTATGTGTGAAGTTCTTAGGGCAAACGCCTACTCATCATACCCATCATCTACCTAAAGACATTACCTTTATACAAAGAGAATCATAGATCTGCATCACTATCATCACCAACAACAACGCCATCGTTTTGCCGCCCGTTGCATCCACAAACATTTGTTCTTTCTCCCTTAAATATCGCCATCATTAGAGAAACGCGGAAAACAACAACAATACTACACAATTTGCAGAATGGACAGCAACAACATTTGTTCATATTTATAAGGTGAGTGAGATTTGCGGAAAGTTTACATTTATGCCGGTACTGACTTTAATACTGCAACTTCGTGTACAATTTGGCAAATGATGTGCATCATGATGTGAAATATTTTAGACAATTAACGTAAAAAGGTTGCGGCATCACCCAAAGGGTGTTGACACAGAATCCAGATTTAGAACAGGAATGAGATTTCTTAACAGTCTTTATTACTCTTTAATGGTTAGAACATAGCATTAAATGATTTGGAATTTTGCGAAAAAAAACAAGATTATTTCTAGAAAGAATTTCTGTACTAATAAACATATCACCATCTTTTTCTACTAAGCATTAGACTCTTGTAAAGGGGTTTTCAACAGAGACGCCACAAAAGTAAATCGATAGGGACAGCAAACGACGCCATATTTTTCCCCGCTCTTTTGACATTTCTCTTCAGTAAGGTTTGCTATTTCATCATGGAAAGTTATACGAGCCAACAACGAGTCGAAATTATTAAAATTTACTACCGAAATTTGGAGTCAGTGGCCTCAACTTTAAGAGCGCTACGTCCAATTTATGGTCGTCATAATCGTCCTATCAGATCAACAATTGAGAGTCTAGTGGAAAAATTTGAATCCACAGGCACAGTACAAAATGTTCCCGTGCCAGTGAGACAAAGAAGTGCCCGTAGTGTCGAGAATATTGCTGCCACTGAGGCTTCAGTTCAAGAAAGCCCAAATGTGTCTCTCCCACGTCGTTCTCAAGCATTGGGCATCCCTATGACGTCGTTGTGGCGAATTTTGCGAAAAGATCTTGGCCTACATCCTTACAAGATCAAATTAACGCAAGAACTGAAGCTGCTTGACCTCCATAAGCGTCGTATGTTCGTGAATTGGGCTGAGCAACAACTTGAAAATGATTCGGATTTTCATCGGAAAATCATCTTCAGCGATGAGGCTCATTTCTGGCTGAATGGCTTCGTCAATACGCAAAATATGCGTTATTGGTCGGACAGCAATCTACACGTAATCCATGAGTCAACATTGCATCCCGAAAAAATTACGGTTTGGTGCGGTTTATGGGCTGGCGGCGTCATTGGGCCATACTTCTTCCGTGATGATGAAAACCGGCACATTACTGTGAATGCGAATCGCTACCGTTCAATGATAACCGAATATTTTTGGCCCCAATTGGATAATATGGACTTGGAGGACATGTGGTTCCAACAGGATGGCGCCACAAGCCACACAGCGAGTGCCACAATCAATTTATTGGAAACCAAGTTTGGTGAACGTGTTATCTCACGAAATGGCCCAGCTGATTGGCCGCCCCGGTCGTGCGATTTGACGCCGTTAGTTTATTTCCTGTGGGGCTACGTCAAGTCTATGGTCTATGCCAACAAGCCAGCGACGATTGATGAACTTCGTACGAATATCGAACGTGAAATTGCAGCAGTATCGGCCGATTTATGCTTGAAAACCGTCGAAAATTGGGTTCAGCGTCTGCAAAAGAAATAGAGTTCCATACATAATGGCAACGAACGTACTTTCACAGGAATAAAGAATTTCATTGGCATCTAAAACCGGTTTTGTTTAATTTAAAAAAAAACTTTTGTAGCGCTCTTATTGAAAACCCCTTTATGTTGAAAGGACAACATTATTAATGACAGGTTGATAGAAAATGACTTCCGCAACACCGCCATTCTGCAAAACATTTTGTCCAAATGGCTAGTTTTGCCCTGTCCCTTCTATAGCTCCATATAAAATAACAAAATTATTTTAGAAAATTGGACAAAAATCAACTATTAAGAGACGAGCGGCAATGGAAGAATAAATAAAAAAAGTATTCTTGGTTAATTTGGTGGCGAAAATCTTCCTCATGAACATGTTTCCGAATTTTGAATTTTAGCACTTTTTTGAATGTTGTAGAAAACAGGAAACATTTTCTTTGATCTAGCATTCACATTAGGCCATCTTGACGCTTTTTCCTCCTCGAGGTAGCCTACTTTTACCCACCATCTCACAATGAAATCACTGAGAAAGTCTGGCTTGTTATACCTTATTGGAAGCGGACTTAAGATAAAATACTGTTGTAATTAGAACTAGATCATCTAAATGTATTTCTGTAAAAAAAACATCTGAAAACATGAAATTACACTCTTTTCAAAAACTGACCTTTTTCAAACTCAGAGTTGGTGGAATTTTTTTTAATCTATCACCATTTACGAGGGTTACTATTTATATTTCAGGAATAGCAAATAATAACAATAATTTTTCAATGAAAATAGCTTTATTGTTTTTCAAAATATTCACCTTGATGATCAATTCACTTTTACATTCGCTCAAACCATTTGCCATACCAGTTTTTCCATTCCTCTTGAGATATCGTAAATCGTAGGCCACGCAGTTTACCTTTGATATTCAGGAACAAGAAGAAGTCATTGGGTGCCAAATCAGGACTGTACGCAGGATGAGTCATCAATTCGATTCCTATTGATTCAAAAATTCACCTATTTGACGAGATGTGTGAGAGCTCGCATTTCCAAGATGGAGAATGATTCGTCTTTGGCGGTTGGTTTTACGAATTTCTCCGAAGACTTGTGGCAAACAAATGGTCGTGTACCACTCAGAATTGACCGTCCTACGTTGCTCAAGCGGAACAGTGGCCACATGACCCATTCGGCTGAAGAAACAGGCGTCCATATGCTTCTGTGTGTTTCTTCCACGAACAACTTTTGTTGGATTTAGCTCGTCCTGAAAGACGCACACGGTCATTGCTGTTTTGTTTGCGGCTCATACGCATATATCCATGATTCGTCACCTGTCACAATTTTATAAACTACACTTCTTTTGAAGCACCACGGTCGCACTTTTTATTCACTTCCTTGCACCAATTGACACGAGCCTTTTTTTTTTTGAGCGATTGTCAAATTATGCAAATGTTCATGCAAAATCGAATGTAAAGTATTGAAGTGGAACCAATGTGCATGGATGCCTCTATCTCACGGTATGTCACATGACGATATTGCATTATCAGTCCCCACACTACATCGATGTTTTGTGGCAGAAGAGCCGATTTTGGACGACCTTCACGAAATTCATCCTGGAGCGAACGGTGTCCGAGACTGAACTTTTGGTACCAGCGATTTACAGTGGCTTTTGATGGCGCTTCAGCACCAAAAATCGAAACAAGTTGACTGAGACACTCTTGTCTCGATAATCCACGCCGAAAATTGTAAAAAATCATCGCACGAAAATTTTCACGGATTAATTTCGTTTTTTGACCGAGATGAATTTTTCAACACACTGTAAAAACAACAAATAGAGCTCGTAAGTGAAACGTTCAATTTGCATCTGGGAGCATTAGTTTTACCAGTTCCCGAAATATATATAGCAACCTTGTAATTAGTATGGCCATCTAGTTCATCTAAATGTATTTTTGTAAAAAAGAAACTGAAAGACATGAAATTTCACTTTTTCAAAAACTGACCTTTTTCTAACTCAGATTTGGGTTAGAGTTGGTGGAATTTTTTAAATCTTTCACCATTCAATAATTTGATTATTGGGGAGTTAAATAAACATTAAAAATTGTATAGAACAGTGGAAACAAATGCTAAAATTCAACAATTATGATCGATTTCACGGGGTTTTTCTCACCAAATTTACCAAGTATAATTTTGTATTTAGTTGTGTAGCCCTTCGCAGAACGTACGGCGTTGTAAATATTATGTTCAAAAGAGACATATCCCTACCCCATACCACCACCGTATTCGTAGCGTAGCGCATCTGACTAACGATTTTTAACTCATTACATTTCATCTTAAATGCGCCCAACGAGTGGCACCGAATCGAAGAAATACCCTGCAAACTTTCGACGAAAGGCTGTCGATTTACTAACAACAATCATGACTAAAAGGATATACAAGTAGAGAAGAAAAAACCACCGCAATGTGGCAACCCTCGTTGAAGAGAACCAAAAATTGAATATTTCATTACACGAGCAGTTTTTTGATGATGTTGCCGTATCTCACTATAAAAATTCCAACCATGTTTGAATAAAATTACATAAAGTATGAAATAAGCTAGTTATGACGCGAGAGAGAATGCGTTTAAGTGAATGGCTTCGATTTTTTGGTTCTCTTCTACGAGGATTGCCACTTCGCGGTGATTTTTTCTTCTCTACTTGTACATCCTCTTTGTTCATGACAATCAGGGTTGCATTGTGGCTGAAACAGACATGTTCATATTAGAGTTAGACCTTGATAGGAAACTGTTAAGAATCAACTTCAGACTAACGAGTGGCGAAGCGTAAAAAACATTCTAGTTAGACACTCATTATAAGTTGTGTAAATCCTTTGCCTAACTTTTCGTAAAGAATGCGGTGCTTAATCTGCAGTTAAGGTCGCCTATGAGAAATAATTGATCACGAATAGCCACAATAATTTATAATTTCTTTCGGGGACGACCACGTTGCATAGCGATAGCCACATAACATTTTTACACTGACATCAGACCTTGGATAGGAATTTGGCAGCCCTTGTAACAGAGAACCAACAAGTCGACGCGACTCACTAAAAGGGATTTTCTCCCACGTCATAACTAGACTAATTCATACATTTTACATACCTTATGCACTTTTACTCAAACATGATAGGAATTTGTATGTATTGGTATCTAACTAACTTTATCAAGAATTCAACAGTTGAAATACTCAATGCAGAGTGAGAAAATAGAGAATCATATATAATTCACTCGTTCTCTTTGTTGACATTCCATTCAAAAAAAATTTTTTTTCCGTCTACGTGTGTAAAAAAATTTAGATATCATAGGATCCCAAAAATTTTTGTACCCGTTTAAAAAAGTATATATATGTTTGGAACTTAGCAGACCTAATAAGATCTGATTAGTTCCAAAAAAATTATCTTCGCAGATCTAATTACATGTTATTGTGGCCGACGGTGGTGCAACGGTTAGTTGTGCGAAAGATCGTGGGTTCGATCCCTGCTCTGACCTCCTTACACTTCTTTCGACGACTGCCACCGCGCTTAGTGACAGTGACACTGTCGAGTAATAAACATGAAATGAAATAGGTTCTCAAAAAACCGTCCGGAACCGGTGTAAAATTTTAGGTCCCAGTCAGGGAGTGAAAACTAGAAAGGGCACAGCTCAGTGATTGTGAGAAGCTCTCCCCTATCACTTCATGAGATGTAATGGGAAAATATTTATTTAGATCCGAAGATGGGCATTTCCAATTTGATCAAATTTGATCGGAACCGATCAATTGGTATCTATTTCCTTGTAATTAAATATAACTTGATCTCAAATGTGTCCCGACAAAATATAATTCGGCCTTGCGTGAGATATAATTAGATCTGGTCAGATAAAGAGTTATATCTACACCTATATATCGATAAATATAATCAAATATTCGGCCGGATATAACCGCATCTCGGTTCAGATATAATTATCTCTCGCGTTAGATCTATTTATATATCGCATTAGATCCAATTATATTTGGCCGGACCAAAGTTGACATTAAACTAGATCTAACTATACCTAACTATACTTAATTCGATATTTATAGATCAGTTTTGATACTTATAAATTTATTCACGCTCAAGACCTTTTTAAATAATATAAAGCTTATTATCTTTATATTACTTTCAAAAAAGTCGAGCATAAAAATGTTCCAATGATAATCTGATATTATTGTATATAACCATTTTTCAGATCTAATGAGGTCTGTTTAGATCCTATCATATCTCAACTTTTTTACACGGATATCAGAGCTATAAACGAATCATTCTTTTTTCAATTCATTCGTGAATCATTCATGCACTGAATTACAAAAAAAAGAATTGAATGGAATTTGAATCAATTCAACTGAATTTGGCAAAAATTAATTGCAATTCAAATCCGATTCAAATGAATTTGCAAAATGAATTGTAATTCATTTCCAATTCAAATTTGATTTGGCAAATTTTTTCCTTTCTTTCAGTCTTTTAACAGGAAAATTTTATCAATGAAAATATTTCGTGACTTCATAGATGTGTACTTGAAGAGCACGAAAAAAAATTTTAAAAATCATTTACTGAGGACATGTCTAGTCTTGCTCGGCAACTCCTCAAGTTTAAGTTTAAGTACTGTGTTAGGATACAAAAGTTTTTACATTTTCCTTCACTGGTTAAATGTTTCCATCCCACTGTGCCACATGGCGTTAGGTAACCACTACGTCAAAGGCAGTAGGAATTCATAATGAACGAACAGCTATTGAGAAACAGAGAATATTGAAATTTAAGATTTGTAAATTGAATCGTGTCTTAGTGTCCCGATTTTCTATTTGTTTTCCAAGACGACGCAAATGAGTTTCTATGTTATTGTAAATTTTTTTTACTCTTCCATTAATTTTCCACCTATTTTCTGTTGAAAGGTAACAACTACAACACAGCAACAGCAACAACAATAACGACAACAAGCAACAACAATTTTGGTGGGATGCACAAAATGGAATTGTAAATGTTAACATATTAACGTAGTTGTTGTAGTATTTTGCAGTTGTTGCCATTAGAAGAAGAAGACGAAAGAAATTGCCTTAATTTTTCACAGAAATGAAAATGAAGTTCGTGTCTTAAGTCTTTTGATTTTTTTTTTCTTTTTGTTTTTTCCAATGTTTCCTTTACTCTGTTGACGTGGTGCTGATTGCAGACAAACTAATTTATATCATTTTGTTTTTTTCTCTTTTCTTTACAGATCTTTTTGAATTACATATCTAAATCACTAAATTATTAAATGGTATAAAAAGGCAAAACGTAACTATTGTGAATGAAATTGGCTTCAAAATTGTGTTCAACATTTTTCATAGATAACAAAGAAAAGCTTTAATTAATTGATTTTGTTTGTTTGTTTGTTTTTTTTTTAACGAAAGTGAATGTGCCTTTTTTTAAAAAGATAATGTTTAAAAAAAATTTACATAAATTGCGTGGCTTTTATAGACATTTATTTATTTCACTCGAAAAGTATAAGAATATAAAATTAACAAATAAAAAACCATTATCCATTTAAATATTTCTCTAAGAACAAATATTTCATATTGGACAAGTTCTCAAAACTACGCTACAACAACAACAACAACAACAAAATGAAACGACAAGAGGAAGAAACAATTTCGTTTTAGGTCTATTTTGCCCTAAAGCCAAAGACTTTAACTGAAGTTGGAATTTTCCTCAAGCTTTTGTAGCAAAAGAGAAATTAAAAGATAATTAATTCATTAACATTTATCAAGTCTTGAAAAAAATTGTGATTTTATTTTAATTTTTATTAAAACAAAAAAATATTCAACCCAAAATTAACAACAAAACAAATTGTTATGAATTTACTATAAAGCATACCGTCAGATTTATAGGGAAGATATAACAAAAGAGTTGGAAAGGACTTTCCATAAATTCAGGTTTGTGGTTTCTCTGATCTGAGTTGTTTAGAAAGACAACATAACTTGTTATATCTTCCGGTCCATAGAATAGTTTTAATCTTATATAAATATTTAGTTTAACTGCTAATACTAAAGTATAGTGTGTTTCGGTAAAATTTTTAAGTTTTGGATTAGAAATTTCAATTTATATTAACGATGCCGTAACTCTTAATCTTCTTAAGTAAAGATAAGGCGTAGAGTAGGCCTAAAAAGAGACAACCAAATTTTATTCATTCTTATTATTATTCCTGAAAATTTGGCACTATTCCTGGCTTGATATTCTTCAGTAAGCATGGAAATCTCTGTATCGAGAGAATTTAAACTCTCACAAGGAGCAATGCGGCATCAATACTTTAAGCAAAATTTGTGTTAAGTGTCGAAACACTTTTGCAAATCTTCAGATTTGACAAACTTGGGAGGGAATTTCGTAACTACATGATTTTCATAACACAAATGGAATTTAAAATCCTTTTAATGTCACAACTGATCATTTTAACTTGAGGTCGGTACAGCCTTCTCCTATCCCTACAAGATAAAAGATATGAATGAACTAGTTCAGTCAAGAAACTGGTCTCTCTCGATATGAATGAATGGGAATACAGTAGATATAGATATGGATACAGTAGCACTGCCATAAACATACAAATGACTTCGTATCTAATCCAATCTTTTCAAACCACCATGAAACACACTGTACTAAATGTTCTCAATAAAGTCACATTAAATACGAATTTTTATGATTATTCAAATCATAATTTTATATTATTTTTTACAACTGCTACCGCTATAAACAATTACAATCCATATAATCCTTAAAAATAAAATAAAAATCAAGTAAATCAACAAAATGAGATATAAACAAAATACTAAGCAATACTAGAAATCATAACAAATATTTAAATTATTAACTGAAACACATAATAATTATATACTTATATATATAGATAAAGATATCGATATTGAGTCAAATCATAATTTCTTTAAACCACAACAAAAAATTATAATCAAATCTTAGACAACATTTTGTGGAAATTCTCATTCAATTTATAAAATCAAAAAACTCGAAAGCAAAATCAACAAAAAGCAACTCGTCATTATTTAGTAGTAACTGTTTAGATATTTTTAATTTTTAATTTTTACAATTTTTATTTAATATTATTACATACATGTCCATATTAATGTATTTAATTATAATTTTATTACTTCAATTTAAGTAATGTAGACTTTGCAAATCGAAAATGTGTTAAATTTAAATAATTACATTAAAATTATAATAATTGTACTGTTTTGAGTCGTCGTTTACATATTATTACATCACATGCATACATCCATAGATGAGTGATAAATGATCATTATGTTATTTTAGCTATACAGTTATATAAACAAATATATATATATTTTGTGTGTATTAAATAATTAGTTTATGAAAATCAATCAAATAAAGAAAAACAATTATAAAATATAAATGATTTAATATTTGTTCATTTTAAATCCTTTCATTACAATTGATGCCCATGAAAGTAAGTATACACATTACTATTTCTAATGATTACTATGGGACGTACCAGAAGGAGCGTGTGTATTCACCCAATTACCTTCATCATACATACTATATCACTGCAAGAACTTTACTCTTTGACATGACTTGATTAACTTGACTTGACTCGACGTAAATTGTTTGCTTTACCGCCCATTTTTATGGGAGTTTAACCCATTCCTCATTGTCCCCAAAATTGTGAAAGAGCTATAAATAACTAGCATCCCTCCATATACGCTGAAACACTTGTCTTTATATTGTTGCTGGGATGCACACCAAATGTGTTTGTAGGTTGTCGCAAATGTAGTAGTTATACTTGTGTGCAAACACATTCAATATTCAATGTTGGAGACACAATGATTAATAGTTTATAATATAAGTTTTGTGACCCAAAGTGTTTTTTATGTTGTTGTTGAAAACAAAGTGACAGAGCAAATAAGCGAAAATTCAACAGAACTTCAACTCACGAAAAAAATGCTTGCCAACATACACGCTGAAAAAAATCGGCCTCTGTAACATATTCTCCCAACCATATTCTGCAGGAACCAACTTCAAGCATTCATATTTTTGCAAGTCCCAAACTCACTTGTATTCAAAGGCAAACAGTAGCATGTTTACTGGAAAACATGCATAATTCTTCATCCCCATCATCCATATACTTACGTGGAAGCATTCGTGTGTTTCCCCCCAAACCTCTATATACTTATGTGGAAACATATGCGTATTTCCTCCCAAACATAGTAGTCTTTAGAAACGAATTATTCTTTGATTTCAATTTATATGAATTATTAATTATATTTAATTTTATCAGTATAAATCCACATTTATGGCTAATGTATGAGAAATTCGTACTATAAGCTTACAAGGTCAGGTTAGTTTTGGTTGGAATAATATACATCTTAGTTAAGCACTAGTTTCGAACTCCGTGACGAGTTCATCATCAGATGCCTAACTACTGTGCCTGAATTGAGACCATCGGTAGATCATCAATCGTATATATAGAAACTCAAATATGCAAATTACATCTGCGAATTAGTATCGATCGAAGATCCCTAAGTATCAACACACACTGGAAGGTATATAATCCGACAGAAGAACAGACGACCTTTTTCTACCATGATTTTTTTTTTTTGAGGTGAGTTTTTTACTACTTGCGAGAAGGTCGGTTGTGCAATGGTTAGTGTGCGCGGCTCTTGTACATGAAAACGTGGGTCCGATCCCTGCTCAGACCACCTTGCATTTCTTTCGACGACGGTCACCTCGCTTAGTGATGGCGACACTATCGAGTACTTAGCCATGAACAAGCTCTCAAAATACCATTCGGAACCGGTGTAAAACTGTAGGTCCCAATCAGTGAGTGTAAAATTAGAAAGCGCACATCTCACTGATTGTGAGAAGGTTGGTTTTTGTTGGAATAATAGACAATTCAATTAAGCACACTCTCTAGCATGACTAGTTTCGAACTCCGTGACAAGTTCATCACCAGATGCCTAACTACTGTAATGTCTACAATTTCATCAGGGAGAGATATACGCAAGAACAACGTTTACCAATTATTCAATTTTTTTTACCAAAATAATCGTTCTCCAATTGCAACGTTTCGTGCGCTATTGCCAGTTTATGGTCGTAATAATCGTTCGTAGAATTGTTACAAATTACAGGCGTGCATTTTCTTTACATAATATTCAAGTGCCAATAAGGCAAAGGACCGCTCGAAGTAATGAAAATATTGCTGCCGTTCAGACAAGTGTTACTCAAGACCTCAATTTATCGATTCCAAGACGTTGTCAACAATTGGGACTGTCTCAAACCAAAACCTGGCCAACTCTTTATGGCCGAAATTGGAAGAAGTTGATCCTGACAACATCTGGTTCCTACTAGACGGGGCTACGTGCCCCACAACACGTGCAACAAACGAATTTTTGCGAGAAAAGTTTGGAGATTCGATTATTTCAAGAAATTGTGGCATTGAATGGCCTCCAAGAAGTTGTGTTTAACACCATTACATTATTTTTTGTGGGGTTATTTGAAGTCTTGGTCTTACCAATATACCAGACTCTCTTCAAGACACACGACTTGATTTAGCGGAAAAAGTGCTGGAAAATTGGGTTCATCGAATTCGTTCCTGCTAAAGAAGACGTGGAGGCCAGTTGAAAGACGTTTTATTCAGAACTTAATTGTATCGATTGTACTTCACTTTAAATAAAATTCATTATTTGTTTTTCTCATGAAATGAGAATCTGCTGCTCTCTTGCTTCTCCCTTCTTGTTTGTCTCTCACGTTTTTTTTTCGGATTCAACTATGCAAGCCTAGCGTGTATTAATTACTTGTGTTTGTTTTATATTTCACAAATGGTCCGTCGATTCCGATTATCTCAGTAAAGGCTCGGACAGACAAAGGGCTCCACGTTTCTTTCCATAAAATAGTTTCAGCACACATATATATACATACACAAAAACCAAAGCAACATCACAAACCATTTACCCGTCCGAGCCTTTGTTTATTCTTTTTTCCCTGATCAATAGCTTTTGATATCCTCTGACGACTGAATACATGAAACTAAAACGCAATACACTCACTTCACTGCAGTTTACACACATATCAGGAATATGAGAGAACTGAGAGAATAATACAGAAAAAACAGATGCACACTCACTAGATAAACCCTCTCGTTGTCCCTCTAGAGAGAGTACAGAAAGGTGCCACAAACACAGCTGCATTTGTATCCCAAACATATATATTTGGGTCGCAAACACATATATTATAACATATTAATCATTGTGAAGCAAAACAAAATTTGACTTTGATTTATTGTCATCGCACAATAAGTTACTTGTTGTACCCACTTGAATATCTGTTGAATTTGCTTACGCAAATTAAAGCCAAACAAATGTTGTGCTCTCGATCTCTCTGTACACACTCACATCCAATAGAATAGAGTGAATAGCAATACACACTTATAACAGAACCACAAAAACACTCTCAAACAGCAACTGGTGTGTTTAGATGTAAACATGCACGTGTTTAATATCGACTGGGCATATTCGTCTTGTCGATAACAGTCAAATATGCATGGACTTTAATGACCTTCTTTTGATTTTGTATATAAAAATATATGTCAACTGCTTTTTTCCAAAGCATAACAAATTCTGGGTCTATACGGTGTAAAATATGAATATGTATACTTACCATATTTTTCGGTGGATGATATTCTTTACAGTTTCTTCACAAATTTGTTTCTCACTTCTACTTAAAATAATAGTTTCCCTGAAACGTCCTCGTGTAACATTCAAATATTCAAATATTTCATTTTTCTGTGACAGCAGTGTCTTATGAAAAATCGAATACATAACTTTGTAACAATTGTTTTTGCAACAGAAAATAAATTATGATTAAAGTGGATAATATTTGAATACGAATTCTAATATTGTACTTTTTATGAGTTGTATCTTCCATTTCAGATGAATGAGATTTTTGAAATACTCAAATTGGTTAAAAAAAACTTAATTTCTGTAGTAACAACTTCTAACGGGTCCGCAAAATAACTTTTTTTTTATTTGAAAATGTTATAAAAAAAAACTACTGAATATTTTCTCAAATTTCTTTTTTTATTTGAAAGTACAATCCTTCCGGTTAATAATGGAAAATAATTTCATTCAACTGGCTGCCTCGGCTGGCCATGCAGTAGCCTACACAATCGGTCCAATTTTTAAGCACATTATCGATTGTGTGCAGCTGTATTTACCAATGTCCTTTAAAGCGTCAATTGTCTCTGGCTTGTCGGCGTAACACTTATCTTTGAGGGCACCCTACAAATAATAGACCAACGGTGTCAAATCGCAGCTCCGAGGTGGCCAAACGACATCAGCTCTGCGGCTGATAATGCGATCTTCAAAAACAGGGCGCAAAACATCGAGTGTAGCACACATTCTGCAACATTACCATGATTTTCAAAGTAATGTCGCAATATTTCCCAGCGTTGTTCAAGCGTATACACAACCATATTCGTTCAGCGGAAGGATAAAACTAATTATCTGTCAAATCAGACATGAGCTAAGTGTTACTATTCACGAAATAAGCACTAGTTGAAAAAAAAAACGTTAGATGGCGGACCCTTTATTTAGCATTATATTTATGAATTCGAATCAAAATATAGACTTCATCATGGAATTTTTAATGCCTGAATTGACTTCCAACTAATCTTTTCCCTGTGTGTGAGCAGTTCTAAACACTATAATCTGTTGTTTTTGATAGTGGCTATAATTTTATAAATAGTGTTCAGCAGGGTAATACCCCTCCAATTACCGCAATCGGTCAGGTGAGCCCCCAGTAGACGTTCTGCTGCAGTTGGGGAGTTTGGCTGAAGAAGTTCTGAGGGAATATTCCAGGAACCTTAACGCCATTTAATCCCAACATTGAGCATTTATCCCCTCCATTTCTGGAGATTCGACACGTATTCTGCACTGAACGGAAAAGCATCGTCACAGGGATGAAAATGTTCATCACCCCAACAACTTTTGTCATCGAAAGTGAACTAACGTACAGTTTCATTCCCGCTACGAAAATGTATTCAACTGCAGTTGTTGCTGCAATGAATTTGATCCATTATTGCAACGAATTTATTTCGTTGCTGTAATGAGTTTGTTTCATTGCTGCAATGAATTTGTTTCATTGTTGAAATGAATAAGTATCGTTCCTGAAATGAAATTATTTCATTGCTGCTATGAATTTGATTCATTGGTGCTGTGATTTTGTTTCATTGCTGCAATGAATATTTTAAAGTGTGTTTGAAATTATTTATTGTTAATTGTGCATAAATACACATTGCAGGTGTTTCGATAACAATTTTTTTAATTTTTGTTTCGAAAATGATCTTAAATTGCTAAATATATTATAGTCATTCCACTCGTCTGGAGAAAGCTTATAGTAGTCGAGAGGTTGAGTGTTATTGTGGCCGTTGTAGTCAGGTCCTGCAATATTTACGATGTGTACATATGTATATACTTAGTGTGTATAAGTACTTACCATGAATATGAGCTCTACTCCCATATAGATTTCATCACAGCAATTGATCAATGGTCAAAACATCTTTTAACATAGAACCACATCATTGTTTCATTAAGATATGCAATTGTTGTTGTGTTGAGGGTTCTGTCATTCAATTGTACCGCCACATCTTCACGTCCTTATGCCAGTGATCGCCATGTAAGCAGTTTTTTCAACTGCTCTCTTATTTATTTTAAATAAATTTGCTAAAATTCTGACTCGATTCATTTCATTGTTCGGTAAATTGTTTTTATGATCGTCTTATTGGAAACACTCTGTTCATTTGACTTCTTCGTTTTCATTGACTTAGAATCCAAACACCAATCCAACGAAATTATGGTTAAAAAACACCAAAATGTTGTTGCGATTTGTACCGTCATGCTCATACACACACACAAATGTTCATACATATTTCGGGGTAGTTTTTTTGATATCGATGCGTTACTTTCTTTGCTGTCATGTTGCTCCTTGCATTCCGTTTATTTATCTATTTGATTTATAGACACTCAATTTACACAAACGATGACAGCAAACACATAAATTCACACAATTTACTTTTCACAATAACTTTTCACAAATAGTTATATTATTACTAAGTATAACTAACTAGTCTGTTTTAACAAATTTATTTAAATTATTCCGGCGGAGAAACATGTCTACCACTTTTGGCTGTTGCAAAAGAACTGATTTAAGATGTGTATGTGACCCAGCATTCACGCTCACCATGTTCACTTGCTGGCCTCTTTTTTACGCTCGCACATTATTTTGACTGCCTTTCTCTCTTTATTTTCAGAAAAATTAGTTTCGTTGCAATAACGAAATTGTTTCGTCAACTATAAATGTTGGGAAACCTCCAAAATAAATAATTAATTAAAATAAACTATAAAAAGGAAGATATAAATCAAATATCAATAGTTTAAATCTCATGCACTTATTTTTTTTTTAATTTTTAACCCATTTTTCTACAAAATTCAAATTAAATAAGATTTTTGCAGGAACGAAAAGTAAATTCTTGCAGCAGCGAAATGAAAAATTGTCAAAGGAACCATATATGAAATTTTTCGTTGCAGCGAATACCAAATTGTCGGATATACGAGACTTTCCATTGTGCCAACGTAAAAACATTAACGAAAATGGTTCATCCATGCGACGAAGCGTCATTCTTTCAGTGTGGTAACCACAGTTGTTTATTGAATATATATTTGGCTTTTGGCTAATATCTATCTAATATCTTTTGGCTAATATCTTCAAAATGCTATCTCCATCGTGATGTTGATGCTCCGGATTCATGAGATGCATGCCATTGGAATCCTTTATCGCTTGGTCACGATCTACGCCCTACGATGTTCCCAAAGTAGTCCCTCCTACCCTCTCCTGCCGATTCTTCGACAGATTCCGCGACGGTTCTGTATCGTTCCGACAGCTCTGTATCATCCGCATGTCCGCTTCAGAATATTTCCATTCAGCATTAGTTTCCAGGTATAATACGATTACATTTTATCAACCAATTCAATACTCCATACTCCAAGTACCCCCAAGTACCTCTTCCCTTGCGACGAATTCAAATATGGTCCACTTGATTCCGGGTAGTACCGTTTAGGGATGTCCATGTACATTAACGGATGTCCCCATGAGGAAGATTGAGCCATCAATTACCAGGTCAAATGTTCGACAGAGTTCCATTAGACATTCTCGATTATCACCATCCGTACCCATGCCATAAGGGCCCACTGATCTCGCCGTCAATTTTAGCTTTTAAATCTCCAGTTAACAAAAGTATGTCACGATACGGCACTTGGCTTAAGGTGGCCGTTAACTAATCATAAACCTATGTTTCGTCGTATCATCGGCCTCCGTGAGCGCATAGACTTCGATTATGGTGATTCATTTCCCCACAGTGGTACAAAACTGTGCTGTTATCATACGGTCAGAGAACCTTTGGGAACTCTTCAATATTAAAAGAGCCCACTCCACTTTCACATCTGTTTTCCCCACACTAAAAAATACAATATTACCATTTGCGGATGTTATTTGTACACTTCCACAACATAGTATTTCGCCGATACCCAGAACAGCTAAATTTAATTTTCCTAATTGGCCTACTAATTGTGCAATTCCTGTCGTCTCTCTGAGTGTACTTACGTTCTATTGTCCTGCTCTGATCCGTTCACGAGTGCCAAAAGTTGTCTTCGACATTAGGGTTTCAGATGTTCCCGTAGTAGTTTCATTAATCATTTCTTGGTTCAGATACACGGAAGATTAACCTACTAAATTATAGGATATTACTCGGGCTGCCAGTTATAAGACGTCATTACGCCTTTTAAACAAACACATTTATATAGTGAATCGCTTGATTCATGACAGACGTCCGCTTTTCCGCTGCACAGCCGCCGCTTCCATGGCTCCCACTACGCCGACTGCTTTTTGAATGATAGCCACTCCGTTTGATCACATTTCCACCCCCAGGTCAACCACAGGAATTTAATTTCCCCCGATGGAGGATCTAGCTACCCCCTCAAAGCAAGCCTAGTACTTACTAGGTATTCCGTGAATGTTTCACCCCTGGCATTGGTGTCAGTGCTAACCCATAATGGTAGTGTTCGTTAACGTCAGCAACCACAATCGCTGAGGTACCTCCTAGTGATGCACAAAGTCGAGGAACCGATTCGGAAGAAACGGGTCTTTTCAGGAACCGGCAGAACCGGGGTTACAAGAAGCGAAAGACGGGTCCAAATGAACCGAAAACGGTTCTATAAGGACCAAAAATCGCGTTCAAAAAAACCGAAAATGGTTCAAAAAAGACTGAAAATCGATTCCACTGGAACTGAAAATAACTATAAATGGTTCCTGAATAAGAGGACTCGTTTCGGAACCAAAAGTCTCAACCCTTGGGTGAAGGTACGAAAATGTGTACTTTTTATCAAATTCTATATTTTTAAAATAAGATATGCCTTTTTGGGAAAGCAATTTGCTGAGAAACGGATTTCTTGAAACCAGACTCGACAGAACCGGTTTTGCATCCTCTATGAGACATCTTAAGGGCACTGATGGCAACTGGTCTCTTGCCCACGGGACAGATGTGCGTGGCCCCTTTTCATCATGGGGCTCATACGTTGCGACCCACCAAATACTGGATCCGTTTTGTTCCAGGCTAATCGCAACGTTGTCTCTGTCGATATATGTCGTTAACAGAAACATATTCAAATCTTTATTTATGATTTCCAAATAACTCTAATTCCTAGATGAGGCATCGCAATTAATAAATATTGTTTGATTTCCACATTAAATGCCAAATGTAAACAAACTTGTATATAATGTAAGCAAACGAACCACACATGGTCGTATGCATTTTAAATTAACTCGTTTCCTCCTGTGGTTCTCGCAATCAGTGTAAAAATCAAAATATCGCACTCTTGCATGCCAATAAAGGCATAAGCACTTTTTACCAAATTGGTCCAGTGAAAATAAACGAAACGAAAAGATCGAAAATTAATGTAGTTACTTGGTAGAAGAAAAGCTTTAAATGTATATGGACAAAATTGAACCTGTTTCATTGTGTCATTTCACCTAATAAAACACAATCACAGTGACATCAATTGCTATGTAATAGACACGCATTTTTCGATATCGAGATTTTGTTAGTGTATAATTTGTACACATCCCAGTAAACAAATATAGTTGAATTGCAATCGAATTGCAATTGAATAGAGATGAGCAATTGCTGTTACACGTCAGAGTGGTGAAACCTGTAGTGAAACCCGCAGTGGTATCTATATGGAAGAACTCTATAGGTTGCAAATGGGGACTTTATCTGTTCACTGGATCTATACAGTGGTGTTGAGACCGATAATGCTCTATGGGGTTATCGTGTGATGGCAGGTGCTTGAGCATTGTGTATTGTGCACTACTGACTAGAGGTTCAGAGAATGTCGCCGATGTTCATCACGGATGCTCTGCGCACCACTTCCAGTAATGCACTGAAGGTAATGTTATATTTGTTGCCGGTGGGCATTATAGGAAGGGAGACTGCTTCCACGTCTGCCATCAGGATAAGGTAACTCTCACAATGGGGCATGGTCGGAGTCGGTCATGAACGAGTGTTGAAAGGTACTCCCAATATTACTGCGTTTTTAGACTACTCGAAAGCGGCACCACTATTCCATAGGAAATACCACACTCTCATAGCGGAAAAGGATTCCTGCAACAAATGAGCTTCTGCAACAAATGAGCTCCTGGCATAGCGGGTTACGGGGTCTACTCTAGGGATCCAGGTTTGTCCATTTTTTTGTAGACTACCTGAACATTGTAGCGTGTATCAGGTGAAAAATTGTTAGGGAAGTGACCTACCGGCTTATGAATAAAAGTCCGGCAGTCATTGGTGACAATGTCATCTCAGACAGTCAGGCGGTCATCAAGTTCCTGGAATTAGTTTTCCAGAATTTAACATCTGCCCCGGAACTGCCGCATATATCTTAACGTGATGGCCCAGTAGAACGATACTCACATTATGTGGGTGTCAGGCGCACAGAAGAGATATTCCGGTAAACTGCATAGCAGATAAGCTGTTCATTACTGATTGGATGAGTATTCCCATCAAATGTAGGTCAGATGAGTGTTGAACAAGGTGAACGATTTAAAAAGTATGCTGGAAAAAGTCTACAACTACTATTGGTCTCCGAAGATACTGGCAGAGATGATTCTGAAAAAGACCCACCAAGCACTTCCTTAATGAAACAAAGAGCCGAAAAACATGTTATTACAAAACTTACCATATCATATTCTTACTTTAAGTTTTTAGCGATTTTTATGTCCTTGCGTATTATGGAAAGCTCCTTTAGTATCCTTTTGATAAAAATCTACCTCACGATCAATTTGTTGAAAAAAGTGAGATTTTTAATCTTAAATGACAGTAACTAAATTACCTATTACTATTGTTGATTTAGCTAGCATATACAGGGTGATTCAGGAGTTCCGGACAAATTTCTCCAGCGTATTCCTTGGCTCATTTCATGAAGAAAAGTCCACTAGGACCATGTCCGAAAATGCAAGGGTGCAAAATGGCAGCGGGTTCAAAATTTTCAGATTGGTGGTCGAAGGGTAGAAGGGTAAAGTTGCTAACTTCTGAGCCAGTGGTCGGATTTTTGTTTTTGTTTTTTTTTTTTTTTTTCGAGACCAATAAAAAAAAGTAGAAAAAAGTCAAATCGCCGAGATACGGAGCTTTCGGAAAAAATGGAAAAACAATTCACATAACCTCAATTTGCTCAGCCAGATGGCAGATAACTTATGTGTGCGAAATAACAGCACAAATTTATTTGTTTTTGTAAATTAACTCGTTTAAGATTTTATTTTATTGAAAGTTTCAGAATCAATAAAAAAAGTAGAAAAAAGTCAAATCGCCGAGATACAGACCTTTTGGAAAAAAAATGCGCATAACCTCAATTTGCTCAACCAGATGGCAGGTGACTATGTTAGAAAGATAGCCATACCTCTTACCTTTCCAAAATGACCTAAACGAAGCCCAGAGGTCTTACCGTTCCAAAGTTATGACCATTTTACTGGAATGCAAATATGTTTGTTTTTGTTTTTGGAAGCGAAATAACAGCACAAATTTATTTTCTTTTGTAAATTAACACGTTTAAGATTCTGAAAGGCCTCTTACAGATCTTTCCAACAAGCCCAAAAAAATCCGACCACTGGCTCAGAAGTTAGCAACTTTACCCTACTACCCTCCGACCACCTATCCATAAATTTTGAACCCGCTGCCATTTCGCACCCTTGCATTTTCGGACATGGTCCTAGTGGACTTTTCTTCATGAAATGAGCCAAGGAATACGCTGGAGAAATTTGTCCGGAGCTTCCTGAATCACCCTGTAGAGACAATTCACCTATTTCTAACACACATTGGAGTTGAAACATCAATGAGTATTTAGCAATATTGACCTTTTTCATAGCATACACTTCATATATTTTCCCCTAAATATAAAGACTATTTTTTTTTTTAAATGGTGAATGTATTTATTAATTTTAAAAGAAATTTTAAACATGTACACACAAAAAATATAATGGTAATATTGCGTATAATCAATGTATAATATCTGTCACTGGTATCCCAGGAGCCTTGGAAGTTATAAGTAATAACGGCGATCCATTCGCAATAGTGGGGACATTTTGGCACATGATAACCAGCATTAAACTCAGTTTTGACCGACGATTTAGCTGCGGAAAAGGCCTGAGTATCAAATACGTATTTCCATTCTGAGAATCCTGGGAGCAATGCATACAGCAACTGGATGTTAATTGAATAAAGAATAGTTTAACATAATATTGACATACAGTTCCAGTTTCTGGCCAACTTACCCACAGTTGTATCTTTGGTTTCCAAGGTATAACGTCAATTGACATTGATTAAGCATTGTTTACTACATGGTTCGGAGAAATAGCGGATAACTGCAAACCCATCAGTTTAAAGGCCAGAAAGTTATCTAATTAAATCAACGAAACCATCCATGTCGTCTGCTGTGATCTTCTTGCAGTCCACTTGGCACCAGACTGGGTATTCCCAATTCAAGTCCAAAACATCGAACCTTTACAAATGACTCCATTACATGGTTTATGAAACGACGTCTAGCAGCATTGCTACTCAAGGGGAATTATATATATCCCGTTATTATAAAAATCACAAAAACTGGAGCGGCAGAACTTTGGCAGAGAGTTGATAAGAGTTAATACGAGTTTCCTTTGAAAAAAGTTAAATTTTTCTTCACTATTCTCACAATCATATTTTTCTGACAACTTTAATTGAAAACTGAAATATTAGAAATGTTTTGGTTACAAGCAAGCGATGCAAAGAAAACGGCTTTTTAGCGAGAAGTTATTTTATTAAAAAATATGAAAAATGGTTAAAAACGGTAAAAGATGGTTAAAAACGGTAAAAGATGTCGTCGCTAAGACATCGCTAAGTGCTTCATACAAAACAAGAGAATATATAAGCAAGCGGTGTAACCAAAACACGCTTATTATCATTTTCGAATGTTTAGCTACTTTAAATGTATTGTTTACTATTCCAATCGTCAAAATTAGAGTCTACAAAACATAGAATAACACATACCATAGAAGCTTTTATTCGCTCAATAAATTAAACGTCATAGGTACGATGGAAAGTAAACATTGGATGGTGGAAAATATGGGTTCAATAATACCAGATAGTGGCAATAGTACAGCGATTAACAAAGGAACAACAACCGAATTTCGTGTTTTTGTGGCAAACTAGTTGTGTTAAATACAATACAAATGTATACCAACGATAAAAGTCAGCAAAAAAGTGCAAAATACATTTAAATTTTTCAGTTCTACACCAAAAGGACATGAAAATGTTAAGTGAACACATTTTGTAACTCCACCTGGTGTAAGGTAATTTTAAATTTAATTGCTCTCATTTCCACAAACCTACGATGAAGAGTGTGATATGAAACGTCAGATGAGAGATTAAGTTTATCTATGTATGTGTTATTCTATGGTACAAAACAACAACTGGCATGGGTGCATATTTCATACAAAATTTAAACACCTATTGCAACAAAGGCAATAAAAACACTATTATTTTTTGTGTGTAATAATAACATACGTTCTAATTTGAATATTATTTGATTTCAAATTTTGTTTTCAACAGAGGATATCGGAACTTTAAAAACATAAAACTGCCAAGAAGGGGGAGATTTAGTGGTTTATTCTAGAGATAAGAACAAGAAGAGAAAGTAGAATTGATATTTTGAAAGTAGTAAGAATAATACAATAGTTGCTACCATCATAACAGTCTCTTCTACCTTTTCAATTCCCAAAATTCCTTAATAGCCAGAAGTTTATAATGGGTGCCTCATTCCTAGAAGCTTTTTGAAAAAAAAAAATTTGGGGTTACCCTACACACAAAAAAATATAGTGGTAATATTGCCTATAAACATTGTATAATTTCAGCCATTGGCATGGGTAACACCGAGTTTGATTTGTTTTATGTATAATTTTACAAATTTTCATTGGTAATTTTCATGTTTGAAAAATTACCTATAATTATTGTTGACTTAACTTTCAGACAGTGACAATTCAGCTATGTCTGAAAAGGAAATTTGCCCATAATTTTAGGTTGAAACAGCAATGAGTATTTAGCAATATTACAATTTTGACGTAGAATACGTCTTACCTTACGGTATGAGGAGTCATGTCAGGTTTTTATTGTTGTAATCTTTATTTCATTGAATTTGAGGAAACGGCTAGATGAATTTTTTTAAAATTTTTTTTGTAGGTAAATGAAGATGTTATCTTTCGTTTGATATACATTTCATATTGGTTGATATCTCCTAATATTTAAATTTCTCAAATGAAAATTGTTTAAACACATACACTCAAACATATGTGTGGTGTTTGTTTGAGTGTTTTTGGTTGCTCAACATTGCTTAGGAACATGTATCTAGTAAAAAGTGAAACGAACAGCAAGCTAATGTTGCTTGGCAACATGTATCTAGTAAAGAGAGAAACAAACAGTAAGCTAACGTAATAAAGCTTTATTGCGAAAGCTTCAATAAAGCTGTTGTAAGATTAATTTTGAATTGTAAAGCGTAAAGCTTTCACACAACGCCCCAATGCTAATGCGAAGACTCGATAAGGTAAACCTTTTTTAATATTAGGGCGGCCCTCTCAACATTCGCAGAACTTATTTCAATAAAAATATTAATTAAAATACATAAATTAAATTAAGTTTAAAAAACTTAACTGTCTGCTGTAATTTTTTTTAATAGGTTAATACACCTATATACATTGCAGAATTGCCCTGCCCATATTATCCCATTAAAAAACTGCTCTTTTTGGAATGATTAATTTATTTATTTATATAAAATACATTTTAAATATTTATGTGTATGCAATATATTTACTATGTTAAAATACGTGTGTTTTTAGAAGAGTACGGAAATATTTACATGCAATAGTTACGTCAATTATCTAATAAATAAATTATTACAAATTGCGGGTTTTCATGTACAATATTTATGAAATGCTATACGCGTATTTTTAATTTATTATATAAACGACGAAATTCTTTGATATTGTGCCTTGTATGCAATTTAAATAAAAAAATCTTTAAGAACCCTTTAACAACATACCGTTTGAGATATTACCAAAATGCACGATTGATTACTTCCATCCAAATGGTTATAACTCAAACTATTTGCAAATACTAAACTCTTTAATTTGCATTTTTTAATTCAAGAAATGCTTACTTTTAGGTCTGTTTAGGTTGTAATAGCGAACTGGATTTTGCAGAGTTTTATTTTAAAAATGATTCAAAGGTCTTGCTTTTTGAAATAGCAGCCGCTATGCTTTGTTATTCAGAACCGCCGTTATAAGTAGTGTTGATTTTAAAGGCTGGAAAGTATTTGATTTCCCAAAATCCAAGCAATATTCCTTCTTGTCCAGACTGGCTTTCGGAGTTTGTATTGCATTCATTTATTCATTTCAAATGACCACAGAGTACATTTGGAGAAAAAACATTTTTTGCACAAAAAACACTCCATACCTGTTGTCTTCTCGGAGCTCCACAGTATTTTGTTTATGTGGCCCACATCCTCTTATTAATTTAATAAATATTTTATTTATTTATTTGTCCTGGTGGTCTGCAGTATGATCCTTTATTTTCTAGATTCTACAGATATCATGGAAATTAAATGAAAGAATGACCAATTGATTTTTACCGGTGGCAACTTTCCCGAAATTGATGTGCTTTAATAAACGCTGCCTTTGCTATTGTAAAATAAGAAATATTATGAAATTTTTTGGAAAAAGTTATATTTTTGTACTTACCATTCCCTCAATCGAATTTTTATGACAACTTTCATTGACAAATATAAATATCAAAATTTTCGAATTATTTACCAACTGAATAGGCAATGTGGCACTCATAGAATAACACATACGTAGAAGGTTTTATTCGCTCAATAAATTAAACGTCATAGGTACGATGGAAATTACACAGTGGAGGGTGGAAAATATGGGTTCAATAATACCAGATGGTGGCAATAGTATACAGCGATCCGCAAAGGAACTACACCCGAATTTCGTGTTTTTGTGGCAAACTAGTTGTGTTAAATACAATACAAATGAATACCAACGTTAAAAGTCAACAAAAAAGTGCAAAATACATTTAAATTTTTCAGTTCTACACCAAAACGACAGGAAATAGTTAAGTGAACATATTTTGTAACTCCACCTGGTGTATGTAAACATTTCCACAGACCTACCGAGAGAGTGTGAAATGAAACGTCAGATGAGAGAATAAGTTCTTCTATAGTATGTGTTATTCTATGGTGGCACTGTATAAAACACCTACTGGCATTTAAACACCTATTTTGTATTTCAAAAAAAAAAAAAAAAAAACCTATGCCAGCAAAGGTAATAAAAACACTGTTATTTTTTTGTGTGTAACTGTTACACAAAAGAACGATTATTCACATTCACTTTTTGAAGATCATATCTTTCAAATGTTGGCTGTAACTGCGGCTAACATGGTGGATCCTGAGGTTCCAATTTTCAATGACGCGTTTGAGCATTTCCAGTGGTATTTGGCGAACGACACGAGTAACGTTGGCTTCCAATTCCTCAATAGTAGTCGGCATATCCATTTAGACTTTGGAGACTGATATCTCACGATCCGGATCACTGAATCATGTCACTGTTTCGCGGACTGTATGGCATGTAGTGCCGTCTTGTTGGAACCAAATGCCATCGAGATCACGGGATGCAACTTCAGGAAGCAAATAGTCCGTTATATTATCCTTACGAAATTCTTGACGAAACGTGGGCAATGATTCCAACAGTCCATAAACCGCACCAAACCGTTGTTTTGATGAAGAGACAGGTCTCTAACCTCTTTGAGTACTTTTTTTTAGCTCAAATACGGCATTTATTTCGTGTCATTGCAGCATAATGTCAGCAATTTATTAAGATATTACAAGTCTCAAAATGTATGCAATATCCCATACACTCAAAATTTATATTTCGTAGTACACCAGTCATAAAAGTTCGTTAAATCGAGCAACAACTGTGTACAAATCACAGGATTCAAATCAGCTGTTTGACTTTGTTTGTTGGGTTATGAAGGAAAACCAATTACAGTTTCTACGAGTTGATGTTATTGTGTTGCTGTAAGTGTTGCTGCTTTTGTTTCTGTTTCATTGGTTGTATTTAGTTGGTGTTGTCGTTGATTTTCCGAACAAATCTAAGTAACTGTTTAAGCCACATTTAAGTGTATTTTATTCCATAAAATAACATCATCAAATCAATTGATATTTTGTTGTTGTTGTCTGAGGTCTTTGTTCGTTGCTCGTATTGTTTTAATGCGAAAATTGCACACAATTTTGTTGGTGTTGCTGAGATTGGTGCTGGCGATGATGCTAGTGTTGTTGTCACGTTTAAATTGTTATTGTTGTTTTCGAATGCACTTAAAGACCAATTATGGCCAAATCAAGTTGTATTGACGCTTTAATTATGTGTATATGTTTCTCGTTTCCCCATCTTCTTCTTACATTTCCTACAAACCAACAAAATAAAACAAAAACAACAATTTCAGTTTATTTTTTTCGGTTTTTTGTATCTACTTAGTTAATTATTTTATTGTTTGCTAATTTGCTTTTTATCTTGAGTAACAAAACAAAAAAAAACTTTATAAAGGAAATTTGTACATTTTCGCTTGATTTGAACGTAATTGTAGATCTTAAATGTCCAATTGTTTTGGATTTCCTATTCCGGTTAATTGAGATGATCATGTTATCGTCACCCAATTTGGAATGAATTGCATTGAAACAAAGATTAATACAAAACAAGCATAATTTAGTAATTTCAGAACAATTGAGAGAAACGCTATTGAAAGTTCCGTAGTCCTTGATAAAACTGTGGCCACGTACAGAATTTTGATTAATAGCACTTTGTGAACAAGTTTATCGGAAATATTTATATTTTCTTCCACAGGAAGTATGTATGTATATCAGGGATGCAAACATTGGTACAGTTGTACCTAGAGAAAATATGGAACTCACATCTCAACCGGGAATTCTCGGAATCCCGGGAAATTTATTTGTTTTTCCCGCTTTCCCGGGAAATGAAAAAGCTTCCCCGGGAATTGAAAAGTGAAAAAAGAAATTTGCATTCTAGTTTGTACCATATTTGATAAATTTATGACCTTAAAATTACAACGTCACACCAATGTCCCAAACTTATTTGCGTCACCACCAGAGTGACCAAAAAAATATCAATTTTTAAAAACCTATTTTCGGTTTATTCGAAAGATAATTTTTTCGTGAAATTTTTCTCGGCAAAACCGGTCAGATGCCACCGGTTGATACCACCGGCAGGTCATCAGTTGTATATTTATTCGAAAGTGTACACATGCGAATTAGTATTGTTCGAATCCCCCTAAATATCAATTCACACACTAAAAATCTCAATTATTCCAACAGAAGAATAGAAAGCCTTTTTCGCTTTGTTCTTCTTTTCCTCGTGCTTTCTCTCCTAGTTGCCTTTGAGGATAAATTTATTTTACAACACACATTGTTGTATTTTTACACTGGGAATAGTTTTAACTGAGCAGATTAATGTTAGTTATAAGTACATTTGAATTTACGAGGGTTGATGTTTATATTTCTGGCCCATTAATGAAAAACAAATAAATACTGATGATCGAAATTGGTTTATTGTTGTTCAAAATATTCTCCATTAAAGTAAATACACTTTTGCATGCGTTTGAACCAATTTTAGAATCACTTTGGCCACATCGAATGCGGTAGCTCCAGAACATGGGTTTTCAACCGCTTCTTCACGCGTCAAACAACATTGACGCCGCAACCACCATTAGTGTTTAAGTGCTTCGTACGCGAACAACTTTTGTTGAAATTGTTTCATCTTGTAAGACCCATACAGTAGATTTCTGTTTAGTCTCAGGTCAGGGTTCACATGCAAAGATCCATGATTCATCGCTTGTCAAGATGTTGTCTTTTGAAGCACTGCTATTGCAGTTTTCCAACATGTCATTACACCAATCGACATGAGCCTTATTAACAAATTATGCGGTATCCACTGCGAGCAAATTGTTTTACGGTCAGAAGTTTATGCAGTATTGAATATATGGGAGTGGAAGTAATGCCCAAGGTTACCTCTAACTCATATGACGGTCTTGTAATACCACTTCAAGCACACCATCGATATTTTCTGGCACAACAACCAATCTTGGACGACCTGCATGAAATTCGTCCTTCTGCTAACGTCGACCCCAATCAAATTCATTATACCAGTTTTGCACAGTACTGTCGGATGGTGCATCATAGGCATATAAAGATTTAAGTTCATCAATTCACTCTTTTCTTGATAATCCACGAACAAAGTTGTGAAAATTAATGACACGGAAATGTTATTTGACAGCGATGAATTTTCCGAGTCTCTGAATAAACCAAAAATAATGCTCGGACGCCAACACGTACCGTTAAGCCAAAAACTGTAACTATAACTTCATCAATTTGATAAAACATTTCCTAATTTTCCAACCTACGACACATTTCATTGAATTGATGAAGAACATTTCGTGAATCTTTCATCCATATATCATCAACAGTTTACGTCGATTCAACGACAATAATAAAATAAATGGTTTCCCATTACATCCCATGAAGGGACTGGGGAGAACTTCTCACAATCACTGAGCTGTGCGCTTTCCAGTTTTCACTCTCTGATTGGGACCTACAGTTTTACACCTATTCCGAACGGTAATTTGAGAAGCATATTCATGGCTAGATACTCGATAGTGTCGCCGTCACTATGCGAGGTGGCCGCCGCCGAAAGAAAATTTGAAGGTGGTCAGAGCAGGGTTCGAACCCAGGATCTCATGTACAAGAGCCGCGCACACTAACCATTGCACCACCGACGGCCACAACAACGACAATGCTACATCAATTTGATGTATGTTTGTCATCAAGCTGAAGAAAATTTTTCACTATTTTGATGTAAATTGTTCATTAATTTGCTGTATATGTTTCGTCAATTATATGTAATGTTGTCATCAATTTGATGTAAGTTTATCATCAATTGAATGTAAATTTGACATAATTTTGATTTAAATTGGTTGTTAATGAGTAGCCAAACTCTTTGGCCTATTTTCATCGTAAAAAATCCACAAGAACAGATGAAAAATGCTCATAGCGCGGATAATGTTTTCTGACCATTTCGCTATTTTCTATTATGTATTTATTTTCAATTTTATATGCCTTGTTTCTTTTTCTGTTTATATTTTCAATACTTCGGCCATATTTTGAATCGATCCCAATAACTTCTTCCAAATTCCAATGATGGAGTACATCAATCTGCATCATCAATTCAATGAAGCTGAAATTGGTGAAAAAACATAATCTTCAAATTGCAGAACTTTTTCATTGAATTGATGAAATTTGTCATAAATTCAATGTAAAACAGTTTATGAATACTTATCATCGATTTGATGTAGAGATTTTCTCTCAGTGTGAGGGACAAACCTGGAAGATAGTTGATAGCAGGAGGTCCATTAACATTCTGTCTCTTGCTAGGCCAAATGTGTCAATGCTAGTTTCAGTTTAGACGGGATACTGTCGGATTGGTTGGCATTCGGCGAGTCTAAATGTCAGGGCAAATGACTTCTGTAGAAACTGTAAAGATTAAGAAGAATCCGCTGAATATCTTCTCTGCACGTGTACGTCGGTGATCACCTTACATTTCTGTCTTTCGACGACGGTCACTTCGCTTAGTGACGGTGAGTGTGCCAAATGGGCTTATGCGACAGTAGCATCTGCTTCGCTTCCAGTTCCACATTCAAGTGAATTTCCTCATCCTAAGTGCCCCGATTCAACGATTGAACCTTTCGAATCATCACAAGAGACAGACACAAGCAGTGATAATGAATTTCAACAGGAGTCGCAATTGCAAGGTTTAACGCAGTCTGAACTGAATGATTTGGTGAAAGATCTCGAGCCGTCAAAGGAAAAATCGGAGTTACTTGCATCTCGCCTAAAGGAAAAGAACTGTTTGGCTCCGGGAGTAAATGGAACATTTTACAGGAACCGTGAAGAACCTTACGCACAAAATTTTAAGAAGGAAAACAACATATGCTACTGTAACGATATTCGTGCATTGCTTGAATAACTCGGACAGTTCATTGACGGTAGTAAGGAGAGTTTGAAAGCAGTCATACTGCATATTGGAAATGAAAAACCTTCTATTCCCATCGCGCATGCCATCAACACTAAAGAATCATATGCCACAATGGCCAGCTTGATAAAATACATTCAATATGAGAATCACAACTGGAAAATATGTTCCGATTTCAAAGTCGTCGGCATGTTGTGTGGAATGCAGGGTGGATACACAAAATATTGCTGCTTTCTTTGCCTTTGGGATAGTCGTGCTCGGGAACGTCATTGTGGAAGAAAACACTGGCCAGAAAGGGAGAACGTCACAGTGGGCAAAGACAATATTAAATACGTGCCTTTTGTCAAAAAAGAAAATATAATCCTTCCAGCGTTGCACATTAAACTTGGCCTCATTAAAAATTTTGTGAAGGCCTTAGACAAGGAAGACCAAGCATTTTCCTATTTGAAAATCCTTTTCCCGAACCTTTCTTTAGCAAAAATCAAGGAAGGCGTCTTCGATGGTCCACACATAAAGAAATTGGTAAAAAAGCACAGATTTTCCAAAATATTTAACACCCGTTGAAAACGAGGCCTGGAATTCATTTCAGCTGGTTGTTACCAATTTTCTTGTGAACACCAAAAGCCCTAACTACGAGGGAATTACTAACGATTTGCTGAAGAACTACAACAAGATGGGTACGCAATGCCATTATTTAATTTCCTTCCTGGTTGTTTTCTATTGTATTGTTTTTACCACTTTATTTATTTCTTACAGGTGTAAATATGTCTCTAAAAATCCATTTCTTGGATTCGCATTTGAAATTCTTTCCGGACAATCTTGGTGACGTGAGTGACGAACACGGCGAGAGATTTCACCAACAAATTAAGACCATTGAGCGGCGCTATCAAGGATTTTGGGATGAAGCAATGTTGGGAGACTATGTATAGTTTCTCACTAGAGAAACGGACAAAGACAAAGCAAGAGCCACAACTATTTCTAAAACACAAAAATGTCAAGAATGAATTGCGAGCGTTTAAACCCACTAAATTGTCGAAAAAATTAAAATATTAGATAGATTTATTCACTCAATTGCTTATAACTTTGTCATTTTTCGGTCGATTTTCTTCTGGTTGGTCTTAGTTCTATCACCTTTACGAACATGAAGAGAAACCAGACGTTTTTTCAACTATTTGTACTTTTCCGCCGGCACAGAATCACTGTAAAATATAATTTTTTTTAACTGTGCCCTATTTTCATCGATATATTTTGAACCACTTAACTTATTACAGATTCAATTGTACACGTTTGTTCGTCATCTCAATACCTTGAATTTAAGTACCAAGAACGATATAATCGGACATTTCTAGCTCGAGATATGATTTGTCAAGTGAAAAAAGGACGAAAAAATAAAAATATAAGAATATCTCAAAAACTGTTCCATAAAAACAAATTTAACCTTGATTTTCGAATACAGCAGATGAAAATACGTAAAAAAAGTCACCTCTCATCAAATGTACATGAAAAAAATTTTATTTTGTAAAGTAGTGAGCCGACAGACGGATCGACTATAAGATCCTACACACAGGAAAAAGACCACAACCACTTTGAATGGAGAGCTAAGAGATTTTATGCTCGATATGATAGTTTAGCAAGATAGTTTAGCAAGCAAATCTTTTCGGTCTTGACACTTGACACGAAAAGTGATATTTTGGCAATAACGCTTAATCTAGGCCGGTGGCAATTTCATTTGGAACCACCCATAGAGTACACATACATACAATATAGTTTTGAGCCAGCAATCATACACACAGGAAAAAGATTAGTTGGAAATCAATTCAGGCATTGGAAATTCCATGATAAAGTCTATATTTTGAACAGAATTCGTAATTGTCAAACATTAGAATTATTTGTCATTGTTATTGATAGATTAAAAATCGGTCTTACTAAATACAAGTTGCTACTACCGAATTTTAGTTGTATTAACCAATTTGAGTATTTCAAAAACCTCATGCATCTGAAATGGAAGATACAACTAATAACAATTGCAATATTAGAATTCGTGTTCAAATATTAGTTACTGTAATCATAATTTAGTTTCTGTTACAAAAACACTTGTTCCAAAGTTATGTATTCGATTTTTCACAAGAGACTTTGCTGTTAAAGAGAAACTACGTACATATATTGGAATGTTACACGAAGACTTTACAGAAAAACTAATATTTTAATCAGAAAGTGATAAACAAAGTTGTGAGAAAACAATAAAGTGTATAGATATCAGCCAGCGAAGAATACATATTATCATAAATTGAAGTGAAGTGAGACTTTTAAACATAATCGTTGAATATGACGCCACTATTGACCCCTTCAAAAACACATGCAAACAATTGTTTTTATATTTTCGATCAAAAATGGGCACGAAATACGAACCCTGGTTATAAATAATAATGATTTTGTTTATATTTAAATGTAAAATACACAATTTTAATAAAAAATATTTTTTTCTATAAAATTCATAATAGGTTAAAGCATCGCCAAATGGTTGTGACAGCCATTAAATTCAAGCAATTACTTTAGTTTAGCATACCAATATATTATTTGGTACAGCCGAATTAATTTTTAAATTTTTCGTTCATCCAACTATTAGAATATTCACCACTACAGGATCATTTGATTGCTACAACTACATCTCGATCGACAGATCACATTTATTTATTGTTGCTGTGGCTTCAACTAAATATTTCAGTTCTTGCAACCAAAACTGAATTACAAACCAATTGATATGCACAACATTTGGTATAAAGAACATAATTATTGGTAATCACAACTGAATAATGTGATAGTCTAAGGAACCGCCAAATTTTAGTTGGCTGTAAATATAGTTGTGACAACGAATCTCTTCTCTGTGTGTACCTATTTAGGGACCTGGGAGAATTATCTCAAGTAGGCGTCGTAGACAAGATCTAGAGCTTATTGAAGCAAACAACTGGGCAGTTTTTAAGTGGGTGGTTAAGTATCGGATTAGTTAATCATAATTGAAAGTTAATTAGACCTAAATTATGCATTTTGTGTTACAGTGACGAGTTAATGTAAGCCGTCATATTTTTAATGATTATGGCAACCCTTGTATTCTTATTGAAAAAAAAAACATCTGCCTTGAGATAAATACCAAAATAACAAAGAAGACCAACCGAATTGGAATTATGTAAAATAAGAAATAAATGCATAAAATGGAAGTCATTTTAACAAAAATTTAAAAAAAAGGTAATGATAAACTAAAGTAATAAAAAGTTCTAATTTATCGATTAAGGTTCAAAGTATGCGTACAAATAGTTAAATCAGACACATGTGTTTTATACCATCTAATTTCTCATTTTGACAAGCAGTAATATAAATGTCAAAAACATGATTCTGACCACAGGTTAACCAACCTACATTGGGTGATTAAATCATGGTTAACCATTGACTGAAACACATAATCCGTTGTTTAACCACAATTTAACTGAGAACTAAAGATGACCACTGGCAAGAAACAACTGGTTATAAATGGTTCTCCGGTAGGGCAAACTCTTAATCCCGTCAGCCTGTGGCACCACAATGGACTAATAACTCTAATGGCCAGTTTTTCAGTCAGTGGTGATCTTCGTTTCTTAGTTTAATTGTGGTTAAACATCGATTTGTGTTTTTAGTCATTGTTTAACTATGATTTAACCACCCAATGTTGGTTGGTTAACTTATAGTCAGAACCATATTATTTTGACAATCAAATTACTGACTGTCAAAGTGAGATTTGCATATTTGTACACGTACGTTAAGTCTAGATCATTAAATTGTTGCGCCTTTGTAGTTTTTTACACATGTTTGTTAAAATGACTTCGATTTTATGCATCTATTTCTTCTTTTACATAATTCCATTTTGTTTGTTCCCCTTTGTTGTTTTGGTATTTATCCCAAAACACACGTTTTTCCAATAAGAATACAAGGGTTGCCATATTAGTTGACAATATGGCAACTTACATTAACTCACCACTGAAAAACAAAATGCAAAGTTAACCTCTAATTAACTTAGAATTAAGATTAAGTAATCCGATATTCAACTGCCCACTTAACAACTGGCCATAAGTGAGTGGTTCATCGACTGCTACCATCACCTAACCCAACCTAACTAATAGCGTAGACAGACGACAGCGTTAATTTGCATTAAAAGCTCACTAATGTGAATTAACATTTTGGCCTGACAGACGACAGTTTTTGCATTTAGTAAACAGCTGTTTGTTTGCAAACTACTGTTTGTTTGTCAAGTAATTTTTTGGAGTTTTACATCGAAATCAAATGGATAGATGGCGGAAAATACGATTAGCAGCTATTCTGTTGGTGCTATTCTTCTTTCCCTTGGAAATCTTAAAATGGAAAAAATGCGATTCGATTTTAAATATTTCTCATTTTTTTGCAAAAAAAACAATTAAAATAACTCACCTTTGCTGACTTTGAATCCATTTTCAATTGACGATAGCAAACAATTTGACAACAGCTGATTCAAGATGTATCAAATACATGGTGATAGCAGGTGGTGTTGTTGCAATAACATCCACTTCAGCGGTGTCATCAGTACATAAAATCAACAAAGCAAACAACAAACACAAGAAAGTTCCACTTCCACTGTGTACCGGCTATCACCTCTATGTATAGATACATCTTGAGCTGATTGATTGTCGACGGTGTTGCCATATTGAAATACCTAAATGCAGTATAAATGCACTCTGATTTCATGCATTTACGCCAAAGCTAATACACATTGGGACGGGGATAATTCACAAGTTAATTTGAATTAAGACTGCTAATGCAAATTAACGCTGTCGTCTGTCTACGCTATTAGTGTCTGAATAAACTGAGACGCACTGGTCTTATCACGCCTTTCAGATTGTTCCTAAACACGCTACAGTTGAATATTTTTTGGATCACCCAAAAAAATTTCTTTTGTCGTTACCCAACATATCCGAAGCACGCACCTCTATCCACCACCTGGAGAGGTGTCCTGTAGGTTAGTTAGCCTTTTATCTCCAAAATGCACAATGAATTTATGCATTGCAGCAAAATAGGATTGTTCCACCAACGCCGAAGAACGGTATGGAAATCTTCTCTGACAAAATCGTTGGAAGTAGGAAATAATACATTGGTGCAGCAGCAGTTTGAACACAATGACGAACATATTTGTTCCCTGCGACAAAGCGTTTTCCCAACAGCACCAAATATCCCTTACATTATTACTTCGCTGTCATGATCCTTTTAATATGTTTATTTGAATTTATATTAATATTATATTTTGGAAAAAGCATAAATACCGAAAGGGTAGCTTTTAAAGAGAAGTACTTCCTTTATTGAAAGCTAATGTTTTTTAAGAAAAGGTACTTTTTGTAAGAAAAAGCCATGAGTATGAATTTTTTATAAGAGACTGCATTTTTTTAAGAAATGTTTTTATTTTAAGAGATGAGATTTTTCTTTAGAATTGGCCCTTTTTTTTAAAGAATAGGTAAATTTTTAAGGGTAGATACTTATATCAAGAAAAGTTATATTGTTTCACAAAAAATGTACTCTTTAAAGGAAATATAGTTTTATAAGAAAAGACAATTTGTTGTAAGAAAATGTACTTTTTTAAGAAAATGTATTTTAAAAAAAATATTTTTTTTTTAAGAAAAGGTACTTTTCCTTTTTTTAAGCAAAGGTACTTCTTTAAGATATGTTACTTTGTATTTTTTTTTTTTTGAAAATTAAATATTTTTAAAAAAAATATGCACTTATTTAAGAAAGTGTTCTTTTTTAAAACTTTTTTCACGTTGGCTTTTCTAAATTTACTTTTTATTGGGTTCAAAACTACAATATATACTAAATTAGCTGGACCCGGCAAACTTCGTTTTGCCTTCAAAATTTTTGTAATGCCAACGTGTGAACAAGAATACAGTGGGCAAATAAACCTGTAGTTGTCTGGAATATTATGAAGAAAAAGAATAAACCTGTAGTTGTCTGGAATATTATGAAGAAGAATTTAAAGTAAGTGTTTGTTAGAACAATATGATTAGATTTCGATCGTGTGCTGATTTGTCTACAAAGCTTCTCACTATACTATAATAGCCATTCCCGTTGCGCTTCGCTACCCCTGAATTGTAATTTTATTGAAACACAATTTTGTTATTTTTGTTCTATTTATTCAAGTGCTCTAGTTTTGTCATCTGGTGCAAGTATATATATATAAGTCTGAAGGTTTACTCACACGAGAACATGCAACATATATTGTCCGTGGGAAAAACACGGATTTGTCAAATTTAAGCCACAGACTTGAAGCCACTGCCCTTGCGCTTTATTAATGGTCATCGCAAATGGCAACGGAATCGGAAACTGGAATCTCTTGAAATCGATGGGCATGTCTGCAGGTATCATGGGAATGCGTGAAATCAGGGCATCGGTTCCATTACAATTTCCAGTGATTATAGTAGCCTCTATAAGATTATACTGTATATTTTTAAAAAATGCATTATTGGGATCAAAGTATTTAGGATGCTCTCGAAACTGACCTCGCTGATATTCATATTCATTCGTACCTGTGGTCACTTTTTTAGCCTCATAGTCTGACCTTTTTAATAGCCATATTTTCATTGGTTTTCCCCAAACCTCACATTCCTACACTGTATCAAACAATTGTCCGTACACCAGCCAGTTGTGAACATATTTTAATGTATCTCAGAAGATATATGGCCGATTTGATTCAAATATTTTTTTTTTAAATCGGCCATATATTTTTTGAGATACATTGAAATATGTTTACGAGTGCCTGGTGTACGTACAATTTTTTGGTATAGTATATATAATAGTCAAATATTTACGTGTGTGGGCAGCGCGTCGTCCCTTTATGGCAACCTTATTCCAAATAGCCTGTTCGTATCTGTAGGCCAACTGTAACATACTGTGAAATTTACAGGACGATCAAACTATTATTATGACTGATATAAGGCTTTCTTTTAAAAGGGGCGTGGCATATCCCACTTTCACCCTGGCAGTAATTCATACTGTACAACAACACATATACCAAATTGTATCTTCATACTTCTGATAGCTCATGAGATATAGCCATTTTAAATTTCAAGTTGTATGGGGGTGCCACCCCTTTATCCAATCACTACCAAGTATAACTAAGGACTATCAGTAGGTCATCAGTACTACATTGTAAAATTTCCATAACAATCGGTCTATTAGAAAAGCCGTCAGAGCGATTTTTGAAAAGGGATCGTGGCATATCCCACTTTCAGCCCAGCTGTAATTCGAACTGCACGAACAAGTTATATACCAAATCTCATCTTCATACCTGTGATAGTTCATGATATATAATTATTTTAAGTTGTATGGGCGGTGTCACGGCCCTTTATCCAATCTTTTCCAAGTATAGCCAAAGACTATCAGCAGGTCATCGGTACCTTATTGTGAAATTATTAGTATTAGAAAAGTCATCAGAGCGATTTTTTACACCCTGACTGTAATTCGCACTGTACCAACAACTTATATACAAAATATCACATTCATACCTCTGATAGTTCATGAGGTACAGACGTACAAAGTTTCAAGATGTATGACACGCCCACTATTGCGATCCCGCCCATTTTTTGTTGGATCACGAATTTTGCTGTCAAATGCATCCACACAAATTTTCAAGGCGATTGGTGAAATAGTCCTCCAGATATTGCGTTTTCAAAAATAGAGTACAATGAGCGGGGCCACGCCCACTTGATATATCAAAAATGCAAGTTCCCTATTTTCACCACCGACTACACACCTACATTTTGTGAAAATTTCAAAAATTACCATTGAAAAAAGTCTTTAAAACTCATACTATAATCATTAATATATCATTTTTATAATAAAACTCATAATTACGGTACCTGTCTTCAGTGGATGAAGGAACAACAGACGACGCACAGTAGTGTTCATATTTCCTAGGTAAGCGCTCAAAAATCGGAAAAAAATTTTAAAATTTTTTTTAAATATTTATAATTGGAATATTGATTATAATGTAAAACATACTGAATTTTCCAAATCTGGTCATCTTTTTGTTATAAGAATTTTAGTTAGAAATATATTCAGCCTTAAATCCTAACAATTTTAGTCAAAATAAAAAAAAATATGAAAAATTTTTTCAATGTATCAAGATGCACCATTCGGAAAAGGATGGAGATATGGGATTATATTTTGTTTTGTTTGAAAGATGGGTTTTTTTTTTTTTTTTTTTTTATTAAAATTTGTTTTATTTCGTTTTAGTTACTTAATTACATAAATACAGCTTTTGAGATATTACTTAGAGTACTTCAGCAAATATTATCTGTGTTATATATATGTATATTACTAAGCATTTAATATCACAGGTTAAAGAAAAATATATTTAAAAAACCTTTTCAAAAAATAACAATTACTAAGGAATTTATAACCAAATAACATCGAAAAAACTTTTAATTAAAAAAGATTTGTGAGTTGGTTTTGTATTAAATTTCTTATAGTCTCGGATGTAGAGTTTCTGCATCTTTCGTTAAATGAGAAAGTCAAATCTCTCATAACTGTGCCGATAAGTTTATGTTGAAAAACGAGGTGGTAAATTGTGAATTATTTTTAAGTTCTTGTTTTGGATGATTTGAAGCTTTTTAATGTGGGTCTTCGCAGCTTTCCCAAACCAAACCTGGCATCCGTAGGTTAATATTGGGCGAATACACATTTTGTATAGCAGTATTTTGTTTTTGATATTCAGCTTTGAATTCCTGTTCAGCATTGGAAATAGAGCTCTGCCGCATTTAATTGCTTTATCTCGAGCCGCAGCTATGTGGTGTTTGAATGTTAATTTTTTATCTAGGATAACGCCTAAATATTTTATTTCATCCCTTATATCTATAATGTTTCCTTGGACAGAAAGACGACGTGTAGGGACTCTTTTCGGAGACTTGTTAAACGGGAAAAGTATGGCGTTGGTTTTTTCTTGATTCAACTTAATTTTCCATTTATTGAAGAATTTATTAACGGAGTTGAGCGAATCTTCCATCTTTCTAATGATAACATCCGAGCTTTTACCTGAACAGATAATGGCTGTATCATCAGCATAAAATGCATAATCATAATTTCTCTTGACTGGGACATGCGATGTGAATATGGAATACAATATTGCAGATAAAATTGAGCCTTGTGGTAGGCCTGCTGGCATAATTCTCTCAGTTGAATAGTCGGATTCCACTTGAACTAAAAAGGATCTGTTATTCAAAAATTAAGCTTGTAAATAAGAGCGTCATGCCAGACCGAGTCAAAAGCCTTTTCAATGTCGAGAAGAATTATACCCGTACTTCGGCGACTGCTTTTGTTAGCATTGATAATCTTACACACTCTTTTGATCTGGTGAATGGTTGAGTGCTCTTTTCGGAATCCGAATTGGTTTTTATTGTGTATATTATTTTCGTTCGTAAACGTCAGAAAGCGGTCAAAGATGAGTTTTTCCAGAACTTTGTTTAGAGAACTTAAAAGGCTTATCGGGCGATAACTTTTTGGTGATTTAGGGTCTTTTCCTTTCACCTTTGCCTGTTTAAAGATATTTGGAAAATATCCGTTATTTAGGCAGCAGTTGAATATATTTGCTAAAAGCTTAAATACTATTTCTGGCATTTTTTTGAGGATTTTATTACATATGCCATCTATTCCTGGGGCTTTGTTATTTTTTAATGTAAAAATATAGAATTTTACTTAAGCGGCATTTGTAAGAACATTGGGACTACAAGGAACATCCGTGTCATTCAATGTATGGATGAATTGTGTGACTTTATTCTCCATATTAGATGGAACATCACTGGTTATGCAATGTGATGTTTCAAACATATGCGCTATCGCATTTGCTTTGCCCTCAAACGTTTTAATAATTTCGCCGTTCTTTTTTAAGTCAGGTAGTGTAGTTTTTCGACCTTTTAGAGCTTTTGATATTTTCCAAAACTTTTTTGATCCTGTACCCATATTTTTCAAAAACCTTGACCAGTTTTAGTTTCTGTCGATCTTAATATTTTGATCAATTATTGAGTTTAAAAGTTTTATAATTGTTTTTAGACTAATTTTTCTCGACGGGATAAAGCATCTTTGTTCCTTTCGTGTAAACTTGTTTCTTTGACGGATTAAGTACTTGCTCAAAGTCGATATTCTATTTTGGATATGATCCACTTCAGTCATGGGTATTTTTTGCGAAGCTTCTTGTATAATTTTAGTTAATTTTTTCAATATGGATTCAATATTATTGATTGATACATCATCAGTAGTCAGACTATCAGCCATAATTTTATTGACTATCCATGACTGAAAAGCTGCCCAGTCTGTCAAATGATATAATGGAATAAGGTTTTTTAGAATTCCAAATCGGCCGTGTATTACGCATGATATTGGAACATGATCTGACATTAATTCATTTGGATGTATTGTTAAAGAGGTAACTTGTAAGTTTGAATTACTTAGTAAGATATCTACAGTTGAAGGTTGAATAAATGAAAGGTTCTGGCCAAATCTGGTATGTGCCGGTGTATTGTAAATGTAGTAATTTGATTGTATGCTATGGTTATGTAAGATATTACCCGCTGTATTGTTTGATGTGCAATTCCAGCTGGTGTGATGAGCATTAAAATCTCCAAACATAAAGAAGTCTGAATTGTGGTTCGTTAAGACATTGAGATCATCTATAAAGTTCGATGAATAGTGGGGAACATATGCAGATGTGAATATAACTGAACGGCCATTAACTTTTACAAAAATTGAAATATTTTCAGTGCAGTGTGTTTTATATTTATTTAAAAGTTTATGTTCCAGCGAGCTCCGTACGGCTATTAGGACTCCCCCACCATGTGATCGGCGATCCTCTCTATAAATTTTGAAATTTTGTAATTTTAATTTATGTTTCGGTTTTAAAAACGTTTCATTCAAGAGTAGTATATCGACTCCAGTTTTTTGAATATAACGGTTAAGCTGTAAAACAGCTGATTGTGTAGTTACGCCCTGAGCATTCCAATGCATAACATGAATTCTACTAGTGACAGCTGATTTATATGGCATGACTTAACATCTTTCCTAGTACTACCAGCTTGTCAAACTTGTTTCTCCATTTTTCGAGAACATCGACTGCTTCGAAGAAAATCTGTAGCAATTTATCATTTGATATGTCATCACTCTCTCTGCCAGTGTCTCTCTCTGTGTTGACGTTGCTTTTGAGTACATCAGAAAATAGCCTGCCTTGTGTTGAGAAATCATGTGGTTTGGGAGTTTGAAGTATGTTTTCAATATTTATATCTTGTGAATAGTTGAGGTTTTGGTGAACATTCGTGAGTTTTGGACGGTTTTGTGTACCTTTGAAGCGTGATGTTACTCGATGGCGTATTTCCAGATAGTCTTGTCGACAAGGGCATTTTTCGTCATCGGCTCTGTGATTAACATCTTTCAAGTTTTTCTTGCTGCAATTATAACATTTATAAATTACAGGGCCTTTGTGGGGAGTTTTGTTCAGTATACATGTGGAGTAATCGTGATTACCGGCACAAGCTGGACATACATTTAATCTGTGACAATTTCTAGCACCATGACCGTACATGGAACACTTGGAGCATTGCGTGGGGCCTCTACTACCTCTCAGAGGATTTCTCCAGTGGACCGATATGCCATAAAAAAAATCTTATTTTTATTATATCTTTTTTTGTTACCTGTGTTTTATCAAATTCGATCATAAATAAAGCGTCGTCCATGTTGGACCTTTTCGTATTTATTTCCTTAACGCTGGTAGGTTGAATATTGTGGGTGTTTTTAAATTCCTCTATAATAGTTTTGCAGTCAAGCTGGGGTAAACCAAATAGTACCAGTTTAAAGCATTTAGAGTCCTTCGTTTGATGTGTGTAGAATTGCAGTTGGTCTTGCTGAAGTTTTTTGATAGCATCTTCGTAGAGAGAGAGTGTGTCGCTGAAGATTTTTGTACCGATGGACGTCCTCTTATATTTATATTGGGAGCCAATTAGATTGTAGACTGTTTTGAATCCATGGGTAGCGTCAACGATGATAGGAGACACTTTAATCTTATCATTTTCAGGGATTTCTTCCTCGTCGGCAGAGGAATCTTCCATTTCGGAGAAGTATTGAAATCTGTTTTGTATAAACGTTTCGTTCGTGGGTCTTTTCTTATATTTGGGATTGTTTCCCCAACATTTTGTTCTTTTAAAGGTCGCCATAAGGAAATATGGCAAAGAAATTAAGATGTTTATTTAACTTTATATTTTTGGAACAAAAAAATCAAAATTCGTTCTCGAGCAGAAAAATACACAAGTTGTCGCGTCAGCTGATCAACGATAACTATTTTGAAAGATGCGTTTATTAACTGTTTAAGGTTAGCATATTTATTAATTTCCAAAAACATTCCAATTGTAAACTTAAAGCTTACAAACCCCCCTTTTTTGACAAATTTTCCACCTTAACCTAAACTGTTAACTATTTTCCTCAAAATGGGAAAAAATTGTGCTTATACGGGATTCTTGCCCTACTTGTTCTGAATAATTATTTATTTTGCTGCAAGAAACTACAAGACAAGGTGTAACGATGTTTTTAATTCACGAAAACATATTATTTTGAAAATCCTATTAAGCCCTTTCATGGGAGTACAATGTTGAAAGTTAATGTAGAAACACAATTGGGGCTTAGCAGCTTTTTTCCATACGATTTGACATAAAATAACTGCCGAGCGAGCAGCACAGCAGTGAGATAGAATCGATTTTATTTTGAGGGCAGTGTTTCTTATGCTCTCATTTTTAGACACTCATTCTCACAAAAATGTTATCATATTTTCATAAAATTTCGTTTCATTTCATTTCAGTTCATTTTGTATTCAAATAACATTATCATATTTTCATAAAATTAACTGAATGGAAAAGATAGATGCAGTTAAATTTGGCAGATATACGTCCGAGACATTGTGTTTGTACGACGAATTGTATGGAAGGTGGAGGAAAACATCGCCAACTTTGCATAAGGTGTTTTGTCATGGTGAAAACATTATAAAATATCATCTTTTTCCTCTTGGAGAATTATAGGAAGCGGCTCAAGAAACAAAAAATAAGCAGTATAGAGAGTTTCGGTTAAAACGCACAAGAAAATGCTGCAGAACAGACCAAAACACGGATTTGCTAAAAATGTTGCTAATATCTTCTGATCCTCTAATTAGTTCACTTCGACATAACGCAGGAAAAGGATTACAGAAACAATTCACAACTGACCTTGAAGACCTTATATCATAAATCCACTTTTCATATTAATTTCATAACTTTTTGATAAATGTATAAATATTACATACATAAATATCTAAATGAATTCGAACATAAAAATGCTTTAAAATTTTGTGTAATTTCAAAAGGTAAAATTATAACAAGTTTAATTTTTTTGGCTGTCGGCTATAGATAATTTTGTGCAAAATAAGGTAAAAAAAGCGGATTAAAAAATTTTGATCCGTTCAAAAGATATTGATTTTTGATCACTCAGACCCCAGATTTTAACACTGTGCGACGACGGTTTCGGAGATAAGAGAAGACTGTCAAATTATCCAAGTTAGGAGTTACTGGCACAATTAAATTACGTCACTAGAAGATTTTTTTCCGTCTTGGAGAGGACGATATGCCTTCACGCCATTTAAAAGTATCAAGCATATCCTCCAACGATTTAAGTTTCAAACTAATAGAGACAAAATCAGTATTTAAAGTTTGAAATCCTTTCTTTGCCTCAGTAAATAGCTTAGCTCCAGCGAAGCCCGCTCTCCTTAGCTGTAATTATATCATAATGCCTTCGATTGAAGCCAGCACACTTCACATGGGCATGACTATCACAAAGCCAACATTGAAGAGATCAACCCTCATATATGTCCCTGACTGTACAAGTCCTAAATCCTAAGAGTATGCAAAATAATACTGGGTTGTATACAGGGTTATAGCATAATACTGTTAAAAAAAAAATTGTTTAAAATTTTTTCATTCAGCCCCCATCCCTCAGCGTGTGATAAGGAACTTCGTTCCAAAAATTACTTTTCCTGATGTCTCTGTAAATTAAAGGAGAGTTAGAGTTTATATGCAGCGCAACATCCACTAGTCATTTGTATTTACATGAATACTGTTTCTGAATAGTTAAACATAATTGAATGCCAGATACTCGCCTGTAATAAATCCTTCTTACAAATGCATATGTCATAATAGAATTTGTCCTTCGTGAGTGCAAACATTTTCTCCTTTGATCTTTGAACGAGTGTGTAAGACATAAATTCTTCGCATATGAAGTTACAGGGGAAAATCGCTAAGAAACATGCAAAAAAAAACAACGAATTATACACATTATCTGCGATATACAAGGTATTTATTGTAGATCATAACATAAACCGCTTTAGGCAAATTTAATGATTTTCCATAAGATACATGATGTCTTGTCCCTTGTATTGATGCACGCACATACCAATTCATACATATATATGTATATTCACATATCAAGTAGAAACACCATTGATAGATTTACAGTGAAGACAAATTGTTTGCTGCACTTGCATAATTATTATGGAAATAGTTTTTTGGAGACTACAGCGTAAAAATTCCAGTCGACCAAACCAACATTTCAAAATTCTAGAACATGACAGGTTCAGGTCTGGTACCTTCACAACTTAGGTAACTTATTTTACAACTGTTCTTTCCAGTATATTCTTCGCCTTCCTTCGAGTACGTCTTCGAAAACCTTTCACGTTGGATCATCTATTTCCATTTCACTGACATGACCTAGACAACGCAATCGCTCTACTTTGAAAAGTCAAAGTCCAAGAGTTACAATTAAGGTCGTTCATTTGGAAAGACTGTCTCGTATGGGAACGAACAGGCTTAAGTGGGGGACAGTGTTACGATAACTGCTTTACAGGTTTGGATTAATACCCTCGTAGTTATTAGAAATGCAAAACTGCTCCCATCAAGTACCACCTGTTAATATACTACTGTCAAATTTTGAGCAAGTTTCGTCATTTACTTTGCGTTTAACAGCTGTTCAAAACTTACAACCTCGTGCATTTTTTTAAAAATGCGAAAAGTGAATTTCGAGTGCTCGTTAAACATTACTTTTTGCGAAAAAGACCGCCAATCAAACCAAGGAAAAGCTTGATAAATACTATGGGGACTCTGCACCCTCGATTTCAATTGTAGAAAATTGGTTTATACACCCGAAAATGTCGAAAAAATCTACGATATGGTCTTGGCCGATCGAAGAGTAAAAGTGCGTGAGATTGTTGATGCCATAGCCATTTCATATGGCTTTGTGGTTTCGATTTTAAATTATCACTTTGGTTTAAGAAAGCTGTGGTGCAAGATTGGTGCCGCATTTGCTCTCAATTGACCATAAACGCACGGGTGCATACGTGTGTAGTCTCAGTGGCAAAATTCCATGAAGTGGGCTACGAATTGGTACCCCATCCGCAATATTCTCCGGATTTAGCCCCCAGTGACTATTTCCTATTTCCAAACCTAAGGAAATGGCTCGGTGGAAAGAGATTTAGCTCCAACGATGAAATTACGGATCAAAAAAATGCCTATTTTATGGACCTCAAAAAATCCTATTTTTTGGAAGGGATACAAAAATTGGAGAAACGTTCTACTAAGTGTATTGATTATGTTGAAAAATATATTTTTTTATGTAAAACAAAAAGTGTTTCATTCAAAAAGTCACGGACTTATTGATCCGCCCTTAACTAACATTTATGGCAAAATAATATTAGAATGACAACACACAGTTTTTGGCAGGGGTTTCTCTCCCACAGCTGATCAACCTTAGAGTTGGAAAAACATACAGAATAAAGTAAGGAAGATAAATGCGATTGAAGACTAAAAGTCTTTAGGGTTGCTCATTTCGTTTTTCACACATTTTCCTTCGTGCATTGAACTCAAATTTCATCAGCTGAGAGTGTTTTTGTGATAATTAAATCGAGGAAAAAAGAGATAACAAGTGAAATAAAGCAAAATCTAATGAAGTGTTAGAGTAAAATTATTTATAGAGGTTGCAATTAAAACACAAACCTATTAAAATAAAGATTTTTCTCATTCAGCATGGCTGCCAAGTTTGTATTGTTCTATGCTCCAACTTTTCCCGTGACTTTTCTTGGTTTCCGGACCAAGAAAAACAACACTCTATAAATACTACTCTATGGTTTTTGGTGTATACTGCAATTTTGTTGGCTAATGTTTACTATGCCTAAAACTATGCACTTCGAATGTTTCATGAAATCGCAAGAACAGCCTGAAACAAACGAGAAGAAATGGCATCTCACCATTAACTCGATACCGAATTTCGAAAACAATCGAGAAAAAATAGCGGTACTACGAGATGGTTCTGGAAATGACTGAAGTGGTATAAATAGCTGATTTGTAGTCAAACTGCAGTCAGTCTCATTTCAAAGGGGTAAAGATTCGTATCGTCGGCAATTGTGATTAGACGGGGAGTAAACTTATTGTAGCGTGTTAATTTTGTATAAGTAAAGTAAAGAAAACTGTTTTACATATAGTAACCTTGTATTATAAGCGGGAAATAAAACACCGCCAAAAGGGGCAATTAGAAAATTCGTATGAAGACTGTGAGATCTTTTGACAGAGGTCGCCCAATTATACGTATAGCGAGCATAATGTTGATGGACTTAATCGTGTTTACACGTTGAAAAATAACGGCCCCAGCAACATATTGCTGAAACCGTGTACATGTTTGCGAGCATTGTTTTCGTGAATTGAAGATCTGTAGCTTTTTGTTTCTTTATTGTGACCGACCGACAGCATTGTTTTTAGCAGTTTTCAACGAACAAAGCCACATTTAGGTGGCTAATACATATATTATAACCTATTAAGAATTGTGCTCTAAAGATGTTATATTGAATAGCAAACACTATGTATTTGGCCACAAGTATTCTATATTTCCGACAAGCTACAAACATATTATATTTGCATCCAAACAACAAAAATGACAAATTTTTCAGCGTGTACTATCGCTATTTTTATTATGATCTCTGTTCAGATGTTGAAGAAAGGTTCGCTATCATCTATATCCACCTTCAGTGAGGATTTGGTGCTGTCAATGTCATTACGCAGAGGCGTATCAGCTGAGCAGGGATACAAAGGCCAGACATAGTTCCGTAGTTTTTGCCGTGCCGTTATATGAAAGGCAAACTTATAATACAGTGCAACAACTGTTTGGGGGGTGAAAGATTCCTTTGCAGAAGAAAAGCCTTAGATGAGTATATTAAAACTCCGGAAGGACAGGACCTTCAGGTCTCACTATGGCCTGATGAAATTTTTATTTTCAGCCAAAATAGTATTTGAAAAATGCTTGTCAATACCGTAGCGCACTTTCGAGATATGATGCCCTCACTGATAATGAATGAAACTTTTTTCGTAGATCAATTTAATCCTCTATATCGATTACCTTCGTATCATTTTGCCGTATTTGGAGAAAAAAGGACCTTAAACCTTAAAAGTACCTTAAAATGCTGCTCAGAAAATTTCAGTAGAGGTTGTCAAACACAAGAAATCGATATATTCAATATTTGCCGGTCCTGTTGGTTTCTTTCAAAGCAGTCTTTAGATAGCAACCTACAATAGCCAGTTTGAGAGTTTGAAGAATTGAATTGAAGCCCCTGGTGGAAAAAGGTGTTAACTCACTTTTTTTCAAAAACAATATTTTCTTTCTTTTAATGTCTCCATGGTATCTGATTTTGTTTTAGATAAGAAAAAAGTCAACATCTGATATTTACAAGTAAATTATTAAAATTAAATTCTAAAATTTTTTTATATTTTTAAATCATATACCATGGAAACATTCAAAGAAGAAAAATATTGTTTTTTAAAAAAGTGAGTTAATACCTTCTTCCACAAGGGTATTAAATTTTTAAATACTATTTCAGCTGAAAATAAACATTTCCTCAGGAAATAAAATAAGAGTGAGACCTAAGAGGGGCTGTCCTCCCAGAGTTTTAATATACTCACCCAAGACTTTCATGCCGTAATGGAATCATCAACGCCTGCCGTTTGATTATTTTTATGCCAGGATATCGCTATTATGACCTCTTCTGTGTTAGGTGGAGGACAGTCCACTCCATTTTAAAGCCTTCGTTGGAATATTCCCGAAGAAATAATTTTGAGAAATATTCTGCGTATCTATCACAAATTGCCATTCTGGCCTTGTTTTCAGGCAGTATACTTGGCTTTTAAATCTCTGATAAAACTTTCGAGCTTCGTTATTTGTCCTTTACATTTCGGGTTTATTATAGTCTCGCAATTTCCACCGCCATTTTTTCCCCTACCAATGCGGGCCTCCTCTATATCCTCATCTGCTTATAACGCTTCCTCCCAGTCAGCGTTGTGTAGACTGTACTTGTACTAAACGTGCAGCGTCCGTTTCTTCAGTTTCCCAGCGACATGCTTTATCATACAATACTTTTCCCTAAGGTGGTTTTCTAAACGAAGTACGGGTGTGTAATGTGGTTCCACTGGGCTTTAGATTCATCGGGAGGGGATGCTGTCTGCGGTAGTAATTACAACTTTCCAATGCCCAGTTTTCTATGTGCCTACTATCGCACGTAGCCATGTCATGATTGCTTCAACCCGGAAATGATCTGAATCGATATTAATACCTCTTACGTCTATTACACTGTATAAGTGCCTTCCATCAATTCATTCAGATTCATTGTTTTCTGATCAGGAGATCCAAGTAGACTTGTCAAACTCGATGTTGTGGAATCTCGTTCCACTGTCAACCGCATATAGCTGTCGGAATTTGCTGACATGTAGAATGATATTTTGGCTGCGAATTTTGGGATTAAACTCGCCTAGAATAATCGTAATGGCAGCGCTCATAGGTCTCTTCGAGGTCCTCGTAGATCTTGTGTTTGGTTTCATTGTCTTTATCTTCCGTTGGGGCATGCACAGATATTAACTAAATCATGAGGTATTTCGTTTTTATTTGAATAGTGACTATACTTTCACTCATCGGGTCGAACCTAGAGCCTAGTCCCCGTATTCATAACGATAAGTTAGGCAACATCTACCAAATTATTAAGGTTTTTCAATACATAACACTTCAACTAAACTGTGTCCAACGAGTGGCTACGACACGAAGGTATACATGGGGACTTTTAACGAACATCTGTCACTTTACTAACAAAAAAAATATGACTATCAGGGTTGTATTTGGCTTAAAACAGACAGTTTCATATTAAAGTTAGACCGAAGAGAAGAAAATGTTATGAATCAACTTCTGACTAACGAGTGCATAACCATGAAAATTACTTTTGTGAGACACTCAGTGTACAGTGCTTACATTTAGTGATTAACTTCCCGTTATGAACACTGGGGTATATGTCGTTATTTTTTGCCAACTGTACACGTGTGTGTGGGTCGTCAACAAATAGGGTATTGTAAGTTATATTTTTTATTTCCATTTTCAAGGTACGGTTGTTGAGACTAATCCACCCAGGTTTGTATTGTATCTACTCCGACTTTTTATATTGTAACCTCACATTATGGATCAGACGCTAACCAGAATCTAGCTCTCCGTGACTCTGTTGGACTTGTATTTTGCTCCTCTTTGTTTTGCCATCCCCGTTGGCCAGTAATGTCTTAACAATTAGACGAGTTTCAGGGACTATTGCCATCTGGTAACCTGCTTGGGAAATTGGATATACATATATTTAAAAAGACCTACAAAATGTGATGTACTCGTAACAAGCTTTTACTTTCGCTTAATGCCCGAATTAACATAATGTAAATAATAGGCGGCGCCTGAAAGTATACGCCTACAACAAACCACTTTGATGAATACGCTGCAGAATCGTTAAGATTTCAAACCGGCAATACTACTTACTGGTTCTGGAAATGGCGACTTAGCGCCAACGAAAGATCACGAATATTTCAGGTACTACATGTACATGACTTGTAAGCTTGTAGTATGAATTTCTCATACATTAACCAAAAAACTAACAAAATCGATCAACAAAATTCAAATAAATATATGTGATTTAAATACTGTTAAATTAACTACCGACGCAATGTACTTGTACAAAATGATACTTGCAATTTCTTCTGGTGAGGTTTCGGCGGATTTGTCCAACATTAAACCAGGGCCAATTGCACATTCCCGCTGGCTCAGCGATTATTACTGTTGTATGTGACAACTTATAAGCCATATAAAATTATAATGAAAGTTTATACGCCAGTGTACTTCAATATTAAATATTACAACTCTGTCGTGACCGGTAGTGTATTATTTTATAAATTCATACGTTGGACTCAATATTTGGATTCGCATTTAAGAGAAATTGTAAATATTGTTGTTAAAGAAAACGCTTATTATGCTCACTCAGAAAACGATTTATTGGTAATGTTGTTCGACGACAAAAAAAAAATACCCAACTTAGCTCTTAAAAAAATTGTACACTATCGTCACCATGTGGAAGATCCGATCCAACTGAGAGTTTACAATAAACCTACAATAAACTTCAATTGCACGGACTATACGAATATAATTGACATGAATGATAATTCAATCATGTTCGAACCACTATTTACTGTAAGCATTCCTTATGAATATCTACAAAAATATCTAGAAGACAATGATGATCCGCCGCTGCCTGATCCATACAAGGCTAGGAAAGACACGTTCAATTGCACGCTAGCGTGTCCAAACGAGTTGTGGAACAGAATCGAGAAGGAGTTATGGCGGTGAAAAATTCCCTAGACTTAAAAGCTAGAATGACTTACAAAAATAACTCCGTCTCTATTATTTTCTTAAAGTCGTGTTTCTGTTCCTTCTATAACTGAATTCAATTGATTTTTTTTCAATTACATTTTATATGCTTTTATCCCTTAAGTTGAATTTTTAAAGAAAATCAATAAAGTAAAATAAGGAAAAAATATGTTTTTTTTCATTCTTTGTCTTAAATTGAATGAAATCGATATAGGTCATGAATAAGTACGTATAGCGCTGAACATTATGGGCTATTTAAAATTTGGGACTGCATTATGAGAAACTGAAATATTCGTCAAGTTTCACAACAATTTCGTCAATTTTCCCAAAAAAATAGGCGAAAACGTCTATTTAAAAATAAAAATAAATGTCAAAAATGGATTCCCCCCAAATACACATTGAACTAGAGAAAATAAAATTGAATATTTAATGTATTGAACAAAATATTATGTAATTTATAAAATTGTTCAAGAACGAAGTGAAATTTTGAAATAATCAAGAAATCACCGTTCGCAAGAAAACGTGCGCCGGCACTGCGCTCTCTTGCTCCAACAGTGTGATCATGGTAAAATAAGTAAGGTGAACGCAGTAGGAATTGTTACAACAAAAGCAGGCATTTTGTTTTTGTTTGGTGTCCATAATCTGTCAAATTTTCTCCATTTCTACTGTAAAAGTAAACAAAAAGGTACAAAAATAAAATACATGTGAGTTCGACATAAGAGAAACACCTAAGCAAGAAAAATGTTCAAATCAGCTGTTCTAACTAGTTTACCTTACCTATTTTACAATGAGTGTGATACAGACAATTTAGTTGTTTTTGCTTTTGATTGGTAGCCATTTGTTGTACATTTGGTCTATGGATTTGTGTATCCCAATGTGCACAAAAAACGGATGCAGATCCGTTACGGACCCGTTCCGGATCCGTAATAGACTTAAAAACCGGAATCAGTGTAATCGCGAATCTACGGATCCGTAAAAAAGTTAGAAAAGGAATCAGTGTAACCGCGAATTGAATAATCCATTTCAATCCCGATTTGTCTCCGTAAAAAAATAAGAAAAGGAATCAGTGTAATGGATAATTGAGTTTTTTTTAAGAAAAGGTCCTTATGTGGGACCCAGAAAAATCAGTTTTTAATAATTTTTTCCGTTAATTACAACTCAATTGAAATCTATTTTTTTAGAATAGGAGAAAAGCATTGAAAGTCAAATTTCATTTCATGTCATTTATTAAACAAAATTATAAATAACTTTAAAGCATATTGGCCAATTAAACAAGTACAATATGTCACTTATGTAAAATACTACTCAAAATGATAAATTATAATAGTTAAATAATATTAATTCTATTTAATATTAATTATAAAAAAATATAATTAGACAAATACATGAATAATTGATTAAATAAAAACAGCTAAAAGCAAATAAAAACCAAATATAAAACTAATATATAATCTAAATATAAAACTAATATAAAGTCAGTGTGGGACTTTCATCCACTAAAAACTCCTCTCGTCTGTACAGTCAGTGATTGGTTTGTGGTAACTAAGATAGGACTCATAGGTTTGGTAATTAATTCTTTGCAAATTTATATCTACAGTGGATAAGGGCCACAAAATAGAGTTCTTTAACTACTTTAATTTTAAAATCCGTTTTTGAATCCGTTTTTTTGAGAGGAATTTCTCCCGCTTGCGGATCCGAAATTGATCCGTAACGGATTCCGCTACGGATACGTTTTATTAAAATACACGGGTCCGCAACGGATCCTAATATGATGTCCGTAACGAGTCCGTAACGGATCCGGTAAACCGACATAAAATCCGGTTTTTTGGGAGGAATTTCTCCCGCTTGCGGATCCGAAACGGATCCGTAACTGATTCCGTTACGGATAGAAAGTACGAAGAAGTGGATCCGTTACGGATCCGAAACGGATCCGTTTGGCACACTGGGATGTTACTTTTTGCGTTTGCTATAGCAGCAAATAAACTTTATGCGCCATCACCCGTGTGTATACACTTGGTAGTTTAATAGCAATAAGAAATGCAAAACAAAGTTTCGTTCGCCTCTTTTGGTAACGCATTTACCAGCTTACTGCCCAAGTCAATCGTGCGTTATGAAGTTTTACTTCAAAAGTAAAATTGTCAACATCGTAATTTAAAAGAAAATTGTCTGATTACCGTGAAATAAAACAACGGTGAAATGGATAATTCGAAAAATGTGTGTAGAACTGCAGCGGGGCACAGAGGGATTTTGCCGGCAAAAATACCCTTTTTCGAGCGTCAAATATCAAAAATGTAATGATGCAGTTTTGTAGAGAATTGTTTAATTAAGAGAAATAAATCATTAGTTTTTTTCAACAAATTTTGTTTTTGTACAAAAAAAAACGCGGCAAAGTCAACAAAATGAAACTCTGCAGTAACCTGCCTCAGATTTTCATGCATTTCAATGGGCTGGAAACACAACTTCTTTTTGTCGTATCGATTGGGAATATTTATATTTGAAAAATATGGTATTTCTACATTAAGTTTTAAGAAAAAAATTAATGTGAGTCCGATCACAGGGGAGATGTGTAAACATCTAGTAATGAAGTTGGAAGTACTTATGCTTTTAGTATATTTTTTTAATTAATCAATTAAAAGTATCAAAACTTTCAATATTGTAAATACATAGGGATTTTCTGGTTTTTGTTTGTTTTATTTAACTTATTTGGTTAGAAAATCGGCACACTGCAGTATATACATATGTACTGCATTAAAAATTACAGTAAGCAGTAAATTTACTGATTACTGAAAAAATTCAGTAAATTTTTACTGATAATGAATTTTAATTTGCATTACCAATAAAATCATAGGGCCGTATTCATAATAATCAGTAATCGGGCATTAGTGATTACTGAAAATTCAATGGAAAACTGCATCTATAGTAGTGGAATTGTTAGTTGTGGGGGTTTGTGGAGAATTGCTCATATGCAAGTGGAAAACGTCAAATAAAAATTTTGATCTTGCGACTGTGGGTTTGCAAAATTTGTATTAAAATCTCCACCCACAATAATTGGCATGAGATGGAGATTGTTACCCAATTGTCGTGCACCAGCTTCAGTGTAAGGCAACAGTACGTAATGAAGATATGTTATAATCTTAATTTATATTGGAATCTAATAGAAATTTTATTAGAATTAACATTACCTCCATTCAGCTCTGATACACTTTGTGTTGTTTTATGTTCTGAGTTCTAATTTTTTTGGTGTTTTGTAAAATATTTTATTATTTTGTATTTGTTGCGGTTGACAAGTTATTAATCAGCTGTTTACTGAAATGTAATGCATGTAGTTATTTTACAGCAAAGGTTTTCGAAAATTAGTAGCTACTTTTGCACACTAGATGGTGCTTATATGCAGCTGTTAAGTATGAATGACAATCTCAAAGACGAAGAAGACTTTTAGTTTGACAAGTTTAGTTTTTAGGTTTACTTATATTTGACAAGTTTAGTTTTTAGTTTTCCATACTTTGCTTTGTTTTAGTAAATTTCCTATTAAAAGTGCAAAAAATCTTTTTAAAAGTTATTAAAATTAAATGTTTTTATATTCATTTTATTTATTTGTTTTCATTTGCCTACGATAACATAATGTACGACAATTAGTGAAAATTAGTAGCTACTATTGCACACTAGATGGTGTTGAGTATATTGTATGCAGCGTATGATTACACTAATACACTCATACATAGCTCACACCGATTTGATAACGCTTTACGATTGGGTAACGATTACATCGCACATCTTACTTAAAATTTGTGATTGTATTGTGAAAAAGATTTTTACCCCCAGCGTATAGATGTTTACACATAATTGAATAACAATAACAGATTAAAACATATTCATGCTTTTATGATGACACTCAAAAAACTAAGTGTTTTTAGTTTTTCTTGGACTAAGAAAAGGTTGTCGTTATCGATCGTTGTAGTCTGGTTGCTAAAATGTGAAAGGTGGGTGTGCATACTTTTGATTTCATAAATAAAATTCCCATAATATTTTATACTGTTGAACAAAGTTATAAATTTTATAAAAAAAGTGCCAAGAAATTTCATTACAAAAATGGATGAAAACACCATATAAAATGGTGTATACTTTTAGGCATATGTGTTTTAATGCTGTCGATAATAGAAACGTTAGTTAAAGTTTGGTTGTGTTTTATATATCATATCCCTAAAAGTATGCACTGAGAAATGCTGAAAAATTAATATTTTTCGATAATTTTATAGTACAAATTTGACTTTTATTTGGAATGATTGGTTAATTAAAAAAAAAAAGGTAAACTATGGCTCCCTAATTTTTTCGCAAATATTCAGCTAACATTTTAGGCTTTAGTTATTTATATAGATGTAAGTGCTGATTTACATCTATCACAAACTACAAAGAATTATATATGTGTTTTCAAAAATTTTGAAAAATTAAAATTTGTATATGGGCGTTGGGCGTGGCACTTAAATTTTTAATATAATTCAGGACTCAAATGCAAGCACTGGCAGTAATTTTTATTGGCATAGATATGAAAATGCGGAAAATACAACGATTTTTTATTTTACGTTATATGGGAGGTAGGCGTGGTTGTGGGCGGCTTTGAACAAAAACTTGTTTTTTTTCTAATTTAGCAATATGAGAGATGTGTGCGAAATTTCAAAGCCCTAGCTCAATTCCTTCTAATTTTTGCCGCGGCTTGTATGAAGAAATCCCACTGTGCGCCGTAGGCAAAAATCTAGTACGCAAACGCGAAATGCGCAAATGTGATATAATTTCATGGAGCCTATCCCCATTCCGACACAATTCACTTACGTATCCTCCGCAAGTATTCTCGAATTCCAACTTAATGTTAGTTCGTTACTGTTTTAATTTTGACTTAAATTCTAGACCAAAGTCCCTAATACGTTAATAATTTATCGAAAAATTATGAGAATATACCCTAAATTTGTATTATTTAACCTTTCCATTTTTCCCACAATAATCAATTAATTTACTTGTAGAAGCAATGAATATTGCGTTCTTTTGCAAACAAAAAATTCATCGGTCAAAATAATCGTGAATGATACATTTAATTGCAGTAGCATCGAAATCGACTGATGTATGAAACTTTTGTTTGCAGAAATGTTAACACACTAACGAACATCTTTCATCCCTGCGACGAAGAGTTTTATTTCCGTGCAGTCATAAAGAACTTTTGTGGTAGCAAACCATTCTCAATGTTATCTTAGAAGAGAACTTATTCCAAACTCATCTGAGTATATATTTAAACCCTCCACAAAATGGATGCCAGTGGTCGGCATTTTCTAAAAAAAAATTTTTAAAAGATTGTTTTCCTTTACACCCCATGAAGGGATTGGGGAGAGCTTCTCAGAAATAAAACCATAGTTTTATACTCACAGAATGGGACCTACAATTTTACACCGATTCCGAAGGATATTTTGAGAAGCTTTTTCGGGGCTAAATACTCGATAGTGTCGCCATCAACCGCCGTCGAAAGAAATCTAAGGTAGTCAGAGCAGGAATTGTACTAACGTTCTAATGTAAAAGAGCCACGTACACTATCATGGCACCACTGACAGCCACTTAAATACATAGTGAATGAGATTCCACTAGGAGCTGTTAAACTCGCTGAACAAGGAGACCGCAATAAGTGATCATACCCCTCTTAGATCAGAATTCAATCCCATTAAGTCTTTATTGGTTCTCGGGCTGATATAATTAAACATCGCGTTTAACTAAAGGCTGGAAGGATGGAAGTGTGGCGTCTCATCCAAAGGGTGGAAAGGCTTCTCACATAGCCCCTAATGAGTTTAGATCAGTAAGTCTGTCATCGTTCTTAACGAAGGCTTTGATGAAGGTCCATCCACAGACAGAACTGAAATAGTATAATACATAGAATCATTGGCTGCTACGAATTAAATGTTGATGGCATTTCTTAAGGTTGAGCGTGTCAACAATATCACGCCTGGTGCGATAGAATTGGCTTGTAAGCTTGTAAACGAAATGCCTACCAGGAGACGTGTCACTACCGAATTGACACCTCAACTTCTAGTAGGTACGTTAACACACGCCTCAAAGAGGGGTTTGTCTCCACTTCTCATCACTCCCGCCGGTATCCTGAATGCAACTTTATATTTGTTGCCCGTTTACATTTGCAGGAAGCGGATTGCTTTTAAACCGATCATCAGTTTAAAACGACTTTCGCAATAGGATGTGGTTGACATGATAATGACACAGTTCGGGAAGGTGTTTCCAACATCCGTACAGTTGTCGACTACTCGAAAGTTAACCCATTATTCGATCGAAAATATTACACTCTCATACCGGAAAGGGATTATGGAACAGAGGAGTTCCTGGTATTAATTGATATGTGAAACATTTCTGAGCGGATGAGTCGAAAATGTATTATCCAGTAGAGTATACTGGCTACTCAAGGGAACTAGTCTCGTCCCTTTCTGTTTCAGGCAGAAATTACAGAATTTTGGAATAATCATCCATCAGTTATTAAGGTCAATGTCTTCTCTGACAGTCAGGTGGTAATCATGTCCTTGGAATTAGAATACCTGAACTCAAAATTTGTCCAGTACTGCCGTAAATATCTTAATGAGGTGCGCGATGAGTAATACGCTATCCATCTCATATGTGTGACAGGTCACAAAGACTTTCCAGGAACAATAGAAACAATCTTACAAGTTCCACAAGAAATTCAACGTGTTGTCATATCCCTGGCCGATTGTCAGCATAGTCTGCAAGAACGCGCCTATGTGATGATTAGAGTTAGACGAGGGGCATATATTATGTACGCCTGGGACAAAACTGACCGATTGTGGATAAGAGCATATACACGAACCCTGTGTCTCTAGCCAGACCCAAGATATAAATGCTTGTTTCAGGTTTGACTGATTGGTTGATACACGGCGAAACTAAAGGTCAGGCCAAAAGAGTTATGTAGTAGCTATAACGATGAGGACGAGGAAGACTACACTGAAAGCTTTCTATGCAAGAGGACGCCTACAATGGGATCCTGAAGCTTGACAGTATCTTGAGATTCTTTGAGCAAACTACATGGTTCTCCACGGAGGCTAACGTTGTATCCCTCTAGCCCGTGAATCAGTGGAATCACAATACACTGAACAGTCTAGGTGAGTCGTTCAACGACTGGCACCAAAGATCTCAATTTTGTTAACACCCAGTTCTCAAACATTCAATAACAGTAGGATTTTATTGACCACCAGTGTAATTGTTAGTGGTATTGTTATTGTTGTACATAATCGTTTGCTATTTTAGGTATAATTTATATCGTAAGTAATTGCTTGTGTCCACGCGAGACTCAAGTGTCACATGTGTATGTGGCTACATCGATACAAGAAAGATTCCCTTCATCTTATCTCAGTCATTGGTCATACAAACAAAAAAAACTCCGGTCACATCTACTTTCAAAACCTCATCATACCTAGAATGTCGAATGATCTGTCCGATCGCAATGCAATTGCGTGTTTATCTTTAAGCAAAATACTCCAATGATATGCCATCGTGATGATATAGCCATCTCTGCATCTTCTATGTAGCACCACCATCATCACCACCACAAGCACCATCAACCCCAGTCAACAGCGGCAAAAACGACAACCACTGGCTATGATCGTGCAATTTACTCCTTGTAGAGAGACAAAGTTAACTATCGAAGAATCCATGTCCTCATCAGAATTACCCATTCGGTCGTTCGCTGGTTTGTTTGTTATCAGTGTCTGTTGTTGTGTTAAAAGCATTTTTGTATTGATCACCAAGTAAAGATTAAAAATAGTCCGAGGCCTAAGTGTGACCATTTACATGATGACGATGCTGATGATAATACTTTTCTCTGCTGCATCTTAGGCTGTTTTGTACAGATTTCATTATACATACATTTGATTTTAGCCTAACCTATGGGTAGCTCCGTATTTAAATACACATTAACCTATCATTAAGGTTACGTCTTAAATGGTATAAAATAAATTAATAAATTTACAAGCAAATACTGCATTCAATTCGATCATATTTCTTTAATTGAGCGACTGTTTTGAACTTGAAGTGACGTTTACATTCGTCAATCTAATTCATCACCTCGATAACTACGGGCAATTATTGTATATGTGTACTGAAGTTCTAGACCATCTCCGATCCCCTTTAACATCTTTCGAGGATAGTTAACTTGTTCATAAAGTACAAAGCATTATTTGGGCACCTCGATTGTAGTTAGAACGGTGGTCAATGGCGGATACAAACAACAACGGAAAACAAATTCCGGATTCGATAGACTCACGGAGAGCAGTAATTTGGTCAGTGTCAAATCTACAATGGGCGGCTGTAATATAAATCCTGGCAAACAGGTGAAATGCAAAACTCCTGGCAAACTATAATTACAAGGAAAAAAAAATGAATTTAGTTGCAAATTTCAAGTTGGTAAAAGAGTACGACATATAGTCTCTAGGTCTGTAGCTAGACTGAGCAAAATAATGGAAAAGGGGCACTCAAATTTCACCTATGTGAGGAGGGATGACGGGACATGGTCAAATTGCTCAACTGAATCGCAAGAGATGCTCTTGAAAACACACACAAACATCACGAACATGATCTCAGAACAATGCTCAGATACTAACGGTATAGAGGATATAATAAGTCCAGACAGGATATTCTGGGCTATCAATAGCTTCTCACCATATAAATCTCCCGGCCCAGATGGTATTATACCAAAAATGCTGCAAAGCGCGGAGGTCATAAGTATGCCGTGGCTCTGTATCTCGCAATCTTCCAATATAACCTGACTCTTAACTACTTACCAAAGAGTTGGAGATAGGTAAGAGTGATTTTCATTCCCAAGGCGGGAAGATGGAGCCATGAGAGCGCAAAGGGTTTCAGACCGATCAGCCTCTCATCGTTTCTTCTGGAAACTATTGAAAGGCTAATTGACGCACACATTCGCAAGAAGATGGATGGATCGCCCAAAATATCATGCAGCCAACATTCATATATAAAAGGCCGCTCAATCGATACAGCCCTGCACGAAGTCATCAGAACTATTGAGAGGTCTTTAGAACACAAACAATATACCCTCGCGGCCTTCTTGGATACAGACGGTCCATTCAATAATGTGGGGCTATTGAAGAATCACTTGAAAATCTAGGCGTGGAAACATTTATCAAGAGTTGTGATAGTGACAATGCTACAGAGCAGAATTATCAACACCTCTATGGGCAACAGCGAGTGGATAGGGAAACTCCACAGGGTGGAGTCATCTGCCCCCTAATTTGGTTATTCGTGATCAACAAAACACTACTAAGGCTGAGCAATATGAGGATCAAAACCGTGGCGTATGCGGGTGACGTGGTAATAATGGTATCTGGTTTGTTCCCATCCCTGTTCAGCGAAATCATGAATGGTGCCTTGAAATTACTTAACGACTGGGCCACTGAGAGGGGTCTTGGAGTGAATAAAGGGAAAACTGAGGTCATGCTTTTACCACGAAGACCAAGATACCAAAGTTTAATTCTCCTCTGCTAAGTGGAATAGAGATTCCCCTATCAACTCACGCCAAGTACTTGGACATGATTCTAGACCCTAAACTATCCTGGAAGCGTAACATAGAACACCACGCACAGAAAACAACCGTTGCGTACTACGCTTGTCGGAAAATGTTCGGAAACCGATGGGGTCTCCGACCGAAAATAGTGCTATGGGTGTATACTAGTATAATCAGACCTATACTCTCCTAAGGAGCAATGGTAAGGTGGCCTGTCGCAGGGAAGACTGAAACTGAAACTGTTTTATAGAGTTCATAGATTAGCTTGCATCGCCCAAAAAGGGACAATCAGGACGTGTCCAGCTGAATCCCTTAATGCAATTATTCATATTATACCAATTGACCTTCACATAACAGCTATTGCGGCGTTAGCACTCTAATGCTCTTGGAATCTGGAAGAGCAACGCATATGGACAGTCGAAAATACTACCGACAATCCCAAGAGAACTCAATATAACCGCCGATTACAGCACCCCCCCATTAACGCCCGACAATCTATTCGATCGATTCGACAGAAGAATAGAGTGGGATAAAGAAGACAGAAGAATGGAGTGGGATAAAGGGGAACCACTGACAGGTTTTGACACCAAAGTACTTACGGACGGATCCAAAATGGAATGTGGAACCGGCTCAGGTGTCTTCTCCGAAGAGGCAAAGCTCAATTTATCATTCCAACTCACAGAAAAGTGCAACGTTTTCTAAGCGGAGGTAATGGTCATCACTGAAGCCTGCGCCGTACTTATACTACAAAGGATAACAGAAATCATTGGAATATTTGTAGATAGCCAGGCGGCTCTTCTATCACTTAGATCTAACAAAACTGCGTCCAAAATCGTTAGAAAATGTAGGAGAAAACTTGTCAAGCTAGGTCGACTGGCCAATGTGGTTCTTACTTGGATACCATACCATAAGGGTCTCCTAGGGAATGAAAGGACAAACGAACTAGCCAGGGCAGGATCCTCTTCCACCGAACTCCATGTGGTGTCATTCGCAACGCCTATACGCCTTCCTGTGTTACCTTGAACGAGCAAAGACTAGATGGTATAGAACGGAAACGTGCCGTATATCCAGAAGCACAAGGCCAGATTATAAAATTCGCCGGATTAACTCCCTGATTAGCCAAAGTCGGGGGAACATATCAAGGCTTATTGCCGTGCTGGCCGGGCACTGGCCAATCGGTAGTCAAGCAAGACAACTGAATCTTCCATATAATGACCACTGCCGTGCCTGCGAAGACGCAGAAGAGGAGGAGACGGTGGAACACATCCTCTGCAGTTGTCCATCTCTAATGCACAGACGCCTAAAAACTATAGGTCGTCCCTTCCTACACAACCTCACTGAGATACGCGAGATAGATTTAGAGGATCTCCGATTAATAGGTTGGATATAAACACTGTACATTAGACTGTCTGGAGTGATGTGGTATGCAAAACGGTGCCTCGAGACACTAATTGATGCTAAATAGTATATTTATCAACCGCGTGAACCGGCGTAGCGAAATAACTCCCACATGAAATAACTCCCACCAGAAAAATGAAATAAGTCCCAAAAAATTCCACTTGAGTAGGACTTTTTTTGTGGGACTTATTTCATTTTTTCGTTATTGGAAGTTATTTCATTTTTGGTGGGAATTATTTCGTTGGGAGTTATTTCATGGGAGTTATTTCATGGGGAGTTATTTCGCTACGCCGCGTGAACCAACCAACCATAGTGTCTAGGTTCGATCCGGTGAGTACACGTATCACCAATATATCACCAAAGGAAAGTTTAGACGATTAGACCTAGGATATGTCAATATATATATAAGAGGGGAAACAGTTGTGGTGTATGTTTTTCAGTAACCTTTAGGCTTGTAGCCAGGGTAATAAGGAAGCCTTTTTACTAAAGATAGATAATAGGTCCTTGATGTCACCTTTGCATCATAGGGCATCTCTGAGTTGATCAAAGGATCGAAAGTTCCGAGTAAGCATTTGTTTTCCGATCATCGTTACATTGAGTTTTCACTCCCGCTAAAAATAGCCACTCTGTCGGTTCGTTCGTAAGATATTTATTTACAATGTGAGGGTAACATGTTCTCCAACCGGCTCGATCTTCAGCTTCTCCTTCAATTGATAACAATAAGCTCTCGAGGGCAATCTTCCACCTAGTCTTTCCGGAGAAGTCTAAGTCGTCCTATTTGTCGATGACCTTCGACTACATCTTCCAATACCTTACGTTCTGGTTCATTCGGATCTATTATATAGACATGACCTAGCCAGCTTAAACGCGATATTTTGATTCGCACAACTATCTCGATGTCGGGATACATATTCTGTAGCTCGTGGTGCATCCGTCGTCGATACTCGCCATTTTCTAGTATATGATCATATATTTTTCGAAGCGTTTTCTCTCGAAGACTCCCAGTGATATTTTGTCAGCATGCGATATGACCCAGGATTCTGCGACAAAAACACAAGTCTCCGTCTGGTTTCCAGGCTGACGTTTTTGCCCTTGTTTACGACAGATTATACGTAAATGTATTCGTCCACTCCCTCGAAATTATAACGGTTATCAACGTTCACCTTTTCCTTCAATCAGGTAGATGTTTTGCTTGTCGAAACCATTAATTTTGTATTGTTCTCATTTACTGTCAACCCCAATTTTGCTGATTAATTCTCAATTTTCGAAAATACTGCAGAAACTTCATATAGATTTCGCCAATGATGTCTACATCATCAGCTTACGCGAGTAGCATGTGACTTTTGCTTCTGATAGTTTTATTCGTCTAGCAAGATTCTGCACTTTAGATAATGCATGAACCTTTTAAACTTATAGCCGCCAGCATTAAACAGCTCAGACCATCAGCACTAGCTGCTTTATTGTTCTTAAGCCGGAGTTTTACTTTGCTTTGGTTTGGAGGTTGACAGTCGACGCCATCCTCCTGCATTTGCTTAACACCCTCATCTGTATTGAAGTCTCCTGGGACAAGTAAAGCAGAGAAGTGATCTCTCCATATTCCCAACATACTCTGCACATCTGTGACTAGATTCCCATCCTTATATCTACAAAGAGGGCCCTGTTTTACGGCCGTTAGTTTGACTTTGTACTTTTCGGTAAAATTAACAGGCTTCATTCTTTCTTCTGTAAGATTCTGTAAGCACTGGCAAACGCGAGATAACCTTTATTTCACGCAGCCACTCATTATCAGACTGCCCGCGCTTACACTCATACATCGTGTCAAGATCGTTATATCTGTGATGAGGGTCGAGACCGGGTGGCGCGCGAATCGTGCTACAAAAACAAAACATAATACAATTTTTTTTTTGTTACCATACTTTTTGCAGTCCTTCACTTCCTTCCAATGGGAATTTAGTCGAGAATTTGGCTGCACTCCGCCGAGTAGAATAACCATTATGAGGTGGGTAAACATTATTGCCGAATCTGTAAACATCGCTCGCAGACCGTACCAACGAGATCCCTATGTTCGGGTTCAAGACACAATAGCGGCTGTAGCATCATTAATCAATGTAAATCCAAGCGCTTCGACTCGAGACTTATCGGGACAAATTGGAGTTAGCAGATGGTCATTACATCGGATAATTCATGATGACTTAAAATTGTTGCCGTATAAAGTTCAAATTACAAGCAATTTAAATCGTATGCATTTACCTATTCGCCTGGAATTTTGCCTCAAAAAGGCAATGTAAACAATCAAAATTGCCATATATGGAGTGAATCTAATCCAGAAATGCTCCATGAGACGGAACTGAACCAAGAACGAGTCATTGTGTGGTGCGCAGTTTCATCAAGCTGCATTGTGGGGCCATACTTCTTTGAAGAAAGCGGTGTAACGGAGACTGTCAACGGAATAGGTGTACAAAACGAAACCAAGGAATTTGACTGAATTGAAGCAGCTCACTAAAACAATAATTGATGAGGTCCCGAAATCAACCCGCAATGCATAACACTGTGTGTAATTTTTTAAGTCATGGAAATATAACCATATACGGACACCATCATTTTGTCAGGCTCATATCTTGCAAACCGTTCGGGAAACTTGTAGCTCTTGTCATAAAGAATAAAACTTGTGAACATATAAAATTAAAAAACCTTAATTTTCAAGGTCAAAATCGCATTGATTATGTTGGTAATGTCAATTTTATTGATGCACTGTTTTGCATACCATTTTTGATTTCTTTTCTAATCATTTCAGGTAAGTTGGTGGAGTCACAAGATCACCCTGTATGGTGTTAATGAAGAAGAAAAAGCTGATGATGGAGGGCAGTGTGGAAGCTACGTGCCTGTGAACACCATAAGTTCTGAATCAGAGTCAGTTTCGGACGATTTGGATTCACAACTTAAGAGAGTGCGATTTGCAAGTCCAGTTCCATCAACATTATAAACATAATACGAATATTTTTTTATTATTTTTGTAATAGATAGCATAGTATCTTAATGTTGAAGTACAGAAAAAAAACAAATGAAATTAAAAAAAATTCGGGAAATTTTTCACTTTTGCGGCTACCTAAAAGCTATTTAAGCGCTACATAAACGGTGTTAAGAATCATTCCTAGGAAGTTTATATGTTCTAGAAAGTTGTTTATTGAGATCTTAGATACATTTTTGTAGTTGATTGTTGCCTTGAGTTTTGAAAGGTTTGCTATCTATGGACCTGAACAGGAAAAAAAATGTCAAAAAATCAAATTTTTTAAATTTGTTTGCGATTTAGACCTTGAAGATGAAGTTATATTGATTTTGTACGTTCACAATTTTTATTCTTTATGACAAGAGGTACAACTTTCTCTCACGTAGTGGTGTTATATTTTTCGTGTTGCACTGTGTTATCAGGTGTCGCATATGCGTGGATGAGCATGGTCGTCATTTTCGGTCTACCATCTTCAGAACCAATGTTATATAAACTAAAATAGAATTTTCAATTCAATAAAAAAAATAAATGAAATAAATACATTGATTAAAAAAGTTATTTGAATTTCTTATTGTAGCTCAATTGGTAGGCCACCGTGTACAAACAGAATTTAAATGGTATTTTTAAAACCAATACCTTCTCTGCCCCAACTGATGCTACAGAGGTAAATAGAAACCTCTTTGGATTAACAAGAACCCACCTCTTCTGAGAAAGAATCTCAGAAAGTATTTTAATATAAGTTTTCAAGGGCGGAGCGCGAATGTATCGTCAACAAATTAAAACTTAAATAACATTAGAAAGCACTAAGAAAGACTTGGCAACATTTCTGCAACGGGATTGCAACCGAAACTGCGACATCCCGACAGAGCAAAGTCCTCTCGATGATTCCCACCTCTCGGAGATACTAACCAAACACGTCACCTCGCACCTTGCAAGAGGTATCCTGACTAACAAAACTCCACAATAGGTAATAGGAAGTTACAGCTAGCGCTTGGACATCCCAATCATATTCACATTTCAATATGGGTTTTGCACGGGATGTAGTAGGTATTTTTTTCTAAACCTACCTATGAGTTTGTTGCCATTGTAACTAGTTACTCTGTAGATAGCCAATGCTCACAAATTTGTCAAAGGTACCAAAAAGGCGCTATGTAAATGCATGTTTTTTCTCAAAGTAATAGTATACACTAATTACATCACATAAATTGCAGAAAAATCACATTGACTTATAAGTGCATATTTTTGAGTTTTTTTATGATAAATGCAGTTTTCTTTAAATGCATATATGTTGCATATTTAAAAAAAAATGTCTTTGTCTACCAAAATTAGGCAAAATTAAACGAAAAATTGTAAAAATATTGAAGGACGGGCCCATGGCCCTACTTGGCCCAAAAATGGACATAACACGGTTAGTTATCGAGTTATAAAATAAAAAAATAAATGGTTTCCCATTACATCCCATGAAGGGACCGGGGAGAACTTCTCACAATCACTGAGCTGTGCGCTTTCCAGTTTTCACTCACTGATTGGGACCTACAGTTTTACACCGATTCCGAACGGTATTTTGAGAAGCTTTTTCATGGCTATATACTCGATAGTGTCGCCGTCACTAAGCGAGGTGACCGTCGTCGAAAGAAATTTTAAGGTGGTTGGGAGCAGGGATCGAACCCAGGATCTCCTGTACAAGAGGCGCGCACACTACCCATTGCACCACCGACGGTCACTAGTTATCGAGTTATAGGACAATTAAATTTGTGGAGAAAGTCGATAAATTTGATAATTAATACTTTTGATATTATTCGGTCGTTTTTCATACAGCAATTAAAACTAATCGAACAAAATAACTAAACATTTTAGATAACTCGCTTAATTATCGAGGTACAAAATTTGATAATAACTCCTTAGGGGTTTTTTTTTGGGTTTTCAATACAAATTTAAAAAATAGTCAGAACCATAGACGAACATAGTATAGATACATTTGGGTTGCAGTAAACATCGCCTCCTCGCTGTGCAACCTGGGTAATTCTAAATGATCTTCTTCCTCTTTGGCACAGACTCTGCTACGACCCTGGTTCACGATTTTCGTAACTATTTGATTTTGTGCTCTCGAGCTATCGTCCTCTGCTCTGCAACCTGAGTAGGCAGAGGTGACACTCTGTCGAAATGGCTCGTGGCTAAGGTACCGTTCGTCTCCGCCTCCTTAAAACCTGGCAATGCTTGTAGTTCGTTCGAAATCCGTCACCGTTAAGTTGGTGGTAATGGTGAGGTTGAGATGACTCCCTCTTTGGTTCGGCCTGGCTCTGAACACTCTGTCCCATAAGGCGGAGTGTCAACCCTCGCGTGGAACTCCCTGCTTCATAGACAACCACGGGGTCCTTCTTCTTGAACACATTTCATTACGGACGTAGATATCGGCTACAAGTTGAGGCCCTATCGACATTAGCGATAATATAAAGAAGTCTTCGGCCACAGGAAAACCTCTGACTTCCCCCTAGCCTACGGGCTCTTCCTCGAGCACTAGTGTTCGTAAGTCTTCTGTGGTCACACGCAAGGGGGCCTCTGCAACTGCGAATAACGCGGGCGGTGGTCAACCCTCCCCAACTACGGGGAAAACTAAAAATATCTGCCCCTCCTGGAAGCGGAGTGCTGATCTTCGACTGGCCACTAGATTGGTTAGTCAACTCTCTCCACGACCAGTCGCCGCACTCACTCCTGCACAGGTAAACACCTTGGAGTGGGCTAAGGGCGTCTGTGAGGGCTCCAAGTCTGTAGGGACAAAGCCTCCACTGGCTGTTAATAAAAGACAGCGTTCAGTGGTGGAGGATACTAAACCTGGTCCCTCATCTAAGAGGCATAAAAGCCACCCAGTGCTCGGCAGGTCCTTTAGCGATGTCGCGAAGGACAGCCTAATCATTGGCATCTTGGATGAAGGTTCCCAGGATGGACGTATCCCCAAGGATAAATGGCGCCTTGTAGGAGGAGCCCTTCTTACGGTGTTCATGGACATCGTAAACGACAACCCTGGCCCTGTGCCAATCTGCGAAGACGCGGGCTGGTTCCAGGGTAGTAATAGTATTATTAACTGATCGGCTGCTCTATAAGTCCGCCATGAGTCGAGTAGGTGAGGTTTGGCCGGGGGCCAAACTCAAAGCCGTGGATAGGAAGGATATACCTTCTAGACCAAGGGCTAGGGTTTGGGTCCCGTCAAACTCACCTACTGACCCACAGGAGATCCTAAAGATCAGCAGCCACTGCAATCCCTCCATTCCTGCAAAGGATTGGAAGGTGGTCAAGATTGAGGATCCTGTAGGAACCTCCCGGCAGGTAGTTTTGGTCCTGAACCAGGATTCCCTTAAACCCCTTGAGGAGTCCAAAGGCCAAATTCGGTTTGGGTTCATAAGTGTACCCCTCAGGGTATACAAAGTGGCAAACTGGCCGAGTCAAAGTTGGAAGTCACAGCTGTAAATGGTGGAAAGCATCCTGAAACGGCGGTAGATGCTGAAGAAGCACTACTGGATGACAACAGTGGCAGCATCATTGACCTGTGGGGCCTCTCTGCCTGGCTCCGAGATGGGTCCATCACTAGCGAGAGTGATCACGAGACAACTGTGATCGAAGTACCCGGAGTTGAAGATCCTCTAGACGATGACAGTCCTCCAGATAAATCTTCATCGCAGTAAGGCAGCATCTGCCAACCTCATTCTCCCTGATAAAAGAACCATGGACGTTCAATGATCGTATATGTGGTATCAGGTGCAATGGATACAGGACCTTCGTCCTATCAACTCCAGGTAGGCTCTTTTATTGCAGAATTTTAGTGATAGCGATACAACCGCCATCAGCCTCTCGCTGGAAGGCCAGCGGGACAGCTGGCTAGTTTCATCGTACATGACGCACGACCACACTGACGGAAGACGGAAGTGCAGCGTGATTATAGGTGCCGACGCCAACGCTCACCACACAATATGGGCGAGTACCGGCACCAATGATCGAGGTGGGTCTCTTTTTAATTTAATTATATTTCGCTTATATATTTGTAATAGAGGCGAGGAACCGACCTTCATAACTTCGGTTAGGAGGGAAGTACTTGGCTACGACTATGTAACTGTATCCGATTGGAGCGTACTTTCTGATCACTCATTTTCTGATCATAGATATCTACAGTTCCTCATAAATATCGAACCTATGAAAAAGGAAGTTTTTGAAAATTATAGGAAAACGGACTGGGACGCCAATCGTGGGCGCCTAAGGAAACTCTTAGGTTACCATCCCAATATTCCGACTAATGTGCCAGAGCTGGAAGAACTACTTGGCAAATTTACTTATGCATGCAGGAACGCGCTCAATGAGTCGTGTAAGACCAGTAGTTATAATGCTGCCAAGGGTAACAAAAAACCTCATTGGTGGAACGCTAAGCTTCAGGATCTAAGATCGTCCATTAGGCGGCTTTTCAACAGGGCCAAGAAGAGCGGCGACCAATGGGATTGGGACGTTTACAAGATTAGTCTTAATCTATATAAAGGTGAAATCAGGAAGGCCAAACGGAATTCCTGGCGAAACGGTCCAGGAATCCATAGAGGGAACCAACCAGACTGCACGCTTAAGATGCGTGCTCGCTGAACACCCACCGTTTGCGGGGTTCTTAATGAAAGACGATGGAACGTGGAAGTATTCGTCTGAAGAGTATCTTGGGATACTCCTACATACCCACTTTCCCAACGATGACAGGAATGCTGGTCATCAGCCAGAAGAGCTAGGCGGAAACTCACCTAGCTTAGAAAAAGTTCGCTCAATAGTGAGCAGAAACAATCTGATATGGGTCATTAGATTCTTTAAGCCCTATAAATCGGCCGGACCTGACGGGATAATTCCCGCGCAACTACAGGAGGCACTATACCTATCTTGTAGTTGGTTGGAGGCAATCTTCAGGGGTTACCTTATACTAGCATTTGGAAGCAAAGCAAAGTGGTTTTCGTCCCGAAAGCAGGCAAATGCTCTCATGTCAAACCAAAGGACTTTAGACCAATCAGTCTATCATCCTTTGTTCTTAAGACATTTGGGATGGAGTTACAATTGCTAGGACCGTTAACAGGGGGACACCGCAAGGGGAGTTCTGTCCTCCACTATTATGGTTAACTTCTGTCAATGAACTGCTTCTTGAATTGGACAGGGCCGAATGCCAGGTCTTTGCCTATGCCGATGATATTGCTATCATCTGTACGGGTGGAAACCTCAATTTATCAGCCTACTTAGTCTGATTTCGAACTGGACCGCTAACAACGGACAATCACTTAACCCACTTAAAACCGAGCTTATCTTGTTCTCTCGGTAATACAAAACACCCGCATTTGAACTGCCGTCAGTTAATGGGGTGCAATTACAGGTGACGGAAAAGGTCAAATATCTGGGAATAATTCTCGACAGAAAAATGTCTTGGAAACCGAATGTGTAGGAGAGGGTGAAAAAGGCGTCTGTTGCTCTTTACTGCTGTAAAGGGGCGATAGGAAAGCACTGGGGACTGTCTCCTAAGATCACCATGTGGATTTATACGGCAATAGTAAATGTAGTTTGGTGGAGGTCCCTCCAAAAGAAGTATATTCTGAATTCCTTGATGAAAATTCAAAGATCAGCACTGATTAGCGTTAGTGGGGCAATGGACACGACGTCAGGTACTGCACTTAGTGCTATCCTGAACATCTGTACTCCTGATATCATGGCTGAAATACCTGTTGTCTTCTATACAAAACTTTAAAATATATATAATGATTTGTTAATATTTGTGTGCTGTTCTATTCTGTCCCATTTTTCCTCGATAATACGAAGTGCTAAGTCCACTGGTATATTCGGAAATAAAGAAACTACATCAAATGAAACTATTTTTTCACAATTTTGTATTCTTAGTTTCTTTATTTTATCCTTAAACTACAATGAGTCTTTTATATTGTGTTTGGAGTCTTCTGTAATCCTTTTCAGTATATTCGTAATGTACCTACACAACTCAAAAGAAGGTGAATTAACAAAAGAACATATTGGTCTCAACGGAAAATCAGGTACTGCACTTAGTGCAATCCTGAACATCTGTACTCCTGAGATAATAGCCGAATCGGCAGCCGCTACACCCCTGGTGAGAATCAGAGATTGTGGCGTTTCGATATTGGGGCATTCCGGACACACTGAATTACTACACCGGATCAACTCTATTCCCGTAAAAACGGACTACTGTATCCCCTACCCCCTACCAGCGACAAATCTGAGGACTTCTATTCCGAACAGGAATACATGGGAAAAGTCACTGGAAGGGGATACCAGTAGTATCAGATTTTTCACGGATGGATCAAAGTTGGACGAGCAAGTAGGCTATGGGGTCCATTCACCGGACCTAAATGTAAATATATCCTTCAAGCTGTCTGATAACGGTAGTGTATTTCAGGCGGAAATTACCGCTATACTGGAGGTTGCTGAACTACTGAAAAGTAGTGTCATAATCCTCCGGAGAATATGTATCTACCCAGACAGCCAGGCTGCTGTAAAATCCCTGGAAGCCATGTTTGCTACGTCCCTGATGGTGAAAGAATGCCACTCATCACTTAGGGTGATGGCAGAGTATTTTGACATCAGGCTCATCTGGGTACCGGGACACAGCGACATTTCAAGCAATTGCGTAGCGGATGCGTTAGCTCGACAGGGCACTACAGCACAGGTTCTTCCGGCAAAAGAAAGTGTTAGTATGCCAATCTCTAGCTGCCGTTTGCAGATCAGGCAGTGGGCCGATAATATGTTCAAGGACAAGTGGAGACTTACTTCAACTTGCAAACAAGCCAGGGTCCTCTGGCCACAGGTGGACAGGAAGAGGCCTAGGCAACTACTTAACTTGCCGAGAGGCAGGTTATCCACAATGATAGGAACACTTACAGAACATTGTCTTGTAGGAAAACACGCCCTAAGATTGGGACATAGAAACTCCACTCTCTGCAGATGCTGCATGGATGGATCTCTTGGATTGCCCTGCTCTGGCAGGACTGAGAAGTAGGATATTCGGAACACATTTAGTTAGCACCGTAGCCCTACAGGATATTCTTGTAGGTCTTATAGACAAATTTATTGAAATGGCAAATTGGCTAGACGACTAGTCAATAGTTGCTATGGAGGAAGCTGCAAGTATCACAATGGGCTTCTTTAGCCTAAGTGTGCTAGACAGCGTGCTGTTTTGCAGCCTTCTTAACCAACCAACCAACCATATACACATTTATTCTCTCAATAAATTAAACGTCATAGGCAAGTAAGCATTGGATGGTGAAAAATATGGGTTCAATAATACCAGATAGAGACAATAGTAAACAACGGCCAACACAGGAACAACAAACGCATTTCGTGTTTTTGTGGCAAACTAGTTGTCTTAAATACAATTCAAACGTGTACCAATGATAAAAGTCAACAAAAAAGTGCAAACTATATTTAAATGTTTCAGTTCTACACCAAAACGACAGGAAAAAGTTAAGTGAACATATTTTGGAACTCCACCTGGTGTAAGGTAATTTTAAATGTAATTGCTCTCATTTCCACCAACCTACGGCGAAGAGTGTGAAATGGAACGTCAGATGAGAGAATAAATGTGTCTATACTATATTCGTCTATGGTCAGAACAAACTAAATTATATTAATTATTATTATTCATCATTTCCCTTGCGGGAGTTTTTTAGTCGCTCTGTTTTTTAAACTTACAATTTTCTAAATTTATTCAGGCTCAAGACCTTTTTAATATAAAGCGTATTTATTAGCTTTATACACGCAGAGAAGGATTATGGTTGTGGCAACCATATTCGAAGAGCATAATATAATGATTGGGATATGGTTGCAGCAACCATAACGCATTATTATGGCAACCATAGTATATAGTCAACATATTAACCATAGTATTATCCTAGTTAACCATAGTATGGTTAAGAGAGTAACCATGTTATGGTCCTAAGGTATCATACTATTATCGTCGTTGACCATGATATGGTTGACAATGTAACCATATTATAGTCGTAGCAACCATGATAATGTCCAAGATGACCATTATATTGTCGTAGGTGACCATAATATGGTCCACAGAGTAACCATATTATGGTCGTAGCAACCATAATGTTGTCGTAGCAACCATAATATTGTCCTAGTGAACCATAATATGTTTAATAGAATAACCATATTATAGTCGTAGCAACCATATTATTGTCGTAGAAACCATAATATTATCGTAGTTGACCATGTTATGGTTGACATAGTAACCATATTTTGTTCGCAGTAACCATATTATGGTCGTAGCTACCATATAATGGTCGTAGGAACCAGAATATTATCGTAGTTGACCATGATATGGTTGATGTAGTAACCATATTATGGTTGCAGCAACCATATTATGGTCGTAGCAGGCATAATATTGTCTTAGTTAATCATAATATGGTTGTCACAGTAACCATAATATGGTCGCAGCAACCATAATATTCTCTTAGTTAAACATAATATGGTTGAATTCGACTGATGTGATTCAATTATAAAGATATTATGTAATCAATATATTTACCATATTGTCACACCTATAATTAAAAATATTAATTGTTTGTTTTAAGTGAAATAGATTTTTTATTTACAATATATTTGTATAATTATAATATATGTTATAATATATAATATGTTATAATATATGTTATAATATAATACAATATATGCTATAATTAATAACTATTATAAATGAATTAGTCACCCTTATCGTCAATATTTAGGGAATTTAATGTTCATTGCCATAAAGCAATGGAAACATACCTCTACAGCTTTCAATGGATTTTGAAACTTTAATCTCGTCCCTGAGATATCTACATAAGCCACTGAAATTGTTTTTGTGGAATCTCCGACAAAATAAATTTTGGGTTGGCTTTCAGTTTTTAACCTTTTCAAGCGGTGTATTGTTTCGTCATCTGCCTGGAGAATGTTGTACAAAATATCAAAAAATTATTTAGTTATTAAATTAGACCATTTTCAATTGTATTTTAGAAATTATCAATTGTATTTTAGAAATTATTAATTGTATCTTATATTTGTATATTATATTATTTATAATTGTATATTATATTATATTATTATTGCTTGCATCATTCAATGGTTACAGTCAAAATAACTTTATGGCTGGGAACATAATATTGTTATTTTTCACCGAATACACACAAAATGTAAGAAAAATCTAAAACTGTTTTAGAAAATAATATTATTGCATTCAACATTCAATGGTTGCAGTCAAAATTGCATTATGACGTGCGAAAATAATATTGGTGGATTCGCGTAGTAAAATGTAAAAACAATTTTGGAAAATAATATTATTGCTTCAAACATTCAATGGTTTCAGTCAAAATAACATTATTACGTTCGAAAATAATATTTTACAGTTTTATCAAATACACACAAATGTGGAGAAAAACAAAAACAATTTTAGTTGTTTTATCACGGAATCATGATTTTTTTGCTTTAATTACAAATGTATTTGTGAGTTTGTTGTAAAACATATAACACGAAATTTTATTTATTAACAACTTAACTTCTTTAAAAACAACAAACACTTTATTTGTGAAATAATATCAAACTTTTAAAACACAAATAATTTATATTACGCGGAGCACTACACCTGATGTGGCTGCTTGTTGATGAAACACTAAATAAAAAGCCTGTACGACTTACAATTCTGATCAATTGACAATATTATTATGACTTTTTATAATATAATAGTAAATCCTGATATAATACTGACAATAATATTTTTGAATATATGAATTCACAATAACATTATTACTTGTAAAAATAATATTTTCCAAAAACTAAAAATATTTTTTTGGCACAAAAAAATATTATTCTTATAATCACTAAATGTTTGTCGTGATAATATTCCCATTTTTAAAACCAACCATATTATAATTTTTTAGTGTGTCAACTAAGATTTTAACAATAATCTTATTGCAAAGAAAATATTATGTTCATATTATGTTTTGGTAAACATTGAATGGTTGCCACAATAATGTTCAACCATATTTTTTCTCTGCGTGTATTATTTTCAAAAATAAAACTAGACCTAGTACGCGCACAGCTCACTGGTTTGTGAAAAGCTCTCCCTAAACCCTTCATGGGATGTAAGAGGAAACCATCTTATCAAGTTTTGAGGCTCGTCCGTAGTCCGGCAATTCAACGTTATAGACAATGTGTTGCTGAATTTTCACCGGAGTAATTCCTTTTGTTGAATAAATTTTTTCTTTTAATTTTTAATGTATATTTTGATCTTTTTCTATATGTTTTAGGCGCATATTCGTCAGTACACGCGAGCAGCATGTGGCTTTGGCGGATTTTGGTTTTAATCGCGTTAACTGCACCTTTTCTAATTGTGATCCCCATTACCCAAGTGTCTAGTCTCAAGTGGCAAGATCTTTATTAAACTTCGCTGAGGCGTATGGGCTTTACAAAGATTTGAAGCTCTGATATAACTTCGTAAAGTCTTCTCCGCTTCGGGCAATCGAAGGCAGACTTACATATAATCAACAGAAATATGTTAGGTGTTGTTTCGCTTATCGTGGGTTACTCCAGGATTTGATGTATTGTAAATATCTGATGAGTTGTGGATTTTTCCAGATTAACGCCACACTGATAAGGTCTGATCAAGTCTGCAATTTAATTGGATTTAGTCTTTCGTACATTACGCTTGAGAGGACCTAGTCAGCAATTAAAAATGTTTATTTCACGATAGTTGGCACATATGCCCCGGTCAACCTTTTTAAATACAGGACATATTACGCAAAATGAATGGTTTCAACAAGCAGAACTTCCACCCGATTAGATGAAAGGGTGAACGTTGAGAACCGTTATAATTTCCTGATAGTGGACGAAATTTATTTACCTCTGATCTGAGAATTGTGTTTGCAAACATATGGTATTTCCGGCTAAGGAAGCACTTCAGAGATAAGACGTCTCTCGAGAAACGAAGATCGAACTATATCAGACGCTCATATAACCTGTCCCACTTTATGGCGCAGAATCCTGTATCATACCGCATGTTGATGAGTCTTCGAGAGAAATATGCCCCGAAAAATATATGGTCCTATAGTAGAAAACAGCGAGTATAATCTGTAGCCCGACATCGACATAGTCATGCGTATCAATATAGTGCATTTACGCTGGCCTGGCCATGTCAGTAGAATGGATTAGAATGACTTAATCGAAGGACTTCGCAAAATAGGACGAACAAGACTTCGCTGGAAAGACCAGGTGTAATATTGCCTGTGTGGGCTTAGTCTTACCAACTGAAGGAGTAAAGCTGACGATCAAGACGGTTGGAGAAACATGTTATTCTCATTTTGTAAGACACTTGACACCTTTGGGTTGTTTGAAGCCACCTAAGTAAGTAAGTATTTACATAGCACGCTGTGACTACAATCATTGGGCATGCATTCATCTAACCACATTTTGTACATGAGCAGGTGGTAGCTCATCAGCACCTGCGGCTTTTTTTATTTTTAGTCGGTATCTCCCATTCTGACCTCATTTTGATGAGTAGATGATAAAGAGACACTTACTCATCTGATCAACTCCCTCACCATCAGCATTGTTTTGTCCTGCGACAGTAAATTCAGGGAACTGGTTTTTCATTATCTCCAACATACTCCAACATAACTGCGACTAAGTGACCGCCCTTATCATAAAAGAATGGTATCCCTGAGCCATAAGCGCTAGTTCGTTTTTTGGCTTTTTTGTAGAATTTTCATGCTACGTTCTTCTTTCTGTAAGTTTCAGTTTCTTAAATAGACAGTTTACCTCTACTTCTTATCCGAACCTTATGCAGATAATGATCCGAATCGTCATTACGCTGGAAGAGTGCCTTTCATCAATTATACTAAGCAACAAAATTTAGGGTTTTGCTTTGGGGGTGCACGATCCCTGCGCCAACTAATTACACTAGATGAGTATAGCCAAACCCCTACAATATAGACCGCTGTGTAGCTACACCTTTTTTTATGGGCATGGCAAGTTTGAATTGTCTTATCCGTCGGAAATAAATTTAGAAATTGAGTATAAATATTGAATTTAGTGAATTCTTGTGATAATATGTCTTCAGTGAAATTTGCCAAGGATTATAATATTTTCGTAGAATATTCGAATGCCCTATTTCAAAGTGCCAAAAATGTACATTAAAATGAGCAGCTACGGATTCGGAATGATTCACGAAGTTATTCCGCATTAAATTTCATTATAGGTTGTCACAGAACAAAATTCTCTATCTTTAAGCATTCAAATGTTCTATGAAATGTTCATTTTGAATTTGCAAATGTCCTTCGTCAAATTTCACTTAATACATTTTATCACAAGAATTCGCTGAATTCAATATTTATAAACGATGTTTAAATTTTTCTCGGACAGTATCGGAAATTCAAATTCAAATTTGCCACACCCATAAAAAAAACTGTATCTACACAGCGGTCTAATTTTTTTGGGTTTGACTATACTTACCTAGGGTGATCATTTGGCGCAGGAATTCTCCATCCCCGAAATTGGTGTTGCACAGTGTGATCAAGTGATCAGTCTGATACTATCTTTTCTGATCTGCATATACCGAATTAGTAGAGTTCGTGTTTACCCACCCATACACATCGCCATGGGGAATGGATAAAGATCTTTTAGCCTTTACCCACGGGATATTGGGATATAATGTGTAGTTACGCAGGACGGTGGGGAACAGCCACTCACGATTATCCATTACTCACATGATATGTTGAAAATAATAGGTATCGCCATGGAAGTATTCAAAACCGAAACCGAAAAACCCCGCGAAAAAACGTAATTTTCAAATAAACCCAAACCCGGTTATTGTACGTCGGTTAAACTGTTTTTACTCAATTTAAATTAAATACCCTAACAAATATTTCAAAATTAAACAAAAAATATATATTTTTCAAATATTAATAGATTTTTATAATCAAGAATTGACATTTATAGTCAATTATAGTTAAAATAAAGTAAGTTCTACATAAGATTTTAGAGAATTTTTTTAATTTCAAGATGATTTTATAATGTGAATAACGTCAAATAACTTAACTTAGTATATAAACTAAATTTGAATTAAATTTATGTAATTTTAATGTGAATATGAATTAAACTTGAAAATTGATTACACTGTGTTTAATTTTTTAAGTCATGGCAAAATAACCATATACGGACACCACTACGTGATAAAAGACTAAAAAAAAAAGACCCGTGTTTCCCAATTTTTCCCAAAGTCATGCACTTTTTTTTATGGGCCGCCAAAGATTTGGGGCCTCGGTATCATTTTCGTAAAAATGTGATCATTTTCTCAGGCTCATATCTTGCAAACCATTGAGAATTTCGATTTACTCTCTGAGGCAAAGTTGTAGCTCTTGTCATAAACTGCGATAATCCCAATATGGCCACAATGAAACCCATTTCCATTTGTGTTATTAGTTGTGGTCCATCTCTTCCCTGTTGGGGCTCATAATCGGTATCAAATGGATCTTCATAAGTAACACCACTTGCTGTACTCATTGCTGTAAATTCTGTAGTACGATCTGGAGTTGGCGGCCTTGGTGATACAAAATTTTCAGGTGCAAGCACTGGTAGTGTGGCTGTTGCAGTTGCTTTATAAATTTTGTTCTTCTCAGAATGTCGATTTAGACGACATGTGTAATTTACGCATGCATAGCAACTGGTTGCATCATGATCACCTGGGCGATTAATCCAGTTTACCGGCTTACAATACTTCATAGTACCTCTGCCTCCACTCAACCATGCCATGAGATTGTTATAACATTGGCGACACATTGTATTAGGTGTGTAATTTTCACCGGTCAAGTCCACTTCGTCGAAAAACAATGTATATGCTCTTTTGAATTCACTAATTAAAAGATTCTTTTCCTTCTGAAATCTTGTAGATGTTTTTTTTCTGGTTTGATGACCGCAAACGTAGCAAAATAAATCAATATTTTCACACTGCATATTGAAATTGTCAGTTGCCAATGTTGTGTGCGAATTATATTGTAGCACTTTCACTTTTTTTACTTTCACTTTATAACTTTCACCGCTGAGCTCTCGTTGACGTCGCGCTGTGTAATGCCTCGATGTCAGCGTCGTGTCGCTTTTATATTGTGTGCTGCGTCCCTTGTTGCGTGTGCTGAGCTTACTGCATTGCCTGTGCTGCTGCTGTCGGTGCATGATCGCGTGATACCTAAGCGCTACCTAAACGGTGTTAACCCTTGGACAAACACATGCTTCTGGCCAGGCATATTTCATTTTTTGCTACCTATGGACCTGAACAGGAGAAAAAGGTAAAAAAAAATGAAATTAAAACATTTTCGGCAAATTTTTCACTTTTGCGTGCTACCTAAACAGTGTTAAGAATCATCTCTAGGAAGTTTATATGTTCTAGAAATTTGTTTACTGAGATCTTAGGTAAATTTTTGTAGTTGATTGTTTCCTTGAATTTTGAACGGTTTGCTACCTATGGACCTGAACACGGGAAAAAAGGTTAAAAAAAATCGAAGGTTAAAAAATCAGAGAGTAAATCGAAATTCTGAACGGTTTGCAAGATATGAGCCTGAGAAAATGATCACATTTTTACGAAAATGATACCGAGGCCCCAAATCTTTGGCGGCCCATAAAAAAAAAGTGCATGACTTTGGTAAAAATTGGGAGACACGGGTCTTTTTTTTTTAGTCTTTTATCACGTAGTGGTGTCCGTATATGGTTATTTTTTTTCGTGTTGCACTGTGTTATTAAACTCGCATTGCAAATCGGAATATGATTTACATTTTAAATTCAAAATTAAACGTGCTAGTCAAATTGAAATACAGCTGTAAAATTTGATATTGAAGCAAAAATAAGAATATTTAATTCATTCAATTCAATTGGATTCAATTCATTTCACTTCAATTCCTTTCAATTCAGTTCAATTCGATTCAATTCAATGCAATAATATACAGTGCAATTCAATTCCATTCAACTAAATACAATTCAATTCATCTCAATTCAACTCAATTGATTTACATTCAATCAAATTCAATTCAATTCAACTGAATTAATTTAAATCAAATTCAATTCAATTCAACTCAATTCAATTCACTTCAATTAATTTCAATTCAATTCAATTCCCTTCAATACAATTCAATTCAACACAACTCAAGTCAATTCAATTCAATTCAATTCAGTTCAATTTAAGTCAATTCAATTCATTTCAGTTTAATTCAATTGAACTAAATTCAGTTCAATTCAATTCAATCTAATTCAAATCTGCTAAATTCAATTCAGTTGAACTCAATGAATTTAAATTCGATTCAACTCAACTCAATTAATTTAAATCCAATTCAGTTCAATTCAATTTTGTTTAATTTCATTCAATTGCATTCACTTCACTTTGATTCATTTCAATTCAATTGAATTTCAATTTTTTTATTTTAATTTTACCTCGTTTTGTTTTTACTTATCTGATAATATATTGGCTATCTAAGGAGCAGTCGTAATTTTGAAAAATGTATTATATTACTAACAAAATATATTTATTAGAAAATAAGATAAAAATCGTTGGAATCAATTGTGTTTTGGGGATACGGTATGCATTTAAAGTTAACATTTTAGAAAAACATCAACATTATATCGTTTTTTGGAAAAGAGGTGTCATCACATTATTTTACTAGAGGAATTTGTTTCCAAACATATTAAGTTTTTATATCAGTTCGAAACACAGCTAAATGTAGATACATTTTATGTATACCCGGAACTTCCTGTCTTTCACAAAGCTTTCTCGGGAGCCCTTAAAATCTGGCCAATTTTATATAAGAAAAATACCTCAACTTGCAAAGCTGGCTCGCGGTTTCTTTAACCTAATTCTGATATCTGTATGTGTTCCAACAAAGTATGGTGAAAAACTGAACTACCTAGAAACATTTGTGGCAAATCCGTAAAAATTTCTGGAAAATCCTATTTTTGGGGATTTTAGATGTTTTTCACAGGATTGTGGGATTGTGTTGGGAGGAATTTTCAATAAATTGCATGGCTTTGAATCTTCATTATATGAGTAAGCAAACCGCCAAATTTCGTTGTTATGTCTCCCTTTCTTTCTATATTTGTTTATTACTCAACCATCAATTAATTCCGAAAATATTATCAAATTTTCTACGTAACATCAATTTACGATTCGTGGGTTAGTTTTATATTTCGTTTAGTGAATAGTTTAAAGTTTAATTAATGGAGGTGGTAGCGCGTCAATCGGTACCAAATACTTATGTAAAATTGTATACAATAACGTCGTAGGTGCGCCTCAAACCAGGTGCTTCTACTCTTTTTTGTATCGTTTTTATGATCCTGCATTTACTTTTCTAAGAACTTGATACAATTATTTACCTGTTAACTGGTGCACTTTTTGTAAACTTTTTATGATCCTGCATTTACTCGGAGAAGAACTTGCTGTAGTTATTTACCTTCATTGTAATAACTTTTAATGAATCATATTAATTCAATTAAAATTACCTCTGATCATGTCCGATTTTTTATATACTACATATGTATATTCTTTATATTTTAATATATATGTATAAGGTTTTTTAGAGCGCTTAACAAATACTTCCTATGAAAACTAAATTCAAAATTTTACAACTGTTAAAATTTTGTTGATACCCGAGGTAGTCATGTTTGGGCTCCCACTGTGCGGCTCCAGTCGGGTCAGTGGCATTCCAATATGCCAATTTCTATAGCACTCCTTCTCGGCTATGTCCATATGAAACTTAATCTTGATCGGACTACCCGTTTAGAAACGGCTGAATTGTTTCCATTTTTTTTTTTCGAGAAATTCTCCATTGTCCGCCATCTAAAGACAAAAGAATTCCATAATAGTCCAATGAGCCTCAGTGACTACTGCCACCTGACAATCTGAAACGCATCAGTATCAGCATCTTCTTAAGGCTTCTCATCCAATTGTCTTCTAACTTTAGCGAGTCTGGAAATTCCGCTACCGGGATTACTTCTCCTAACAGAATTAGAGAGCTACTTGGGAAATTCTCAGAAGATGTGCTAGAAAGAGCTGTGGCCGCACTGTGAAAGACCCGATACCGATTCGGCACAAACCAACTACGACCAAGTTCGAAAGGGGCAAATTAATTATTTTAAAGCAAATTCAAAAAATTGTATGAGTTGTCAAGGGACACCCGGTTGGAACGTAGTTCCTTTCGCTATATATTATGTACTAGATAGTTCAAACAAGCCTAAGGCGCCCGTTGAAGAATACGATAATTTAAATGGATCTTTAAGAAAAGATACTTTTTGTAAAATGATAAACATCTTTTAAGAACAATTTTTTTATAGAACGTACTTTTTTTTAAAACAAGTATGTTTTTATGGCCTTTTTGTAAGAATATGTATCATATTTTCACCGAAAATGTCCTTTTTTAAACAGAGGTACTTCTTTTATTAAAAGCAAATGTTTTTTTAAGAAAAGGTACTATTTTTAAGAAGAAGTACTTTCTGGAAGAAAAGGCCATAAGAGTATGAGTTTTTTTTAAAAAGAAGTACTTTTTTTAAGAACAGGTACTTTTTAAAGAAGTGGTACTCTTTTTAGGAAAAGGTAATTTTTTTAAGAAAGTGTACTTATTTTCAGAAAGCCTACATATCTCAAGAAAAGAACAGGTAATATTTTATTTTTAAGAAAATGTACTTTTAACAAACGGAATTTTTGTAAAAGAAAAGGTATTTGTTTGAAGCAAAGGCTTTTTTTTACAAAAAAGGCAATTTTTTTAGAATTGGTCTTTTTTCAAGAATAGGTACATTTTTAAGAGCTAGTTTTTGGCGAAATATGTTATCTTCGTTTTGGAAGGTCCCTGACCCCCCGGGGTTGTCCGAGACCGGATAAGTAAGTAAGATTTTTAACAAAAGTCAATTTGTTGTAAGAAAATATACTATTTTAAGAAAAGGTACTTATTTAAAAATACTTTTTTTAAGAAATTGAACTTTTTGTAAGAAAATTTAGTTTTTTTAACTTCAATCACTTTGGCTTTTCTAAATTTACTTTTTATTGGGTTCAAAACTATAATATATACTAAATATTGGTTACAGGCTCCACCCAGAAAACTTCCCTTTAAACAAGATATTTCCCAACATATGTTAGCCTAGACACAAACCAAAGCAAAAGTATCCAATATAGTTGATAATACTGGGATGTAGCAGTATATTTAATACTATAATAAAATTTGTTTAATTTTTTTCATTTAGCCCCCATCCCGCAACGTTCGATAAGGAAATTCGTTCCAAAACTTTAAATACCATTGGCAATTGTCTTATTTCAAAGCTTTTCATTCATATTAACTGTTGTGGTTTTCAAATATTTTACATGTATCTACGGGTTTATGAATTTGAATGTACTACGAGGCGATACCAATCGGAGCCACAAACATCTACATTTAAATACTTTAAAAACAGAATTGTCAGCAGTCGAATAAATTCAGAATAATTAAAATCATTCCCCTATTTCATTACAATTGGCATCCCATTCCACAACCTTCAATTGCATTACCTGAGCAAAGGGAAATTAAAATTTTATAATTGTCATTGTGAACAATGGTAATTCTTTTGCATTTGCATTAGATAATGTAATGCAAATCAAAATCCAATGCAAATGTACTGGAGTAACAACAAACGGCTTGTAGTGTTGATAAAATATCTGTCAAAATGTTTGCTGAAACGACAAACATATATCTCTTGAAATAATACACATGGTTGGTTCCTCTTTTCAACAGTCTGTTCTGCTATGTTTCTTCTCTTCTACGTTGTTTGTTTATATACATTACAAAAAAATACCCACTCAAAAAATTTAATAATTCGTCGAAAATAATCTATTTGAACTTCGAAGTCATACACAACAACTTCCTTGTCAATTGATTGTCAAATTATCACCGTATCGTAGGTCATCACCAATGGTAAAGTTCTTTTAAAAATTTGAAATTATTACCCAAAACGTAACACAGCTGGTCAGACACATGTAAAAATCCATCTGGAAGTCTATAATTGCAATCACTCAAAAGAAACCCCAAATCAGCAAACAAAGGGAACCATGACAATATCTGTATGGGAAAACACAGAGCAAAAGAAAACTGATACAATTCGATACAAGCGAGAAGTCGTTTCGAGTTAACAATGAAAATAACAAATTTAAATTGAAATAAAACCATGAGAACTTCATGCACCCAGCTATGGTAAATAACACCCATTCCAGCCGAGTAAACATACATATGTTTGTATATGCATTGTATCCGTTCTATTCTTGCGTTCTCACTTTAAGTGCCTAGGAGTATTCAAGTGCATACGACTGTATAGGTTCTCGCAAGTATCTAACAAATGATTGGCATCGACGATCGACTGACAGACAGACAAGCACACTCTTTGATTGTTTTCTGGAATAGTTCGTACATCGAAATACAAATATGTAGTGGAACCCCAAGTCAACCATAAATTCAAATGTTAGACAAACGTCAACCAATTACCGGGGATCCGAATTTACCTGTTGTTACAGACGATGTAGTTCCTCAAGTTTGTCTCTGCTTCTGTAGGCGCTACTCGTGCTCCATAGTATCATTGTCTTAAATTATCCATTTCCTTGTCCCTTTTAACGTGTCTGATGGTACTCCAACGCATACGATTTGGTGGTAACAGAATCTTTGCTAGATGATTGCATTTCTTTGGAAATTTCTAAAAAATTCATTCGATAAATATTTATTCGATTATTCGGTTAATCGCCTCCAAACAGTAAATCGAACAACTCAAAAAGCGACTTTTCCGTACGGGTTTAGTGTTGGCGATAGTGTTGCCGTTAATACCGCCACCGAAAGGAATTAAAGGTGGCCAAAGCGGAGACAGAACTCACGGTTCCTCACCATTGCACCACCGATAGTCTCAAGATAATTTATACGACCAGACTAAAATATGATCATTGTACATTAGAGAGAGGTGCTATCAAATATTTTTTTGAGGTATTTAAAATCAGTTATCCAAACTTTCTCATTCTGACATTTGAGAAATTCCCAAGCTGACTACTTCTTAAGTCAATAGGTCAAGTATACTAAAGTGAGAAGCGATAAGTAGAACAACTTGAGTAACCTGCTAAAACTGAATAATATTAGGTAATAATGGAACATCAACACCCCACGTAATTGCTATAACTCATCTTCTACTTCCGCCTTGAAATTGTTGGTAGCCCCATCTTAAACTAAAATTATTACAGAAACGTCAACAAATACCTACGAATTGGAAAGGGCTTAAAGCTGTGTATATATAGTGTATACGTGGGTTGCATTTTATGTTTCGGGATTAGAGAACAAAAGCAAATATTAATCATCGAAAATCACTTTATTGTTTTTTAAAATATTCCCCATGCAAAACATGCATTCTGAATGCAGCAACCGCTTGTTCAGGTGTCGAAAAACGTTGACCTCTCAGTTGTCGTTTTACGTACGGGAATAAAAAGAAGTCATTCGGTGCCAAGTCAGGACTATATGGCGGATGACCCATGAAATCGATGTTTTGGATGCTCAAAAATTCAGTTGTTTCAACCGATGTGTTAGAGCTCGCATTGTCGTGGAGAAGAGTGATCCGTCTTCGGCGGTTGGTTTTCCTGATTTCTTGGAAGACAACTGGCGAACAAATGGTTGTGTACCACTCAGAATTTACTGTTCTGCATTTCTTTCGACCAGTCGACACGAGCCTTTTTTTGAGCGATTGACAAATTTTGTGGGATCCAACGCGAACAAATTTTTTTGACAGTCAAATGTTTATGCAATATTGAATGTATGCTGGTCCAACTAATGCCTAAGGTTGTCTCAATCCCACGATAGGTCAAATGACGATCTTGCAAAATCAGCTCGCGCATAGCATCAATGGTTTTCGGAACAACAGCTGATTTTGAACGACCTGCACGAAATTCGTCTTGGAGAGAACTACGACCACGATTGAATTCACCATACCTTCGATAAACACTGGTCCTTGATGGAGCTTCATCGCTAAAAATTGAATTAAGTTCATCCATGCATTGTTGCTGAGTTAATCCACGTCGAAAGTTGAAAAAAATAATCGCACGAAAATGTTCACGATTTAATTCCATTTTTGGGCCGAGATGAATCTTTTAAGTTATTGTAAACAACAGCGCTCGTATGTCAAAACGTTCTGAGTACGCATAACCTCAAAAATACGTACGATAGAGCTGTCAGTTGCCAGATTGCAACACTAGGGTTGCCAAATCCCGAAACATAAAATGCAACCCTCGTAAATTTTCCTTTTGTAGAGATAAGGCCGGGAATCTTGCCACAGGTGTGAAGAGTATGTTGGGAATATGGAGAGATCTCTTTTCTGCTTTAAATGTCTCCTAGGCAAAGCGAAATTAGAACTGCAATTTCCCGGCTTAAGAACAACAAATCCGCTGGGGCTCATGAACTACCGGCTCAGTTGTGCATGCATCAGCTCACTTGCAAAACCTGGCTAGACAAATGCATGCCCGACGTCTGGAGTACTGTGACCTGTTTTCAAAAAAGGCAGACCTGATCAAATCTTATTAGTGTGGTTTTAATCCTGGAAGGTCAACTATCGACCACATATTCAGAATACGATAAATCTTTAAGAAATCCCACGAAAACAAATCGACTTATACCACCTCTTTGTAAATTATAATGCTGCCTTTGATAGTCCGATACAAGGAAAACTGTACCAAGCTATATCGGAGCTTGGTATTCCTGCTAATCTGACACGTCTTTGTAGAATGGCTCTGACTGACACAGAACCCTCAGTAAAGATTGGTAAAGTTCTCATTTAGTTCCAGGCGATGCATCAGGCATGACATGAAAAGCATGCATAAGAACGAAATGTTGTGAACATTGATGGTTATGGCAAAGTATTTGTTGTGGATGTTTTCGCACAAGTAGGTGTGTTGAGACAATTCTTGCTAAGTAGGATTTTGCTTATCCCTATAATGTGTGATGATATGCCTAAATACTTGTGGAGAAGGGAGCCATCAATTTCACACATTTCTTTATTAATACTTCTATTAAAATTCACTTTTTCACAAAAATTAACCCATTTTTGGATTTTAATCAAATCAAAGAACAAACAAACAAGAAAAAACTGTTACTTTTCACTTTTTATTTTGGACAAGAAAATTTTTTTATGTTTTGCCGTATGTAAGTCAAGCGATCAAAGTTAACAACTTCATTGTGAAATTTGCAATTGGGAACGTGTAAAAAAGTAGCTCCAACTAATTTGTCAATATCTTTGTTATTTATTGTGCTATTAAAAATATAAAATATGTCCGGGGAAGGTAAATATGTGTACATTTTATTGGTTTCTTTAAAAAATGACAAAACAATTTCTTATAATTAATTAAGCGGTTGGAAGTGCTAGCATTTTGTTTTTAACTTTGTTTTAATTTTTGCATAATATCTTCGGTTCCGGTTAAAGTTAAGCAGATCTATTAATTGTCCATAATTAAGACATATTTACTTAATATAAATGTGAAAGCAGAAGTGCTAAACTTTTGCCGGAAATATTTTTTTTTTCTATTTTCGAAAATTAGTGTTATTGACTTCTCAAGAGTGCCGATTGTTTTTTTTTATATTGTATTAAGCTCAGAATCAATATCTGTTCGATTTTTTTAAGGTTCTGGAGCACAAAATTATGAATGTTTAAGAAAACAACTAGTTGAAGTATTTTTCGCCAGTGAAAAAAAGACTTTTGGTGGCAAATGTTTGGATGTTCAGGCTTTCCTTCAACGTAAGACTTTATGCAGCGAAACTCATTTCAAACATCAGCTAAAAACCAAATGGGAACGATCAAAAAAACTGTTTCTTGCTTCAGAGTTAAAATGACTCAAGGGAAACATTTATTCGAAACAATTTTCTCCATCTTCTGGACGTCCATCGCTATTTTTTGAAACATGCAGTGAATCAACATAATCCAAACGAACTGCAGAATTAAGAAATACGGTTCCTACAAATGGGTTTGTTTATGCTGCCCAGCTGAGTTTACGGGTTTCGGGTCAAAAGCAAGCCGCAGATTTAGTAAAAGAAGCAACAACGTCTCAAAGTTTCTTACAAAGACAAAAAAGTTTTGATGAACCAAAAAAGATGTCATCATTAGAAGCCTTGTCTATGATGATTGAAGCTAAATTGTCAAGGCAGCAGTACAACATTATATGAACCTTTGCACAAAAATGTGTTCCCTTCTTATAAAGAGGTTCAAAAAGAAAAGAAAATTGTTACCTTCCTGAAATTAAAATAACAGAAACTAGTGCTGAGGTATCCATGCAAATTTACTTGATCACACTAGCGAAAAAATACTGATCATTCAAATAAACGTTTTGGAATCTTTTCAAACAGATACAGAAAACGAAATTAAAGTATCAAAGTGGGGTTTCGATGGCAGTTCAGGTCATAGCCAATATCATCAAAAATATTTAGAGAGTCATGAGTGTGATGAAAAGTTTGATTTTATAAAGTATCTGGTCCCACTACAATTTTCATTTAATCAAAAAGTTCTGTGGTAGAACCCCCTGTCCTTCATCTCCGCGTTATTGCCATCCATTCAAAATTAACTTTCAAAAAGAGACTGATGAACTTGTAAGGATCGAAAAGGATATAACAGAAACACAAATCCCAAATCTTCATGGGTCAAATACAACTATCAATAGCAAAAACTTTATTGTGAAACATGAACTGGTACTGGTAATGATTGATGGCAATCTTTGCAACAGTTTATCCGCCACAAAATCTGCCATGAGATGTTATTTATGCAATGGTACATGCGAAGAGTTCAACAACGTAGACAAAATGATTCAATTGCCGGTAACGGAACAATATTTATCATTTGGCCTTTCTGTTTTACATGCAAGGATTCGACTTTTCGAATGTCCTCTGCACGTTGAATATAAGCTTCCAGTCCAGGAGGGGAGAACAAGCATAACAACAAAAGTTGATGTTAATGAATATAAACGCGAATTCAAAGAGAATTTATAAAAAAAAAGTTGGCTTAATTGATGATCATCCTAAGCCGGGATATGGAAATACCAACACAGGTAAAGTTGCGAAGAGATTTTTTGAAAAAAGTACTTTATCCGCCACCATCACTGGAATTGATGAACTTTTATTTCAAAAGTTCTGTATAATTTTACAATGCATTTGAAGTGGTTTCAAGTTCAAAACGAAAAATTCAAAATCTATTGTGAAAATACCGCCCGATATTTCATTACACTGTATCCCTGGAATTTCATTTGAAAATTAAAAAACATAATTTGGTTATTATGTAGTATTAAGTGTAAATTATGAGATTAATTACAAAACATTATTAATATAAAATTTTGGTTCAAAAATTATAAATTGTAGGTACTTAATTTTTATATTTGTTTAATTATTTGTATATTTATTATAAACAACACATTTGCCTTTGAAAAAAACTTAATCATCCTTGATAATAAATACCAAAATGAAAACCAACGATTTTCTTGATGTAAACACGCAAGTTTATCTTTCAAAAACCCTCCAAATTTGTCTTTTCTTAATAAAAATTAAATATGAATTCATTTTTACTCTTATGTAAGCCTATAAGACACAAAAAGTCACTTGAGACATTTTCAAAATAATTTATCGCGCAAAACCACTACTTTTGCCCCACTGTGGAATGGTAGTGTGCGTGGCTTTTGCAAACGTGTACGTAGGTCCGATGCCTGCTCAGACCACCTACAATTTCTTTCAACGGCGGTCATCTCGGTTAGTGACGGCGACACTATCGAGTATTTAGTTAGGAAAAAGCTTCGTATCCGGTGTAAAACTGTAGGTCCCAATCAGTGAGTGTAGAAATAGAACGTGCACAGCTCACTGATTGAGAGAAGCTGTTCCCAATCCCTTGATGGGATGTATTGGGAAAACCATAGTCAGAAATTATTTTAAAATATTGCGGCATTTGATTTTTAGTAATTTTTTTATCCAGACTAATTTTTTGTAGAAATAAAAGATCTAATCCTATTACCTCGAATGTTCAACATGCCGCATGTGGCATAATTTTTTAGCCCAAGGTTATTTTTGTATTTGTCTGCGGTTCAGAATATGTACAGTGTACTTTGTTAAAGAAATCACATGAGGTGCCAGGGGACTCCCGTTTGGAACTAAGTTACTTTCACTGTATATTATGTTTAAGTTACGTTAATTTAAATGGATCTTTAAGAAAATATACTTTTTGTAAAATGATAATTTTATTTTTTTATAATAAAAAAAAGTATATTTTAGCTCCTATTTTTTATTTTCCTGAAAATATCCCTTTTTAAAGAGAGGTACTTCTTTTATTAAAAGCTAATGTTTTTTTAAGGAAAGGTACTAATTTTAACAAGAAGTACTTTCTGTAAGAAAAAGCCATAAGAGTATGAATTTTTTTACAAAAGAAGTACTTTTTAAGAACAGGTACTTTTCAAAGAAGTGGTACTATTTCTCTATCTCTCAGAAACTGAGCCTTGATTAGTCTATCTCAAGAAACGAAAAGTCATTATTTTATTTTTAAGAAAATGTACTTTTAAGAAAAGGAATTTTTGTAAGAAAAGGTATTTTTTTTAAACGGTAGTGGTACATGAGATCGTGGGTTCGATCCCTGCTTAGACCACCTTACATTTCTTTCGACGACGGTTACCTCGCTTAGTGATGGCGACACTATCGAGTACTTAGCCATGAAAAAGCTCTCAAAATAACGTCCGGAACCGGTGTAAAACTGTAGGTTCCAATTCCAATCATTGAATGCAAGAACTAGAAAGCGCAGATCTCGCTGATTGTGAGAAGCTCTCCTCAATCCCTTCATGGGATATTATGGACACCATTTTTTTTTTTTTGAAGAAAAGATTTTTTTTTTTAAGAAATGGGATTTTTTTTAGAATTGGTCGTTTATTCATGAATAGGTACATTTTTAAGCGTATGCACTTATCTCAAGAAATGTTATTTTGTTTCACAAAGAAGATACTCTTTAAAGAAAATGTACTTTTATAAGAAAACGCAATTTGATGTAGGAAAATTTTTTTTTTTAAGAAAAGGAACTTATTTAAAAAATATTACTTTTTTTAAGAAAAGGAACTTTTTGTAAGAAAATTTACTTTTTGTAAGAAAATTTACTTTTTTTAAGCAAAGGTACTTCTTTAAAATAAGATATTTTTTAGAATATGAATAGGTATTTTTTTGAGAAAATTTTCTTTTTTTAAGAAATAGCATTTATATAAGAAAATTTTACCTTTTTAAACTTCTTTCACATTGGCTTTTCTATATTTACTTTTTCTTGGGTTCAAAACTGCAATACTATATACTAAATATTGGTTACAGGCTCCAGCTAGAAAACTTCCCATTAAACAAGAAATTTTCCAACATATGTGAGACATCAAGTTAGTTTAGACACAAACCAAAGCAAAAGTAAACAATATAGTTGATAATAGTGGGTTGTTAAATAGTGTTAAAATAAAAATTGTTTATTTTTTTTTTCATTTAGCCCCCATCCCGGAACGTGCGATAAGGAACTTCGTTCCAAAAAAATTAAAAGCTTGAACTACTTCACAATGTGTTAATGGAGCATAGTGACAACAGTGACATTCGTCCTGATTGGGTAAAAAATATGAACCTATTCGGAATTATATATCTGTAGCTTGGGTTTTTTACCGCTATAGTTTTGGGTCTTTAACAAATTCCCATCAATTTAGCACTACTTTGTAGCAAACTTGATTAAGTCTACTGCTGTAAAAAAAATGTAATATGTTCATTTATCGTATTCTATTCTCCCAGCATTGTTTCAAAACAAATGACCTCAACAAATTGTGTCATTTCAACAAAGTAAAGCTTCTTTCTGCGATCTTAGTCCATTGTATGAAACTGTTTTTATTGCATAAATTTACTACAAATACAAGAGATCGTGAATATCACTTTTGATTCGAAGCGTATTTAGAAAACAGTTGGAATGACCCTATTGCGACTATGAGTATTTGAGTATCTGTCCAGTTCCTGCTTAACATTGATACTTCTTGTATTCTCAAGAGAAACGATCTACTTACTTACCATTTCATTGCAATACTCCATAGCATTCGGAGAGTCCTTGATAACATTCCAAATCTTGATGAGGTAAATGTACCTTAAGACGTTATTTCGTTGGAAGATGGAATACAACATATGGCGCATGTGCAGTTACGTTTTGTCTTTTGTTGTTGCTGCTGATGTTCTTGGAGGTTGCACGCCAAAGTACAAGTTATTTTTGTATACGTGTCTCTACTACTCCCAAGGGTCAAAAAACTGTTGGTGTTGCCAGTTGTTATGGAGTTACCTTTTCTCGTTACTGCTGGGGTAGCTGTGTTACTGCTTTTGCCAATTGCTATCGCTTTGTTGTTGTTGTTGTGGAGGATCATCGCAGAACTTTTCGATGCAACAAACGTACAACATACACACTCACACATTTAAGCCAATAAGCAAAGTTGGTACTATTCAAGTTTAAAGTGAACCAACCAAGTTCATGAAAAAGCTGCAATTCCATCGTTTTCGAACCTGGAGGAGTAGAGAACACGAGGGGGGGAGGTAGTACTAAAACAACAAAATAGAAAAGCAACAAATTGACAACTGCCACAACATAAGGAAATGCAATTGTTAGTTGTTCACACGATAGGCAACTAATAAGTATGACTATGACGACGACTACTACTACGACCAATGAATCTGAAACTCTAAAACCCAGACTCCGACTTTATCTGTGGCCGTCGCTGAACACACATTCTCACAACATCCAAGGATGACAACAGTCGTACGTAACTAATGCAAACTCCTATGTCAGCGTAACGATCTACATATATATTTATTTTGATTTCCTATAAGGGTACGATTTGTGTTGAAACCTGGATGAAATCATTGTCATATAGCAGTGCCATGATGCCCCATAAATGACAGTTGCAACACACAATGAAGGATTGGATCAACTACAAATCAGGTAGCATTAACTTGGAATACTATTTCTATGTTATTCGCGTACAAAATGCTGCGATGGAATTAAAATAATATGTAGATCCTTAGGAACGTAATTTTGTCCAATTTTATATTAAAGGTGGTCAAACTTTAACTATAGACACTCGCAATTATGTGAGCTATTGATAATATATTCCCATGTTGTAGAGCCCGGTCCGAAGAAAAGTAGTTGACGTTGACATACAGTGTTCCATCGTTTCGCTGTCGTTTTCTCAAGCCCTACATTCATTTATATCGGCCTCCTCAGGTTTATACAGATTAGCCGGTAGAACGGAGTGCCCAGTTAGGACACCCATGAGTTGACTCAGCTAGAGTTTGACCAGTTTTATCAGCCCCCTAATCTTATTCCCACCCGGGTGGCCTCATATGGACTGATAAAAATTACTTATCGTTTTATTCTTCGAATGCCCGATACTATAGCTGCTATATGAACAACAAGGGTCCAGAAAATTTCTAACGAGACTTCGCGTGCAATCATCGTAACAAGTATTGATTAATTATTGAATGAAACTAGTGCAAGTAATTCAGTTAGGTGAATCAACTTAAACCTACCCTCACCCTAAGTCAACCATTGGGTCCAATTTATATTTAAAATTTTAGGATAATTCAAAAGGTAATGACCTATTTTTAAAAATTGTTGTTACCGATCTATCTCCAGCTAACCGAATGTGCATGACAAAATCGTCTATATTCAATAGCGGTTTTGCTTTACACACCAAATTGTTCAATATCAAATACAATAAGGATCTGTTTTATTTTTCGAGATTTACCGTGTCTACCACATGCTGAAAAATCTGAATTTTTTTGTTGTTTGGATGCAAATATAAAGTGTGTTTGGAGCTTGTCGCAAACATAATATACTTGTGTTCAAACACATAGTGTTTGCTATTCAATATTACATATTGGAGACACAATGATTAATATATTTTAATATATGTGTTTGCGAGCCAAATATATCTGTGTTTGTGATACAAATACAGCTGCCTTTGTTGCACTGTTTCAGATCTCTCGAGAGCAAGAGAATAAAAGAGGGACAACGAGAGAGTCTATCTTGTGGGCTGGCCAAATTGCCTATTTAAATTGAATATGAGACGTATATTCCTAGAAAAGTCATCAGACCCCAGGAAAAAACAAATGTATGTATATACATATGTAGTTATATAATAAGTCGCTGAAAATTTATAAGAAAATTACTGGACAATAAAGATTGAATTTAATGCAAAAAAAGAGTCTATCTTGTGTGGATCTGTATTTTTGCATTATTCTCTCAGTCAGTGACTCATAAATATTCCTGAATGTGCGTGTAAATTGCAGATGAAGTCAGTGTTTTTTATTTTGGCTGATGTATTGCATAATATGTAGGCTGCTGTATAATTCATCGGACAGAGGATATCAAAAGCGCTTGATCAGTGGAAACAGAATAATCGAAGGCTCGGACGGTTAAATTGTTTTTGATGTTTCTTTGGCTTTTGTGTATGAGTTTGCCAGTAAACATTATACTGTTTACAAATAATCATATGAATGTTTTAGGTGTGTTCCAAACATATACATGGTTCCTGCAGAATATGTTTGAGAGGCCGTTATTTTTCAGCGTGCAGCTAATCACCCGCCTAACATTTAAATGAGAGGTGGCCCTAAAATTCAGTTTTTTAACACCATTTCGGAATAAGTAAGAAATTAACCCATAAAAACATTTTCAATTTTGACTTATTTCTGGCATTTATGTTGAGTTTTGAACTTTTATATAGTAGAATTAGTAGAATTTTGGAACTTATAATGGAGTTTCCAATAGGTTCTTGACAACTTTGAATTTAATTTGTCAACGCACTATTTCCCTGATCAACTAACTGTTACTTTCCTTTTTTCACTAAACACAACATTTTCATCATGGTAAAGTACACGAACGAACAACGTATGCAAATTATAAAAATGTACTGCCGAAATTCGGAGTCGGTGACCGCAACTTTAAAAGTGTTAACTCAAATTTTCGGTCGTTATTCTCACCCTAGTAGACAAGCAATATCAAGTTCAGTGCAAAAATGTGAGTCTACATATTCATTGTGTGATGCTGCCGTGCCAGTGAGACAACAGGTTGGTCGAAGTGACGAAAATATTGCTGCCGTTCAGGCGTCCGTAGCAAACGATCCAAATCAGTCGATTCCGCGGCTTTCTCAAGAACTGGACATCGCCAAGACCACTTTATGGCGAATTTTGCGTAAAGATCTTGGTTTACACCCATACAATATCAAGCTGACGCAAGAATTGAAGCCGATGAACCATTTGACGCGACGAACGTCCACCGATTGGGCTCTGGAGGAGATACGCCAAGATGATGAATTTCATCGCAAAATCATCTTCAGTGAGGAAGCTCAGTTTTGGCTCAAGGGGTTCGTCTATAAGCAAAATATGCGTTACTGATTTGGTGAAAATCCACATGTGCATCATGAATCACCACATCATCCACAACAAATAACTGTTTGGTACGGTTTGCATGCCGGCGGCGTCATTGGCCCATATTTTTTCATCGACAATAATGATCGTCACATTGGTGTGAATGGCGATCGTTATCGCGCCATGACTACCGATTATTTTTGGCCCGAATTGGTAAACATGGACTTGGACGACATGTGGTTTCAACAGGACGGTGCCACGAGCCACACAGCACACGTTACAATCGATTTATTGAAGACTAAGTTTGGTGAGTATGTTATCTCAAGAATGGACCAGTCAATTGGTCGCCTCGTTCATGCGATTTAACGCCTCTAGACTCTTTTCTTTGGGGCTACGTCATATCATTGGTCTATGCCGGAAAGCCGACGACGTTGGAAGAACTCAGAGCCAACATTGAACAACAACAATGTGTGACCGAGTCATCAAAAATTGGGTCCAACGAATCGACCGCTGCCAATGTGAACGAAGTCGAGTTCCTTTCATAAATGTTTTGATTGTATTTCAAGTCGATCATAAAGTTTTGGAAATATCTCAAATGGTTTGCGTTTTATTTAAAAAAAAGTTGTCAAGTCGTTATTGGAAACCCCGTTAGTAGAATTTTACGAAAAATATTTTTGTTGTACATTTTAACCCGTTACCCACCGGTTTAGTGGTGTATTTTATCCTTTTCCGCACAGGGGGCATAAAAGACCCATATATTGAGGAGCTAGAGGGTTAAAATATTCCACAAAAATATTTCTCGTATGGTTTCCTATGTCGATTCATCATAAGAATGTACAAGAGGGGAAAAACTTTAATCCTCACCTTTAATTACTCCCATATGTAAACTTTCAAAACGCCGATACACGTTAACCTTTTTTAACCCCTCTACCAGAATCCGTTGTCAGAACCTTTACATTTTGAAAAAGTTTAATTTTGTTCCACAGTGTAATGAATAAAATCTATAACCAATTCATTTTAAATCCAGATCGGTATGAAGTCAAATATTGATTGGTCCAGATGAGTTAGAACACAATTCTAAGGCCGCGTTTTAAAGACGGTTCCAAAAAACAAGATTGATAACCGATTATGTTTTCTTGAACCAGTTTAAAGTTCGATTTTGAAATGGGTTCGGTTTACTGTAACGAATTTTGAAATCGGTTATATTTATTGGAACCAGCTCTTATTTCCAGTTATTGGAACCGGTTGTGTTTATTAGGATTGATTCTCATTACCGGGTTTTTGGAACTAGTTCCGTTTATTGAAATCGGGTCTCAACCTCGGTTTTTGGAATAGGTTAATAAAGACTTGTCCAGAACCGGTTCCAAAAAAATGTTTTAACAAACGGTTCCATTAACAAACGGAATTGAGAACTACACCATTTCCAATTGAAATTTGAAAAAAATCAATTGAAATTTAAAAATTCTATTTAAAATTTGAATTACATCAATTGATATTTGAAAATTCTATTTGAAATTTGAAATACATCAATTGAAATTTGAGAAACATCAATTGAAATTTAAAATACATCAATTGAAATTTAAAACACATCAATTGAAATTTAAAACAACCCAATTGTAATTTAAAAATCTAACACATAAAATCAATTCAATTGTAAAAGTGTTGCAGTATTCGGTATCGATTTAAGTTCAATAGTGTAGGTATGGATGGGAATCTTGTCGAAGATATGCAGAGTATGTTGGGAACATGTACAGATCACTTCTCGGCTTTACTTGACCCTGAAGGCTTCAATATAGATGAGGGTGTTGACCAAACACAGGACGATGGACGATGGGAGTCTTAGCATACTGTGACCGGTTATACGACCCAAGTATATGTACAAACTTTTATACATCCCACATAAGGTCCTCTCGAGCGTAAGGTGCGAAAGATTAAAGCCGTTTGTTGCAGACCTGACCGGACCTTATCAGTGTTGTTTTAGATCTGTAAAGTCGACAGATAGTCACATTACGACAAATCCTGAAGAAACATCACGAAAAACAAATCGACTCGTACTAAATTTTTGTACATTATAAGGCTGTATTCGATAGCCCAAAACGGAGGAAAACGTACCAAACTATGTCGGAACTTGGTATTCTTGCTAAACTAGCACGCCTTTGTAGAATGACACTGACTGAACAGAAATCCTCAGTAAAGTTTGGTAAATATCCCACCGAACCATGTCGTACGAGACGAGCCCTCAGCCCTATCATGCGATCTGTTCTAAATATAATTATTGGCATCATCCTGACAACACGAATAAAACTGCAGCCAACACGAATAAAACTAACAGCATCAAATTCACATGCTGCTCGCGTATGCTGATGAAGTTACTGCAGTATTTTCGAAAATTGAGGAGGAATCAGCAAAAGTGCGTTTGGTAGGACCAGACAAACTTAATGGTTTCGACTAACAGAACATCCACCCGATGGGATGAAAGTGTGAACGTTGATAACCGTTAAAATTTCGAGGTAGTGGACTAATTTATTTAACTCGGATCTGCCGTGAGCAGAAGCAATAATATTAGCCCAGAAATTAAACGGAGAATTGTGCTACAGGTGTTATTTTGGGCTAAGCAAGCACTTCAGATAGAAGACCTTGTTTCGAGAAACGATGACCCAACTATATCAGACTATCATACAACCTGTCTTGCTTTATGCTGCAGAATCGAGGGTCATATCCGATGCTGATGAAACATCACTGGGAGTCTTCGAGAGAGAAAATGCTCCGTAAAATATATGACCCTATAATAGAAAAAATATATAAAATATATGACCCTAAATAAAATAATCTGCATCCCGACATCGACGAAGTTATGTGCATCAAAATTGCCCGTTTACGCTGGCTAGGCAGTAGAAAGAATCAGAATGAACCAGTGCGAAAGGTTTTCGAAGTCGTACTCGAAGGACGTCAAAAAACTAGGACGATCACAACTTCGCCGGAAAGACCAGGTGGAAGTTTGCCTACGACAGTTTGGTGTTACAAACTGGAGGAGGAAATATGCAAATCATTTTGTGAGGCCCTTAATCCCTCTGGGTTGTTTGAGGCCACCTAAGTAAATAAACTAGTAAGAAATTAAATTAAGTCCAATATGATGTATATGTGAAATTGAAATATATAAATGACAATTTCCTTTAATTGCAACACTAATTGACTCAGATCTAGTTTATGGCTTTATTCTATTGAGCTAAACAGCAATGAATTTAAACTAACACCAAGATCAGATTATGAACTTAATCCAAGGAAATTCAGAAACTCAAATAGAGTCAACAAATATTTAGCATCGTCCGAAGTTAAATTTCCCTCAGTTGTAGTTCTACTGGAACCCTGATGACGTTCCTTTCCGTATTGTAGTGACTCTTGATATTTCCAAGGCCTTTGACAGAGTATTGCAAAATGCACTCTTGTCAAAGGCCGCTGCTTCAGCTGGCTTCAGACTTCATACTGATCTGGATTTAAAATAACTTCACTCGATTTGTATCGAGTTTTCTCAGAGATCGCACTATACGAGTTGTTGTAGATAGGGTTTCATCCGGCGAGCATAAATTGACTGCAGGTGTTCCACAGGGCACTGTTCTTCCCTTTTTCCTTCTCTTTTTCTTATTTTCATTGATGATCTCCTGGGTCAGACTGTGAATCCAACCTACTTTTTTGTGGATGACAGTAACCTCTGTCATTCTTATACAGTCGGCCGTAGGCCAAGTCTTCAAGAGATTGAAGTCTAACGCCGGACGATGAATGAAACACTCGACCGGGATTTGGTGTCCATTATTGAATGTTGAATAGATTTTAATGCGAGTAAGACCCAGTGTTGTTTATTGTCGCATAAGCGGATTGCTGACCCAAGTGTGTCGTCATTGTCTATGGACTGTATGGATATTGATGATTCAGACATGAAAATACAATTTGATGTTCGTTGGGCGAAACATATACATATTTGAAGTGTCGAAAGATGCATTCAAGTATCTAGGCTTTTTAAAGCGGTGCAAAAAATACTTCACTCCATCTGATCTTCTCAATATCTACACCACCTACATCAGGCCAAAGATGGAATATAACTCCCATATATGGGCAGATGCTCCTAGGACATCTTTGGAGTTTCTCGACCGTGTCCGGAGGACGGTGTTCATAGGGGACAGTAGGGTATCCAACTACATTGCCTCCCTTGAGCATTGTCGAAATGTGGGTTGCGTGTCGCTGTTCTATCGATACTTCGACGGAATGTGTTCCTCGGACAGACGTCGGCTTATGCCAGACGTGAGGATATTTAGCCGAAATACGCGGCTTTCCAGAAACTCTCATCCGTTTCTATCGAGTATAGAGAAAATTCGTTCTTCAGACGTACAGCCCGCCCGTATGTGGAATAAACTTCCGGTTAGTGCATTTTCCACCAATTGTGACATACAAAAATTCAAGGCAAATTTCAACAGACACTACTCCCTCTAAACGCTGGAAAATATCGGCCCCAGCAACATATTGCAGGATACAGGTACATGTTTGCGCAAGCACTCTTTACATGAATTGAAGATCTGCCACGTGTTTGTTACTTTGCTGTCTGTCTCGTATTTGTTTTTAGCGGCTTTTAACAAAAAAGCCACATTTAGGTCTCAACAACATACATAATAACCTATTAATCATTGTGTCTCAAACATGTCATATTGAATACCAAACACAATTTGTTTGGGCACAAGTATAGTGTATTTGCTTCCAAACAACAAAAAAAGACAGGTTTTTCAGCGTGTATCCATCCTCCACTACCTCAACACCATGCACAGCATTTATAGGGGGCATCCCCTGAGTGTTGGTTTGATTAAAAAAAAAACATGTTTGTTGTTGCGTTTGACAACATTTCGTCCAATACAAAATTTAATAGGGTCTGTTGTGTTTCGGAATTAGTCGCATTGAATGAGTCTTATTAGACACTTAACCTTGTTTATCCAAATTCGTTCTAAGACCTTCTGAGACGACTAAACCGTGCTCGGCTGGCTGGCAAGTCAACGCGATAACTCCGAAATTCTTTTCCGATCACACAGTGTTTAAAATTTACGAATACTTAGTTGTGAATTGGAATTTGGAGTTATGGTCACTCCCCATCTGGTACCTCATAAACAAATGGACAAATTTAGCATAAAATTTTTGATCTTCTCAGGTGTTGGTTGGTAACTATTCTATATCTGTATTTATATACTTAACCAGAGAATATTGGTGACTTTTCTGACACCTTCCACACAAAATTTAACCGGACGGTTTTCTGGCTGTGGTTTTCACAGATACCAAGACAAGTCGAACAACTAAATTTCTCTGGAGTGCTAAAAATCGATTTTATTTTGCATTATGCTCAATGGAAATTACCGCTAAACATAAGCATCTGACTATAAATAATCTGATCCATTGGCATGAAAATCGACTAAACCGATAGAGAAATATTGAAATATTACTAAGCGATCTCCGTTCATGCCACGCCCTTCCGGTAGCTAAAATTTCGGTCGGTAGTAAATTCAATCAAAAAATATAGTTTACTATTATCGGCAAACAAACAACATATATTTGCTGAAACATTAAATATATTTTTGCTGAAATAGTAAACACGTTTGCTAACTCTTGCTCTGCTATGTTTAGTAATATATTTTGTGAGTGTTGAAACTGCCGTGTCAAATCGAACTCAGATCCGATGGACGGCTGAGGGTGAGGGTATGTTTAAGTCGGATCACCCAACTGAAATGTATGTACTGATTAATCCATTCACTCGAATACCACTTTGCTATAGAAACGAATTGAAATAAGTTTCCCTATTATTATCCTGATTCGATCCCTTTTTGCAAGGGGCATTCGGCTATTCTTAATGAATCAATTATTCCTGATGGTCCTTCCTTCCTGCCCCATTATTATTCCTCTTACCATTTTTGTTGTTTATTAACCAATGTTAGTTTTATGTAGTTACCTTTGTTTTGTACCACAGATGCCATTGCTGCCTTTCTGCGGCTGCTGTGGATGTTGCAACTACTACTATTGCTGCAGCCTGCCTGCTACAATTGTTGTGTTGATGATGGTTATTTTTGTTTTAATGTTATTTGTTATTGTTCTGGTTGTTTACTGGTGCTGCTTCTGCTGCTGCCGCTGCTATTATTGTCTTATGTAGAATTGTAATCAATTGTATTATACGAGATTGCAATTATTCGCATAGTTACAATTTGTTTGAGATACTAAACTTCGCAAAACAAATGTTACTCGTGTACGTGTAAAGAACCTACGAAATACCAAAACCAAAATGGAAAGAATTCGACTTTGTGACAGACACTGTTTGGTTTGTCTGGCATTAGAGATGGTACAATACTTAGTTTTACAAGGTTTTAGAGTTAGCGGCAGTTTTGCGTGTTTTACATGGGGTAAAGAGTTGTACAACTTTTAGGTTAGGTAGAAGTGGCTGTCACTGTTGACAAACTTAGTTCAATTAGGACTTTTGTGATACCACGGTACGTGATATTCAACTCCCAACGTTGAACCTGCAATTTAACACAGTGTGGTTAAAGGGCATTCATGCTACTCGCTGTTCCAATATAAGACTCAGAAATAGAGGCATTTGAATTTCTGACTAACCAATATGTGCTCGACAAAAAGATTCTGAATGTCAAAAACATTCTGTATCGCTGAATGTCGGTTGGATCCAAAGAGCATTAAGACTATAAATATTATCTCCTACCTACACAGAAGGAGCATAGGAGCTGTTCGACGCCTTGGTCTTCCCTCTTCGACACAGAAATCATGAGATGAAGTTCCAACTTTAGACGTGAATCGGCCTATCAAATAGTACCCAACAGCAGTCACAGTTACTACACGCTGAAAAATAACGGCCTCTCTAATATATTTTCCCAAACATATTCTGCAGGAACCATGTATATGTTTGGAACACACTTCAAACATTCATATGTTTGCAATTCCTAAACAAACTTTTATTTAAATGTAAACAGTATCATGTATACTGACAGACTTGTATGCTTTTATGTGGAAACATATGCGTTCTTCATCCCAAACAGCCATTTACTTACGTGGATGCATTCGCGTGTTTCCCACAAACCTACATATACTTACGTGGAAACATATGCGAATTTCCTCCCAAATATAATAATACTTAGAAACGAATTATTCTTCGATTTCAATATATATGTATTATTTATTATTATTAATTTTAACATTATAAATCCAAATTTATAAATAATTAGTACAAAAAATTAATAGATTTAAAACGGCCCTTTTTACATTTATTTGCATTGGATGCATTATGTGTTTTTTTTAATGAAATGAGAATCTGCTTCTCTTTTGCTTCTCCTTTCTTTGTTTTTGTTTTTAGAAGGTTTCAGCTATTCGTTGGTTATCACTATGCGTTGGTACACAAACAAGATATTTTTATACACATCATGTTCATGTAAGCCAAGCATGGATTAAATACTTGTGTTTTTTGTATTACACGTATTTCACAAATGGTCCGCCGTTCCGAATTTCTCAGTGAAGACAAAGTGCTTCACGTTGTTGCCCATTCCAGATTCTTTCCTCAAAACCGTTTCTTACTTTGGTAGCACACATAAATATATACGAAACACATACATAAAAACCAAAGTAACATCACAAACCATTTAACCGTCCGAGCCTTCGTTTATTTTTTTTCACTGATCAAGAGCTTTTGATATCCTCTGGCCGATGAATCATTGACGACTGAATACATGAAACTAAAACACAATATATCAGGCAAAATAAGAAACACTTCATCTGTAATTTACAAGCATATTCAGGAATATTTATGACCGACTGACTGAGAGAATAATGCAAAAATACAGATGCACACTTATAAGATAGACTCTCTCGTTGTCCCTCTTTTATTCTCTTGCTCTCGAGAGGGCATAGACAATGCAACAAACACAGCTGTATTTGTATCACAAACATAAATATATGTGGGTCGCATAAACATATATTATAACATATTAATCATTGTGTCTCAAACATGTAATATTGAAAAGCAAACACAATGTGTTTGGACATAAGTATATTATATTTGCGACAATCTCCAAACACACTTTATATTTGCATCCAAACAACAACAAAAGACAGATTTATAACTCACCCATATCTTCCGGTGATCCTGTAATTTGTGCCTCCGTACCATCTAACATTCTCAGATATGCGTTTTTGAAGCAAAACACATTCTCGTGTTTCCCCCAAACCTCCATATGCTTCCGGGGAAACATACGCGTATTTCCTCGCAAAAATTATAATATTTAGTAACGAATTATTCTTTGAATTCAATATGTATGTAATATTTATTATTATTGATTTTATCAATATAAATCCACATTTATAAATAATGAGTACAAAAAATTAAAAGATTGAAAATTACCCTTTTTAAATTTACTTGCATTGAATGCATTATTTGTGTTTCTCCATGAAATGAGGATCTGTTGCCCTTCTGCTTCTTTGTTGTCTCTCAAGTTTTTGTTTTCAGAAGGTTGCAACTATGCGGGGGTTCTCACTATGCCCAAAAACCGAACCAACATCACAAACCGTTTAACCTTCCGAGCCTTTGTTTATTCTTTTTTCACTGATCAAGCGCTTTTGATATCCTCTATCCAATGAACCATTGACGACTGAATGCATGAAACTAAAAGGCAATACATCAATCAAAATATGAAATACTGACTTCATCTGCAATTTGCACGCACATTCAGGAATATTTATGAATCACTGACTGTGAGAATAATGCAAAAATACAGATGCACACTTATAAGATAGACTCCCTCGTTGTCCCTCTTTTAATTCTCTTGCTCTCGAGAGGGCATAGACAATGCAACAAACACAGCTGTATTTGTATCACAAACATAAATATATGTGGGTCGCATAAACATATATTATAACATATTAATCATTGTGTCTCAAACATGTAATATTGAAAAGCAAACACAATGTGTTTGGACATAAGTATATTATATTTGCGACAATCTCCAAACACACCTTATATTTGCATCCAAACAACAAAAACGACAGATTTTTCAGACTGTGGCAGAAGAAGACTACAATTGTATAAGTTAACACATAATTTGTTCAATAACCCAAAACGGCGCGTGCACTAAAATCGCAAGCTATCCCTATTCAAGTTAACATAAAATTGGTTCAATACCCCAAAAGCGGCGCGTAGACTAAAAGTGCAACTTAAGCTTATTCATATTCGGTATTAGTTCATTTACCTTAAATAATTAATTGGGAATTGGGAAATTTCCGTTCCATTTAAATAGCAGCGTCTGTCTTCAGATCAAAGTTGTTGACACTAACACTTTTAATTAAAAAGCAAATTATTGTAATATTTTTAAGTTTCTTTTTACAGCTAAAATGTTTATTGTTCGCACTTGTTTGATAGCAGTCAATAGAGACAGTTCGATTAAAATCCAAACTCGGTTGTTTTAATTAACTCGTGTTGTTTTAATTAACTCGTGTGTGTTGAGTTTTGACAAGTCAACGTAGTAATGTCTGTGGACTTTTGAAAAGTTCACAGAAAACCGTTTATTTTTTCAAGCTTCATCTCGAAGAAGCTTAACTTATATACTCACCCCTTTCGAATAGACTTCAATACCCACTTTCTTATTTAGTTTGGAGCCATCAGCGTAGAATCTTAAATACATTCTGCTAACTGGTATGCGTCCCTTCCAGTTCTGTATGTATGGGTTAAAACTCTACAGTTTATTTGAAAGATAGACGTGGGAGTCATGTAATACATTTCTAATGTGGATTTTCTCAAATCTCTTAAAAATGTTTCGTGGCCATATGGATTGTTACTCAATCAGAAAATCTTTCTTAAACAGATTGCTGACTTTACCACCATGTGTTTGCTCATCAAACTTAGTGTAAACAGGTGAAGGATAATCCTTTGCCAACCAACAGGTTTTTCAGTACCGGTTTTTTTCAGCATAGGTCAGCAAACCACAATGCCGTAAAGCATATCCAATAAACTAATGTTACGAATTTTCTTATCGTCCTTTTTGGCGCTATTTCATTTTCCGTTAATAAACCAAGGTTCTTTAAATTATAAACTTAACATTAACAACGACCCTTTATTCAAGCTTTTTACTAGTGCGAAATATTTATAAAGGCAAAAGATTTATTTAAATATTCAAAAAAGTTTCGTAAGACGTATGATCTCCATTATCGCTGATAACATCTACTAAGCATATTGACATTGATTTTATCAACGAATGAATATGCGCAGGATCATTTATCTTCCAATTTCTTGCATTGCTACTCTTCGATCCTTGACATTCGTCAACTGGTGTCCTTGGTGCTAAACTTGGGTAGGTAAAATAGACCAGAGGTTCTCGATCGGATAGAGATCAGAGCTAAGTGCAGGCCAGTCGAGAGTTGGTAATATTTCCTGACTCCAGAAACTTTGGAGTTTTCTTATACCGATGTACTGCTGCGTTGTTCTGCTGGATGATAAATTCTGGGACACAAATTTCCTCTCCAGAATTAACGAAGACGACATCCAATAGTCGAATATAGTACTCGGAATCCAGTTTTGTGGAAACGAAACTTGCATTGCTACTCTTCGATCCGAAACATGGAGTGGTTCCTCTATAACTCATATCTGCCCAAACCATAAGGGAGCCACCGCCATAATTTAGCCGCTGACGCATAATTTTGGAAAAATCTCTGGAACGTCAATATTTGTCCGAGCCATCAGGTCCATCTAAATTAAATGTTTTCCATCGGAAAATATTACCCCTCATTCAAAACTATGTATATTTCAGCGAATTTAAATCTGTCTAATTCGTGACATGGCATGAGACCAAGTTTTGCTTACTTTTTCCCATATGACAGTTTTAACTCGTGATTCAGTATTTGTTGATCACGACGCAACCCTTATGCCAAGCTCAATTCAGCAATAATTTCCTTATCGCCGAAGTTTTCTTTAACAGCAACCTTTTTGATCTCTTTTTGATGCTGCCACTGATCAGTGGTGTCCTTCCAGGTGGTTTTCTGTTTCCATCTTGGACACCCTATTTTATAAAATTGTCAATGACGCAGTTCGATCTTTTCAATCACCTCTAAATTTCCCGATTGGACAGCCCTTAATCATGATAATCTTCAATTTTTCCCTTTTCTTCTTTACTCAGGTACTTTCCACCAGGTATTCCATTTAAATTATTTTTTTTTAATTTGACCTACGTTAATTTTAAAACAATAAAATAACAACCAAAGAAAACTTACTTCTGTTTAAATTCCTATTTCCTACTGTTCGAATTCGGGTTCTTTACCATGTTGCCTTTATATACAGGGTGTCCCCTAAACTTTTGTCTAAACTTAAACACGTGATAGCTGAGAACAAAAGCTACAATGTTTGTTCTTACGCCAATTGCCTAGGTGGCTTCGTTTTCGAGATATTCGTGTTTAAAATAATTGCATTTTTGAATGCATTTTCAATAAATGCATAATCTACTTTTTAAATGAAAAAGAAATATCATTGAAAATTGTTTCAAAATTGATTTTAAATAATTTATTTCTTCGTTTGAAATGAAAACGAATTTTTTTTTAAAATGTTTTCAATTAACGAAAATTTTCAAAATGAGAGCCTTGTTGCGTTATGCACTTAGATAAGCGGTCTCTTATTTCAGTTGTAGTTGTATTAATAGTCATTTCCTGTCGCATTTGATTTAAAATCAATTTTGAAGAAATTTTCAATGATATTTCTTTTTCATTTAAAAAGTAGATTATGCATTTATTGAAAATGCATTCAAAAATGCAATTATTTTAAACACGAATATCTCGAAAACGAAGCCACCTAGGCAATTGGCGTAAGAACAAACATTGTAGCTTTTGTTCTCAGCTATCACGTGTTTAAGTTTAGAAAACAGTTTAGGGGACACCCTGTATATATCGCACCAGAAACAGAAAAAACAACGTCACTTTTCATTTAACTTGTAAAAGAGATCGAATGGTTATATTCTCTGACATAATATACCTAATGACTCATATATGCATTAAAATTCTACATCAAAAACCCATTGCATTGAGAGTACCGAGAACAAATATATTGCCTTTATAATTATTTCGCTGGGTGTATATAAGTACTCGTACATATACTTATATACATCAAACTACTCCATCTTGCCCTGTATTGTACTAAAAAGTACACAAATCAACAACATGGAACGCATCATCATTTGCAAGAATAACAGCCATTCAACCATGGCCATGGCCATGACCATATTTTCAATTGTATATCTTTGACTTTGAATGACGACTACGACTGGAAAGGAACCAACTGACGACGACTATCAATAGCACGTACTCCTCGTCGTACACGTTTCTGATGCGGGAACAAACGGTTCTATACCTTGGCAGTTCCTCAGATGCAGCAGCCTCATCAGTTCAGCTTCCACGTCTTTTCCAACTTCTTCTTCTGTTTGTTAGCTCCAATTCGAATTCGCATACTCGTCAATATGAGAACGACATGAACCAAATTTTGAATTTTGTATATCAATAAGAGCAACAGTAAGATAAAAAGGTCAACAACTTTGTTCTGTACCAGATGTTACAAATACGTAATTGTCTGATTATTTTCCATACAGACCAGGAAAACAATTTTCACAATCGGATGTTTGTTTGTTTCTTTTGCAAGGAACAAATTCAAAAGTTCACAGAGTCTCTTTACGTGGTATGCAATGGGATTGTGATCTCAATACCGAATGCCGTCAAGTAGAGTAATATTGATAATTAAGGAACTTCAAGTGGACGAGGTTTCATTAGTCGACCTCAAGTTTCAGTCCGTTAAACCGATTTGTACTTAGCTCAAGTATTTGGGATAACCATCTTAAAAATACATGTGTCTAAGTATAAAGTAGTTATGAAATTATTCCAGTATCAAATAAATAACATATTTTTAAACATCCCATCACAGGATTGAATGAACGCAGGTCAAAGATTGAGGATAAGAGGCGACTTTTAACTTCCTATTCAAAGATGCGAAATTACTATAAGTAATTTTTTTTTTGTGTACTTGCATTGATTTTTTGTATGATTTGCAACACAACAATAATGCGCTCTAACCTTCACACAAAATCTCTGACAAGAATATCGTTGAAATGGGTTAGATCCGTTAACGTTTCTATTGTTCAAACTACCTCCGTAACTGACGGGTGATTTCATAGACCTTTTGTTTTAAATTTTCGAAAAAGCGCAGAAAAATTACTGACGTGAAAAAAGCTTTATTTGAGACGATAAATCAATTCTTTTCATATAGTTTTTTTAAGGTTATTTCATGTAAACTTCTTACAGCACTACGATAACAGCTCTCGATAATAATGTTGTTTTCCAAGGCAGTTATTTCCCAATGAAAAAATTGACGCAGTTTAGGGACTTCACGTAACCCCACAAAAAATAGACTAGATGTGTTACGATTAGAGCGTTCAAAAATCCGGCGAAATCACTTCTTCGCAAAACCGCTTTTCGGTTTCACAGAATGGGAAAACCCGGTTAACCGGTTAATTTTAATTACGATTATTTTACTTATTTACAATTTTTTTTTGTTGTTTCGTATGGAAACAATGTGTTCAAATTTTTGAAAAGAAAAATAATACAAAATCAACACAAAATAACATTTCTTGCCTTGTTTTGTTTGCCCGTAAAAAAGTCATTATTATTCTGAAAATATAGCAGCATTTCTCAGATTTTAAAATTTTTAAATTTTCCGTTAAAGAACACATCAGTTAATACAATTCAGTTTAATTCAATTCAGTTCAATTCAATTCAATCCAATTCAATTCAATTCAATTCAAATCGTTTCCATTTAATTCAATTCAATTCAATTCAATTAAATGCGATTCAAATTAATTCCATTCAATCAATTTCATTCAATTCAGTTCAATTCCATCAATTTAGTCCAAGTCAGTTCAATCCAATCTAAGTCTAATCTAGTCTAATTCAGTTCAATTCTTTTTATTTTCTTAATTGATTTTAACTGAATTGAATTGGTTTTTATTGAAATGAATTGAATTGAGTTTTTTAATGTGCAATTCAATTTCGATTCATTTGCATTTATTGAATTTATTTTGAAAAAGACTAGTGTAAATAAATCTATAGTACGCATTACTCTCGTTTTGTTATCCAATTCATTTTTATATCAACGACTGCAAGCATTCAGCATTCATATCACCTAGTTGAATTAGTTCAAAATCAATTCAATTCAAATGAATTGGAAATTAAATACAATTAATTTTGCCAAATGCATTTGATTTGGAAATAAATTGCAATTCATTTTGCCAAATTCATTTGAATTCATTATGCAAATACGTTTCAATTAGAAATGGATTTCAATTAATTTTTGCCAAATTCATTTGAATTTACTCAAATCTGTTGTTTTGGAGAACAAATTCTTAACGAATTTAAATCCAAAAGGAATGATTCATTTACAGCTCTGTACCTCGTTTCTGTAGTTCTCGAATCGAAAAAGTTTTTACATGAAACATGTGAATTGAAACAAAAACGCTAGGAATCGGTACAAAAAATCGCTTCTCACATGTGACTGTTTCTACGTTTGTTTTGCGAAAACTTTCTGTGACGTACTGCTTTAATCATTCTTATTGGAAAAATGCGAGAAAATCTGTTTCTAAAAAATAGTGAGTCGAAAAAATTAAAATGTGAAACGTCAAAAATACTCTCAAATTAAACCGGTGCGAGATTTTGATATTGTTTCTACAAAAAGGTTTTTTAAGAAATTAAAACTTATTTTTTAAGTGGAGAAGATAAGAACTATATCTTTTCTGTTATGTATTTCAATTAATTTTTCCAAAATATTACAGAAAAATGAAGACAGCAAAAATAAAATGCAGTTGAATACATGTCTATACTTCTTTTTGTTGTTCTTTTTCGCACTAGTTTATTTTGTTTGTTTATATTTTTTTCTTACTTGACAGCTTTCTTGGAATATTCCAATCAAAACTTCATCACTTTTTTGTTGTCTTTTATCGTTAGTATACATTTGTATTGTATTTAGCACAACTAGTTTGTCACAAAAACACGAAATTCGGATGTTGTTCCTTTGTTGGACGTTGTTTACTATTGCCTCTATCTAGTATTATTGAACCCATGTTTTCCACCATCCAATGTTTACTTTCCACCGTACCTATGACGTTTAATTTATTGACAGAATAAATGTATTTATGTATGTATTATTATGAAGTATACTGGTTGTTTGGGGATGAGTACGTACATTACTTGTGTATACACGTGTACTTACATACCATAAGTATTTTTCATATCAGTTGCAATTTCTGCTACTCTTTACGATGCTGAGGAATTCGGGTAATAACGAAGAATGATCGGACCGTGGGCAATATATTTATAATTTCGAACCATTGTATATATAAGTGAACATGCACTAAACCAGGGTTCACACATCACATATTTTGTACACGTTTACACAGTGTACATCTCCATACTTTTGGATTATTCGTACTTAGGGTATGGGTATGGTAGGCACACCATACAATTTCTACACACAAAAATGCGTGCTTTGGCATTCAATATTGGGTACGGTATAAAAGTCGACGCTTTGCTAAACAAGTAAAGGTTGACGCGTTACAACAGCTGATTTTGCTTTCTTCTGACCCCAACTGTCAAATTCAGTGTATTTTGTTATTTTACATTTTTGTTTACTTTGTTTGTTCGTATGTATTTTTGTTGAATTTGACAGTTAGAGTCATTAATCAAAAACAAAATGTCTGTTGTTGGTGCCCACAATTATAACAAATCCTACTGCGTCAACCTCTACTGGTTCAGCCATGAGTCGATGGATATATTACGTGCACATAAGTATGTACTTGATTGGCCATCAATAATTAAAAGCTTCCCAAAGTGGCCGTCTGTGGTGCAATATGCGCGACTCTTGTATATTAGAACGTAGGTTCAATCCCTGTCCTGCCCGCCTTACATTTCCTTCGACGACGGTCACCGGTCACTTAGCCATGGAAAAGCTTCTCAAAATACCATTCGGAACCGGTGTACAACTGTAGGTCCCAATCAGTTAGTGTAAAACTATAAAGCGCATAGCTCATTGATCGTGAGAAGCTCTCTTCTATCCCTTCATGGGATGTAATGGAAAACTTTTTTGATGTGTTACATCCAAACACAATTTGTCCGACTGCGCTCACACAGATTGTCCGACAGCGATCACAGACTGTTTGTCGTTAAACTCCTCCGAAACGTCTGGACCCATTTGTATGAAATTTTTTGTGCATATCGGGTAGGTCTCAGAATTATTTTTCATACCCCTAAATGATAAGGGTGACCCACCCCTATATAGAATACAGATCTGTCCGACTGCGAAACACAGATTGCCAGACTGCGAAAAAAACACACACTGATGTAGCGGCAGCGAATAGTTGTATTGTGTGGGTGCGAAGCACTCTCAGAGCAAAGAGAATAATGACGTGTTATACGTATATAAAAATGAGATAAAAAGAGAGCAACGAAAATTGTGAACTTGTGTAGCGTATGATCGAATATAACAATGTATGTATGTACATGAGCACATGTGGCTGTTGCTTAGCATTCACTAAAGTGTGGTACACACACTATCATTCATGAATGACAGTTTTGCCCTAATTTCTCTTGACTGTGTGTGTGACCGTTCATTTTCGTCAGTCAACAGTCAGCCACAACAACTTTTGTGGTTGAGTGACTGTCGTCAGTTTTGAGTGATAGTGTGTACTAAAAAGTGTCAGTCAAAGCTTATATTACAAGTGTAAAGATGGACGCCGAGAACGTTTTTTTAAAATAATTTTTGTGTTGTTTCGAAATGAAACGTTGTCTGTGGGATATAACAAGCCCAGAGTGGAGTCACGAGTTTCAGCAAATAATTATAATTTTCACTAGACATTCTAAAATAGTTTTTAAAGTCATTTGGCTCAGAGTCACGAATTTCTCTTAACATATTCACATGTGAATACTGTTTTCTGGAGGCAACCCATTGCTTTACCCATTTGGTCCTATTTTTCCTTGTTTTTCAGCTAGCGCAATGATTAATAATGCGCACCCAATTTTCTTATTTTCCATGTCTATTACTCAAACTTCACTACTTGACTGATGGTTTGAGCTGCAACCATGAATGATAGTTTGACCGCTGCGTACAATCAGTCAAAACTGACACATTTTTGACTGTCATTCATGAATGTTAGTGTGTACCCCACTTAAAATGTATTAAGCACGAAAATAACGACACTTGTCTTTAAATATTTTTAAGTGCTATTAAGTATTAATATTATTTAAATGAAACTTCATCATATGATTGAACGCCTTTTTAAATTCTGTATATTAACTTCACCTATCTGAATGCATATATGCCGAAAACAACTTTGAATTGATTTTTAACCCTTTTCCCGTAATCCAATCGAGCTGAAACTTCGCAGGCAGACTAATGGCGACGATAAAAATAAAGTATAAAAATATGGGCGGGATTGGACAAAGGGACGTGGACCTCCCATACAAATCACAAATTAAAAATCCATTATTTCTGCTCCTGTTAACGGTATTTGAACAAAATTGGGTATGTTGGTTAGCTGTACATATTCCAAGATCTGCTGCAAATATGGGCGGGATTGGACAAAGGGCGTGGTCATATATAAAGAATTTATAGTCAAAAACTATGTTTTTCACTAGTTGTTTTTTTTATTACTAATTATAAATAAAATGTGGGTGCGGAGCACTCTCAGAGCAAAGAGAATAATGCTATTCAATATTACATGTTTGAGACACAATGATTAATATGTTATAACATATGTGTTTGCGACCCAAATATATTTGTGTTTGTAATATAAATACAGCCGTGTTTATTGCACTGTTTATGCTCTTTCGAGAGCAAGAGAATAAAAGAGGGGCAACGAGTGTGAGTAAGTGTGTGTCTGTATTTTTGCATTATTCTCTCAGTGGGTGATTCATAAATATTCCTGAATGTGCGTGCAAATTGCAGATGAAGTCAGTGTTTCATATTTTAACTGATGTATTTCGTTTTAATTTCATGTATTCAGTCGCCAATGGTTCATCGGAAAGAGGATATCAAAAGCGCTTGATCAGTGAAAAAAGAATAAACAAACGCTCGGACGGTTAAATTGTTTGTGATGTTGCTTAGGTTTTTGCGTATATGTTTCGAACATATTTATGTGTGCTGCCAAAATCAGAAACGATTTTGAGGAAAGAAATAGGAAAGGGCAACAACGTTAATTCGTTTTTCTGCCCGAGCCTCTACTGAAAAAATCGGAATGGGGGACCATTTGTGAAATATAATAAAAAAAAAAACACAAGTAATTAATACACGCTTGTCTTGCATGAACTAGAGTTGTTTATAAGTATATTGCTAGTGTACCAACGCATAGTGATAACCAACCCATAGCTGAAACCTTCTGAAAACAAAAACGTGAGAGACAACAAGGAAAGGAGAAGCAAAAGAGCAACAGATTCTCATTTCATAAAAACAAATATAAAAGTAAATATAAAAAGGGTAATTTTAAATATTTTAATTTTTTGTATTAATTATTTATTTTAAATATAATAAATACAGAAAGAAAGAATAATTCGTTTCTAAATATTATTATGTTTGGATAAAATACGCATATGTTTCCACGTAAGTATATTGAGGTTTGGAAAAATTCGCATAACACGCACACCTCTAGTTATTTGCCATAAATGGTTCATATTTTCAGTTTTTATCCAGTCCAATTCGTCTATCTTCTCGGGACATAAAACATGTTCCAAGTTTTGTTAATATTGGCCAATCAGAAATATTTGTCTTTAATTTTACGCAGGGGGTCCGAGCCCACCTTTGGTGATTTTCTAATGTAGTGCTATTTTTCAACCTAAATGTCAAGTTGGGCCCCCCGAAATAAAATCCTGCGTACTGTACTGCAGGGATCCCTTCAAATACTATTTATGAAGCTAATAAGACCCTCCTATGTAACTTTGGCAATACATGTGCGAATGTCATAAACATTTACGAATGTCCTGGGTTCGTTTGTGCTTTTATTGATTTATACTTGAACTTGACATGATAAAGGTGGAGCTTAAGACAAATTTACACAATCGACACTGATAGAGTTTAACTTAACCACAGATTCCTGTACGCGTTTCCAACTCTTGTGCGGCTGTGTAATATATTAAAAAGTCATTTCGTAAATCTTTCAGCCGCAGGAGCACTCAGTGCAAGTTGATGCCAATTCTCTTCTAAAAGGAGATATCGTACAATGCTTCTTTATAGAGAATAACAACGATGATGTCGATATGGATAAATGCAAAGTTAAATTATTTAAATTACTTTATTAACAATGTGCAGACAACACTTAACCCAAAAGAATATCTCTGTTCGGATGTCTGCAGAGGTTAAAACCGACGGGCACAAACACTGACAGTCACATACTTGGTAAGGCTGTAGTGGCAACTGGCAAATTGCAACATTATGTATTAACTGCACTCTACACAACCCAAGAAACTATATAATCTGTGTTATTGATGGCATGAGAACCAAACCAAACTGAACCATATCGAGCTGTAGTCAACCCCACTGAGCCAAGCCACAGCCACAGAGACCAAAAAGAATTTAAGCCATGACAGCAATTTGCTGTGGCACCCTAAAGCAAAATGTTGCAAACTTAAATGGAAAGCCATGAAGAAAATCAAATCCATCCACAAAATGCATCACAAGTGATATATCACAACTATGAAAATATTTTGAATTGCCATGAATTTGTTGTGGTACTATGATCAAAAAGAAATTTGAAAATTGTCGGTTAAAAAAATCAGTATCTCGCTTAAGGGCAAGTTGTCTCATATAAGCAGAATACAATTTGGTTTCTTGTTCCCAACATAAACAAAGTAACGACAGTCTGGTATGAGGCATCTGTGGACATACTTATGTACGAGTATAAAACAGTGACCTAAACCGAAAATCATTTCGAACCGGTTAACCAAGTGACACTTGGAAAAGCATTACTTTAGGAGAGACTTAACACTGAATTGGTAAACCGAGTTTGTCATTTTTGGGATATACAGGGTGTCTCAAAAGAAGGTTTTTATTTTGTGAAAATAATATGTGCTGAAAAAAATTTTATTAATTACCAAAGTCCAGTATTTGACAATTTTTTTCTTAAATATAATATCGTCTAAATGTAAACCTTCGCGTTCAAGGCATTCATTTACCCGAATGGTAAAATCCACCCTTTTCTGCCCTTCCAAAGTTAGGGCCAATAATTCCTAGCGCCCTCTATCGTAGTCCATAAAGTAACTTTCGGTGAATGAAGTGAACTCTCATGTTTGTGTTTCGGATTCATTGTACCCCAGTGTTAAACCGGTCTCTTCAATTTTGTTGACTCATTTTCAAATGAGAGGGATGTTTGGCACATCATTTAAGTGACGAAAACCTCGAATACTGCAGAATCTTCTACGCAATACAGTAGCGGAATCACAATTTTTGGAAAACTCTCGCAAGCACAGTGTGTGATCTGCCTCCGAGAATCGGTCTATAGTGACTGAATTCCTAAGATTCACGCTACCTGCTGGCATACCCCGGCGCCCCTCAGATTCAATGCGTTCACGCATACAGCTAAACACACGTAAACTATCTTTTGAAATACCCTGTATATAAGTTTAATGCATAGATCCTATATTAAAAACAGATTCTACACTCATTGAGATCAAAACATAATAAAATTGACTATACATTGTATACAAAGTTAAAGCGACCCGCAGACTTTCATTCATGAGCCAAGGAAAGTGTTGCCCCTTATACGAAACTAATCTGTGTAAGCCTATACACGCTGAAAAATAACTGCCTTTCTTACATGTTCTCCCAAACATATTCTGCAGGAAACATGTATATGTTTGGAACACACTTCAAACATTTATATGTTTGCAAGTTTGTATTTAAATGCTAACATTAGCATGTTTACTGACAAATATGTATGTTATTACGTGGAAACATATACGTGCTTCATCCCAAATATACATATACTTACGTGGAAGCATTCGCGTGTTTCCCCCATACCTCCATATACTTACGTGGAAATATATGCGTATTTCCTCCCAAACATAACAATATTTAGAAACGAATTATTCGTTCTTTATTTATTTATTATATTTATATTTTACATTTACATTTTACATTTATTATTATATATTTTACATTTACTTGCTGAATGCATTACTTTTTTTATGAAATGATAATCTGCTGCTCTTTTGCTTATCCTTTCTTTGTTGTCTCTCAAGTTTTTGTTTCAACTATGCCTTGGTTATCACTATGCGTTGATACACAAACAATAGACATACTTATATACAACTGGATTACATGCAAGGCAAGCGTGTATTAATTACTTGTGTTATTTTTTATTATATTTCACAGATGGTCCGCCTTTCCGATTTTTCCAGTAGAGACTCGGGCATCGTTGTTGCCCTTTCCAGTTAAAATTAAATGGTTTTCCCATTACATCCCATGAAGGGACCGGGGAGAACTTCTCACAATCACTGAGCTGTGCGCTTTCCAGTTTTCACTCACTGATTGGTACCTACAGTTTTACCCGATTCCGAAAGGTATTTTGAGAAGCTTTTTCATGGCTATATACTCGATAGTGTCGCCGTCACTATGCGAGGTGACCGCCGCCGAAAGAAATTTGAAGGTGGTCAGAGCCAGGTTCGAACCCAGGATCTCATGTACAAGAGCCGCGCACACTAACCATTGCACCACCGACGGCCACAGTTGCTTTCCTCAAAATCGTTTCTCACTTTGGTATCACACATAAATATATCCGAAACACAAATACAAAAACCAAAGCAACATCACAAACTATTTGACCGTCTGAGCGTTTGTTTATCCTTTTTTCACTGATCAAGCGCTTTTTATATTTTCTGTCCGATGAACCATTGACGACTGAATACATGAAATTAAAACGCAATACATCAGCCAAAATAAGAAACACTAAATTCATCTGCAATTTGAACGCGCATTCAGGAATATTTATGAATCACTCACTGAGAGAATAATGCAGAAATACAGATACACAGTCGTTGCCCCCTTTTATTCTCTTGCTCTAGAGAGAGCATAAACAGTGCAACAAGCTCGGCTGTATTTATATCACAAACCCAAATATTTTTGGGTCGTAAACACATAGGTTATAACATATTAATCATTGTGTCTCAAACATGAAATATTGAATTGCAAAGACAATGCGTTTCGGCACAAGTATATTATATTTGCGACAAGCTCCAAACACATGTTATATTTGCATCCAAACAACAAAAAACTACATATTTTTCAGTGTATAGATTCGCTTCAATACACTGGTGATAGTATCACTGGTGAAGACTGTCTTTTGGAGTCTGGCGACGAACAGGATTTGACTGTGGTGGAGAGACCAACATATGTTCTTCTGATCAACCTACTTCATAGTAAAATGCTATCTGCCACTTTAAGCCTACGCCTAGTAAAAGGCGAGGTGAACGTGCTCCTAATCCTAGAGCCCTGGGTTGAAAATGGCAGGGTTTTTAGGATGAAAGGATACAGGATATTAGCCACACCCGGCGTAGGCAATCCCAGAGCTTGAATTCTGATCAGACACAATGTAAATATAATCCTGTTACCAACATACAGCGACAGAGACAATGTTGCTGTTAGCCTGGAACAACACGGATCCAATGTTTGATTGATCGCACCGTGCATGCCCCAATGATGAAAAGGAACCACGAACATCTGTCCCGAGGGCAAGATACAAATAGCCCTCAATTGTGGGCGCTGACGCTAACGAACATCACCCATTATGAGGTAACACTAACGCCAATGGGAGGGATGAAACACTCATGAAGTACCTGCACGCTGAAAAATAACGGCCTCTCTAACATATTCTCCCAAACATATTCCGCAGGAACCATGTATATGTTTGAAACACAATTCAAACATTCATATGTTTGCAAGCCCCTAACTCCCTTGTATTTAAATGTAAACAGTATCAAGTTAACTGGCAAACATATATACTTTTACATGGAAACATATGCGTTCTTTATCCCAAACCTGCATATAACGGGTCCGCCAAAGAACTTTTTTTTTTGAAAATGCTTTAAAAAAAAAACTACTGAATATTTTCTCAAATTTCTTTTTTTATTTGAAAGTACAATCCTTCCGGTTAATAATGGAAAATAATTTCATTCAAATGGCTGCCTCGGCTGGCCATGCAGTAGCCTACACGATCGGTCCAATTTTTAAGCACATTATCGATTGTGTGCAGCTGTATTTCACCAATGGCTTCACGAATATTGTCCTTTAAAGCGTCAATTGTCTCTGGCTTGTCGGCGTAACACTTATCTTTGAGGACACCCCACAAATAATAGTCCAACGGTGTCAAATCGCAGCTCCGAGGTGGCCAAACGACATCAGCTCTGCGGCTGATAATGCGATCTTCAAAAACAGGGCGCAAAACATCGAGTGTAGCTTCGGCTGTGTGGCACGTAGCGCCGTTTTCAAAGTAATGTCGCAATATTTCCCAGCGTTGTTCAAGCGTATACACAACCATATTCGTTCAGCGAAAGGATAAAACTAATTATCTGTCAAATCAGACATGAGCTAAGTGTTACCAATCACGAAATAAGCACTAGTTGAAAAAAAAAGTTAGATGGCGGACCCTTTACTTACGTGGAAACATATGCGTATTTCCTCCAAAAACATAATAATGTTTAGAAACGAATTATTCTTTGATTTCAATATATCTGTATTATTTATTATAATTAATTTTATCAATATAAATCCAAATTTATAAATAATTAAAAAAAAATAAAAGATTTAAAATGGCCCTTTTACAATTTCTTGCATTGATTGTATTATTTGTTTCTGTGTTGTTCCTCACGTTTTTGTTTTCAGAAGGTTTCAGCTATGCGTTGGTACACAAACAATATATTTATATACAAATCTAGTTCATGCAAGCCAAACGTGGATTAATTACTTGTGTTCTTTTTTATTATACTTATTTCACAAATGGTTCGCCGTTCTGATTTCCTCAGTAAAGGCTGGGACAGACAAAGGGCTTCACGTTGTTGCTCTTTCCAGTTGCTTTCCTCAAAATCCTTTCTCAATTTGATAGCACAAACATCATATACCAAAGCAACATATATATATGTATACTTATACGAAACACACACAAAAACCAAACCAACATCACAAACCGTTTAACCGTCCGAGCCTTCGATTATTCTTTATTCAGTGATCAAGCGCTTATGATACTCGTATCCTATGTCCGATGAACCATTGACGACTGAATACATGAATCTATAACGCAATACATCAGCCAAAATAAGAAACTGTAATTTACACGCTCATTCAGGAATATTTATGACTCACTGACTGAGAGAATAATGCAAAAATATAGATCCACTCCTACATGATAGACTCTGTCGTTGCCCCTCTTTTATACTTTTGCTCTCAAGACAGCATAAACAGTGCAACAAACACAGCTGTATTTGTATCACAAACTTAGATATATTTGGGTCGCAAACACATATATTATAACATATTAATCATTGTGCAAACACAATGTGTTTGGGCATAATTATATTATATTTGCGACAAGCTCCAAACACACTTTATATTTCCATCCAAACAACAAAAAAAACGATTTTTCAGATTATACTAGGTACTATCCGTGTTATATGTAATAGAGGCAATGAGTCGACTTTAGTCACCAGCAAGAGGTACTAGATATCACCTTTGCAACTGAGGATTTGTATGAGATGATCAGGCAATGCAATATCCTTGATGACAATTCGTTCACTGATCATAAATACATTGGATTCCATCTGTGGCAGGCAGACCACGTAGCTAGCTCGCAAATATGTCCAAAGAGGAAAGAGCTCAAACGGAGATTTGATGGATTGGAGATTGAGAAGAGCCCAGAAAACAGCGGATACAATACCAAGTAGAGTTCCTACGTCATTCAGAACAAACAAGAGTACATATGCAAAAGCGGTAAGCGGCAGGGCAAATGAGGGGAGGGTAAATCCAAACCCATTCGGAAACATTGGAAAAAGCCAAATGTTGAGAGGCAATGAGCTATTTGGGAGAATGGACTCTGACTGCGTCAGATACTTGGAAAAGGATATAGTCAAGTGTATGGAAAAGATAGACGATTTTGCGGAGCAATACTCCCGTATTAAAGAGGAAGCCTATTTGGCCTGCTAATTAGTATGCGACTCAATGACTAAACATGAGATATATATAAATATAAATTCTATTGTGTCGAAATGTAAAAGACACAATTTACAGATATTCGCAGATGACGAGAAACCAGATATACTCATGCTGGCATATCATAAGCTGTCGCCAAAACAAAACTTTGAGTTAAGAGGCTACAGGACCTGCATACATGAGCGAATAAATGGCAGATGGGTGGAACAGCCATATGCCTTCGTGACAACATAAAAGGCGAGAAAATCTCAGCGGACATTGGTGGCACTGAGGGTACAATTTTCCGTGTGAATATACAAGGAGGCACGGAAATAATAGATACTCATGAGACATTGGGGAAACATTGAGATACAAGGAGCCACGGAAATAATACTCATGAAACATTGAGGAAACATTGACTACCACTGACCTCAATACTCTCGATAGTAACGCAGGATCATGTGAAGTTATACTAGGAGCTGATTTGAATGCGAAACATCCCTCCTGGGGCGGAAATATCACCAACGCAAGCGGAAAGTACTTTGGGAATGGCTGCTGACATGCCCTACTTTGAACATACAAAGCAACTTTGAACGAGAGGCTTGTCATATATCAATATATTTATTACAACCATTGGATTTGTTCCAATAGGATAGGAATGCAACGGACGGTACATCTAGACCCTGGATTATGATTGCGATCACATGGCCATTGAGCTACAACTTGATATGAACCCGCTGGAGACGCAGAGCCAAGTGGAGATATATGACTACAGGCGTATGGATGGAAAGCGGTTTAATGACAAGCTGAGTAGCTGACTCAATAACATCAATTTACCAGTGAACAGGAATATGTCGTTCATGGAAATTGATAGTGCAGTCGAGGCGTACCAAAGATCAAACCAGTAAGGGCAACAACACTGCCATTGTCAGATAACATCATGCAGTTAATAGGACAGAAAAGGTGACTGAAGAGGAGGGCACACAGAACTTGTGAGTCCATAAGGCAAATTACCATCAAAGCGGAGATACGGAATTTGAGGAAGATAATAGAAGAGCTTATCGTAAAATTCGAGGATGAATATTGGATTGCTAAGCTCGAGCAAATTAAACCGAACTCAATGATGATGACAAGCGTGAAACGAATTGGTAGACTGACGAAAAGGGCGAAAGAGCCCAGACTGGTTGATAAAGATGGACGGTTAGTTGAGGAAGAAAGAGGAAAGACAAATGTGATTGCTAGGACATTAGAAAGCATCCAAACAGCTGCAGCTGAGGGTCCTCGTGACCCTGGAAAACTAGCGGCAATTGAGGCGATAAAAGAGCACAGAGCTATGCAAATGTTCACAGACGTAGAAAAGTCCGATGGAACCTGAATATGACAACAAATAGCAGACTCATAAAACAAACGAAATTGGAGAAGCCATCAGAAGATTGAACACCAAGAAGAGTAGTGGCCCGGACAAAGAACCAAATTATGTACTGACGAAAACAGATAAGAGAAGTTAGAAGCACCTGACAATTCTGTTTAATAATTGTTTGAACGTGGGATATTTCCCTAAGGAATGGAAGCAGGCTCGATTAGTGCAAGTACTTACGGGAAGCTATTTGACCGCTTCGTATTTGAAAGAATAAACGAGCACATCGAGCAGAAAAAGATAATGAAAGACTTTCAATTGAGATTTCATGGCTTTATGGAAAAAAATTATGAGAGGGTTCAACCAAAGGAAGTCAACTATTGCGATTGGTTTGGATTTGGATTTGGCATTTGACACCGTGCGGCAAGAGGGAATCGTGTATAAAATGGACTAGTTCCTATTTAAATTAATGAAAAAAATTATATCGTTGTATTCTAGATATGACAAAGGACGATAGAAAAATGAATAATATATAGAATATTAGACAAAGAGCTGGAAAAATGTATGTAAAGATGTAGTAAAGGGTTTTTCAACAGAGACGCTACAAAAGTAAATCGATAGGGACAGCAAACGACGCCATATTTTTTCCCGCTCTTTTGACATTTCTCTTCAGTAAGGTTTGCCATTTCATCATGGAAAGATATACGAGCCAACAACGAGTCGAAATTATTAAAATTTATTACCGGAATTCGGAGTCAGTGGCCTCAAATTAAGAAGCCAACTTTAAGAGGCCTCAACAATCAGCGATGAGGCTCATTTCTGGCTGAATGGCTTCGTCAATAAGCAAAATATGCGTTATTGGTCAGACAGCAATCCACACGTAATCCATGAGTCATCATTGCATCCCGAAAAAATTAAGGTTTGGTGCGGTTTATGGGCCGGCGGCGTCATTGGGCCGTACTTCTTCCATGATGATCAAGACCGGCACATTACTGTGAATGCGAATCGCTACCGTTCAATGATACCCGAATATTTTTGGCCCCAATTGGATAATATGGACTTGGAGGACATGTGGTTCCAACAGGATGGCGCCACAAGCCACACAGCGAATGCCACAATCAATTTATTGGAAACCAAGTTTGGTGAACGTGTTATCTCACGAAATGGCCCAGTCGATTGGCCGCCTCGATCGTGCGATTTGACGCCGTTATATTATTTCCTGTGGGGCTACGTCAAGTCTATGGTCTATGCCAACAAGCCAGCGACGATTGATGAACTTCGTACGAATATCGAACGTGAAATTGCTGCAGTATCGGCCAATTTATGCTTGAAAACCGTCGAAAATTGGGTTCAGTGTCTGGACTTCTGCAAGCGTGCCCGTGGTGGCCATTCAAAAGAAATCGAGTTCCATACATAATGGCATCGAACGTACTTTCACAGGAATAAAGAATTTCATTGGTATCTAAAACCGGTTTTGTTTTATTTATTTGAAGCGCTCTTATTGAAAAACCCGTTATATATTGTAGTTTTGAACCCAATAAAAAGTAGATTTAGAAAAGCCACAGTGAAAGAAGTTTAAAAAAGAACATTTTCTTAAATAAGTGCTTTTTCTTACAAAAAGTAAATTTTCTAAAAAAAAATATCAATTCATATTCTTAAACAAAGTACCTTTTCTTACAAATGCCTTATCTAAAAGAAAAACCTTTGCTTAAGAAAAATAAATTTTCATACAAAAAGTACCTTTTCTTAAAAAAAGTAGTTTTTTAAAAATAAATACCTTTTCTTAAAAAAGTACATTTTTCTTACAACAAATTGCATTTTCTTAAAAAAATAGCTTCTCTTTAAAGAGTACCTTTTTTGTAAAACAAACTAACTTTTCTTCAGATAAGTACCTACTCTTAAAAATTTGCCTAACAAATTCCCATTTCTTAAATAGAACCTTTTCTTCAAAAAATTCTCTCTCTTACAAAAAAATGTCAATTCCTTTTCTTAAAAGTACCCTTTCTTAAAAATAAAATAATACTCTTACTCTTACGACTTTTTCTTACAGAGAGCCTTTTTGGGTAAATATAATACTTATTATTACAAAAAGGACCTAAAAATATACTTTAAAAAATACATTCTAGAAAAAAAAATTCTTAAAAAAAGTTTATCATTCTACAAAAAGTATATTTTCTTTCATAAAGATCCATTTAAATTATCGTATTTTTCAACGAGCGCGTTAGGCGTGTTGGAAGTAACTAGTACATAATATATAGCGAAATGAACTTCGTTTCAACCGGGTGTAATTTTTATATATAAGTATGTACATTAGGGCGGGTTAATTTTTTTTTTGATGAAGCGTATAGCAAAAACGTAATCTATAGGTGATTTTGAGAAATTTTGCTCAAGAGACCATAGCTCTAAGTCGGATTTGGAGCCCCCCAAAATTTCAAAATAGATATTTTTCCATATATACATAGAATAATTTAATTAAATTCGTCATAAAATCGGATAGAATTATAGTAGATTTCTCAATGTGGGCTTGTTTGAAAGGTATTTTTATCACCTTTCAGAATCTGTATTGATACCAATATTTTTTTTTATTTTTAGTAGAGATATTAGGAATTTTTTGTCGAAAAATAGCCTAACATGAACTTTTAACTAATAAATTCTGAATTTTTTCAGATAATTTCCAACAACTTTTATTACGATCAATTTTTTTGTTTTCGAACTCCTTTTTGTAGGAAAATCGATCTGAAAAAATCAACATTTTCCATTGACGACTTATTCTACAGGTATCAATACAAAGTCTGAAAGGTGATAAAAATACCTTTTGGGGTATCCGACTTAGAGCTATGGTCTCTTGAGCAAAATTTCTCAGAATCACCTATAGATTACGTTTTTGCTATACGCTTCATCAAAAAAAATCGTTCCATACAATTTGACCCGCCCTAATGTACATGTATATTTTTATATGGTTATTTATTTATTTTATAATTAGTTTTTCTCTCTCGTTTACATTATAACTTCTGCCATAAGTGTAATATTCATTAGTTACTATTTTGATTTATTAGAATTAAGATACATATTTGTAAATTTTAAATTTTGAAGTCCAATTTTAAAAATATTCTACCTCCAGCTGAGTTATATTTGTAGCGGAATAATAATAACAAACAATAAACAATAGGCCGCATACTACTTCTAACTTTCTGTCGCAAATCCCGTTGCTACTAGAGTATTCAAAAACCCGTCCAATTCGAGAAGCCGGTGTTTCGGTTGCTTCGAAAAATGGAGTTTTTGAAAAGCCGGTTTCACCGGTTTTTTGTTTTTGGAGGTTAAAACCGGTTTCCATCGGTTTCGGTTTTTATAACCAAGTCTTAAACACCTCATCTACTTTGCGTATTTAACACGTTTAAATGTTTTTCAAACAAATTTGGCCTCAAATCATTTTAAACATGTTAAATACATCAAGGAAACCAAGCTTTGGGATTTTTTTTTTTTAAAACGTAAAATCGTTATTAATAAAATATTGTTAAAAACAAACATGATACTTAATGTATACAAATTGAAAACAATTTGAAACTCGCGACAATGCAAATCGCAATCTTTTCAAAATATTGATTTTTTGCTTTATAAGCTTGTGGTTTCTATGGCAAAGCTGATCGAAAAGGTACTAGGGAAAGGATGTAGAATGAGAGACCAAAGAAGACATACAGATTATATGCCATGCAACAAACTAAGTTTAAAAGTGTTTGATTGATACTAATGACTGTTAAATTATGTTTTACGTTGTTTGCATCGAACGAAAATACGCATTCCCTTTTATTTCTGTCCGTATTGGTCCAACCAAAGAGTAAATTAGTAAAGCAACTCGAACTCCATGAAATTTCCTACTACAACGTCGTCATCAAGAGAACACGAAGACAGGCATAGATAGCGGCTCTTTTCTATTTCTCTATGGCTTTATGTACAAATTGTTCACACAATTCTTGTTTTCTTTTAATTTCAAATTGTTCAAATTATTTTTTCCATTATCATTTTTTTTTTTTTTGCGTGAAAAAATTTTTACCAACGTTTTTATAATTTTCGATTAAAAACTTAACGAAGAATTAATTTATTTCTTTAAAAGCTAAGCTTTTGCTAACAAAATAAATTAAAAACCAGTACATAAGTTTCAGTCGGGCGTATTTTATTAAGATCAGTTGTAGTTTACGAGAGTTATCGTGTCAATCAACCGGTCATCCGGCCAATTTTTATATGGGAGTTACCAGAGTGGGTGTGGCAAAACAGCTCATTTTCTATAGGAGAGTTTTATTTGACTAAATATTGACTAGTACAAACTTTCATAAAGATTGGTTCGGTTTTGCAGGACTTCTCGTGCCGAACAATCAGACGGCCAAAGAACTTTTGTATGGGAGGTACCAAAGTGGGCGTGGCAAAATCACCCTTGTTTTAATCGGTGATTAGCTTTGATAACGTGAAGCCTTATACCTAATTTCATTAAGATCGGAAGTGTTTCACGCGATTTATCGGATTGACAATCCGGTCGAACACCCTGTTTTGAATGGGAGGTACCAGAATGGGCGTGACAATCCCGCCCATTTCCTCCAGTTAAGTAGTCATTTACAGATTATTAACCGGTGTGAGAGATGAAGCTAATCACATCTACCTGAAGAAAGGTTTGAAAGAAATATGATTTTATGCTAAATGTGTCGATTTGTATCGGAGCTACCAGAAGGGGCGAGGTCAAAACGCCCATTTTCAATCCCAAACTCAATATTGGCAAATAAAGGGTTTTTCAACAGAGACGCTACAAAAGAAAATCGATAGGGACAGCAAACGACGCCATATTTTTTCCCGCTCTTTTGACATTTCTCTTCAGTAAGTTTTGCCATTTCATCATGGAAAGATATACGAGCCAACAACGAGTCGAAATTATTAAAATTTACTACCGAAATTTGGAGTCAGTGGCCTTAACTTTAAGACCGCTACGTCCAATTTATGGTCGTCATAATCGTCCTACCAGGTCTACAATTGAGCGTCTAGTGGAAAATTTTGAATCCACAGGCACAGTACAAAATGTTCCCGTGCCAGTGAGACAAAGAAGTGCCCGTAGTGTCGAGAATATTGCTGCCGCTGAGGCTTCAGTTCAAGAAAGCCCAAATGTGTCTCTCACACGTCGTTCGCAAGCGTTGGGCATCTCTGTGACGTCGTTGTGGCGAATTTTGCGAAAAGATCTTGGCCTACATCCTTACGAGATCAAATTGACGCAAGAACTGAAGCCGCTTGACCACCATAAGCGACGTATGTTCGTGAATTGGGCTGAGCAACAACTTGAAAATGATTCAGATTTTCATCGGAAAATCATCTTCAGCGATGAGGCACATTTCTGGCTGAATGGCTTCGTCAATAAGCAAAATATGCGTTATTGGTCAGACAGCAATCCACACGTAATCCATGAGTCATCATTGCATTCCGAAAAAATTAAGGTTTGGTGCGGTTTATGGGCCGGCGGCGTCATTGGGCCGTACTTCTTCCGTGATGATCAAGTGCGGCACATTACTGTGAATGCGAATCGCTACCGTTCAATGATAACCGAATATTTTTGGCCCCAATTGGATAATATGGACTTGGAGGACACGTGGTTCCAACAGGACTGCTCCACAAGCCACACAGCGAATGCCACAATCAATTTATTGGAAACCAAGTTTGGTGAACGTGTTATCTCACGAAATGGCCCAGTCGATTGGCCGCCTCGATCGTGCGATTTGACGCCGTTATATTATTTCCTGTGGGGCTACGTCAAGTCTATGGTCTATGCCAACAAGCCAGCGACGATTGATGAACTTCGTACGAATATCGAACGTGAAATTGCTGCGGTATCGGCCGATTTATGCTTGAAAACCGTCGAAAATTGGGTTCAGCGTCTGGACTTCTGCAAGCGTGCCCGTGGTGGCCATTCAAAAGAAATCGAGTTCCATACATAATGGCATCGAACGTACTTTCACAGGAATAAAGAATTTCATTGGTATCTAAACCCGGTTTTGTTTTATTTAAAAAAACTTTTGTAGCGCTCTTATTGAAAACCCCGCTAATAGTCACTGACAAAATTTCATTGTGATCTGTAAAGATTTACGGCAGTTATAGTGTTGACCAGCCAGCCAGACAGACAGACGGATATGGCTCAAACATCTTAAAAAGTCCTAAAACGAATTGCGTCTAAATATTATAATATGGCTCCTTCTATGTGTTACATTTTTTTTCGTATTAAATGATTTATACCCCCATCCCTACGGGTGAGGGTATAAAAATACAACCGCTGTAACTCAAATACCGTGTATAACATTGTCAGAGGTGACGAATCATGGATCTACGCATATGAGCCCGAAACAAAACAGCAATCGACCGTATGGATTTTTCAAGATGAGCTAAATCGAACAAAAAGTTGTTCATGGAAGAAGCACATCGAAGAAAATGATTGCGTTTTTTTCGGTATAACCGGTCATGTGACCACAGTGCCTTCAGTCGATCATAGGACGGTCAATTCTGAGTGTTATACCACCATCTATTTGCCTACAGTGGTCGAAGAAATAAGGAAAAACAACAAGAGAAGACGGATCATTTTGCATCAGGACATTGCAGGCTCTCACACATCAGATGAAACAATGGGCTATTTGAGCACTCAACAGGTCGAATTCATGGGTCATCCGCTGTACAGCCCAATGACTTCTTTTTACTGCGTTATCAACATTTGTCGATGCCCGAAGCAGCTGTTGAAGCGTTCAATAACCCTGTTTTGGAGGTGTCTCAATCGGAGTGGACAAAGTGCTTCAAAAATTGGTTTGAGCGCGTATAAAAGTCTATTTATAATATTTTATTTGAAAAACAATAACACCATTTCCAATGATAAATGATTGTTTTTATATTGCTGAACCCGAAATATAAATAGCAACCTGCTACGGTACTAGAAATATTTTTGTTTTATAATAAATTTAAATTTTTTTTATGTTAAGTTTTGGAATACTAAACAAAATTAGTGTGACTTGAAATACGTTTTTTAATCGCATTTTCATAGGTTAAGTGAAATGAACTACAAACTCTCTTAATAAAAATGGGTATGTCTTTCCGCATCAATGAAAAAGTGTTTCAATAGATATACGTTTGTTTATTGGCATCAATGGAAAAGTGTATCGAAATATATGTGGTTTCACTTCTTCATTCGCCCTTAGGAAAATATGATGAAAAAGTGATTATTTTCTTTGAAAATCCATATAAGTTTCAACAGTGATTACGCACTATTTCACTGCTCCTACTTGGTGATTCTGTGTTTCCTTGAATGAATGGTTTTTGCTTGGCATTTAACATCAGCCATTTTATTTACGAAGCCTTCCATTTGGGCCCTATTCTCGTGCAAATTCAGATTTTTGTTCCTTATTTCCTTATGTAGCATCAGTCAACATCATTGAATCGGTCTTTTACCTCAACGTGGCACACAATCGATACAATTCAGATTTTATATGCTGCCCCGGACATTCGATGGGTTCACCTGGAGTTCGTCGGTTTCGTTGCTATTTTTATGGCCACATTACATTTGAGCCTTTGGGTCAATTGTTGTTGGTATCTGGCCGTTGTTGCTTTTTAAATCTTGAAGAGCCTTTTTATTGTTCCAACCGCAACAACAACTAGAACCGCTATAATTTCTTTTATGGAACTTTTGCTGTTCTTATACATTCAGTAAGACGAAGATGAGAAAGATTCATTACCGTTGATCTGCAAATTTGTTAGCATGATGACTTCCTTATGTTCTCATATGGATTCACATATGTACGTATGTATGTCTGTTTTTTGGCATGCTCAGCAAATAGTCGGACAGAATCCCATGGAGAAAAAAAACAGCAACATCACCACCACCGCCATTAGACTTCATATGATGGACACGCTTCATACACAAGCTCTTAGTATGCACGATGATTCTGGTGGTGAGGAGGTCCGCAACATTGTGATCCTCTTTTCGAGCTCTGTGGCAAATCAGTTTTTCACATCTTATATGCGCGTTTCTGTTTCAAATTTCGCCAGAGGGATAATACCACACTGTTATATTTCCTCCCTCCACCATCATCGGTCTCCGTGTACGATATGTTCCGCTGGGGCGATCAGAAAATTAAATATTCTTTCCTTACAATTTTCATCATCAATGGCTTCCTATTCTGACTCTTCTTCTCTTAGTGGAAGACAAAATGCATCTAATTTTTCATCGCGGGTTTGATATACATGTACTTAAGAGTTCCTATGTAATGTTGTGTGCATATTTGCCCTTTATTTTTGGCAACCACGTTCACTGGAATGGTGGCCTATTCATCACCTTGGCAACTGATATTAAATGAAACTGTGTGATTTTCTTTTGGTTTGGTTTTAGTGATTTAAGCCTAAACCCGGTTCTATATAAGGAAAATAAGAGAATCTTATTCTTAAACGGCAGATGTGTGTGTAATAATCAAAATGTATAGATGACAGTATGGAGCCCGAAAATTCCACCAAAGAAATAATAGTCGAATCAACGGATGCGCAAGAGCACGAAAGTCTACAGCCAAAATAGCATATGCTTAATTGGAGTTTAAAATTAACTTACATTTATTTCATAATTGTACTCATTTTAGTAATTTTTACTTAAAATTAGGAACTTTAACTTAAATTGAGTAAATTTTACTTGGCCGGAGTAGACGTAAAATTTGTGTGAACTGATGTAAGAATGTAAATTTCCTTAAATACGATGTTTTGAAGTGAGTTTACTACACTTCAGTAAACTTTCATAGATTTTAATTTACAAAATAATAAATACAAAAATTGTACGCAAGAAACCATGATGAAGTATATATTTTGGTTAGTATTCATAATTATCATACATCAGTAGTATTTGTCGATATTATTGATCAATTAAAAATAGGTCTTACTAAATAGAAATTGTTAGTACAGAAATTAAGTAGTATTAACCAATTTAAGTAGTTCTAAAACCTCATTCATCTGAAATGGAAGATACAACTAATAAAAAGTACAATACTAGAGTTCGTGTTAAAATATTAGTCACTGTAGTCAAAATTCAGTTTCTGGTACCAAACCACTTATTACAAAGTTATGTATTCGATTTTTCATAAGAGGCTTTCAAACAGAAACTAAATTTGAATGTAACTTTTCAGAAAAACTATTGTTTAAGCAGAAAGTGTGAAATAAATTTATGAAAAAACAATAAAGTATGTAACGGGTTTTTCAATAAGAGCGCTACAAAAGTTTAGATACCAAAACCAATAAAATTCTTTATTCCTGTGAAAGTACGTTCGATGCCATTATGTATGGAACTCGATTTCTTTTGCATGACCACCACGGGCACGCTTGCAGAAGTCCAGACGCTGAACCCAATTTTCGACGGTTTTCAAGCATAAATCGGCCGATACTGCTGCAATTTCACGTTCGATATTCGTACGAAGTTCATCAATCGTCGCTGGCTTGTTGGCATAGACGATAAACTTGACGTAGCCCCACAGGAAATAATCTAACGGCGTTAAATCTCACGACCGAGGCGGCCAATCGACTGGGCCATTTCATGAGATAACACGTTCACCAAACATGGTTTCCAATAAATTGATTGTGGCATTCGCTGTGTGGCTTGTGGCGCCGTCCTGTTGAAACCACATGTCCTCCAAGTCCATATTATCCAATTGGGGCCAAAAATATTCGGTTATCATTGAACGGTAGCGATTCGCATTCACAGTAATGTGCCGGTCTTGATCATCACGGAAGAGGTACGGCCCAATGACGCTGCCGGCCCATAAACCGCACCAAACCGTAATTTTTTCGGAATGCAATGATGACTCATGGATTACGTGTGGATTGCTGTCTGACCAATAACGCATATTTTGCTTATTGACGAAGCCATGCAGCCAGAAATGAGCCTCATCGCTGAAGATGATTTTCCGATGAAAATCCGAATCGTAGCGCTCTTAAAGTTGAGGCCACTGACTCCAAATTTCGGTAGTAAATTTTAATAATTTCGACTCGTTGCCGGCTCGTATATCTTTCCATGATGAAATGGCAAACCTTACTGAAGAGAAATGTCAAAAGAGCTGGAAAAAATATGGCGTCCTTTGCTGTCCCTATCGATTTACTTTTGTAGCGTCTCTGTTGAAAAACCCTTTACTTCTCAGAAGTACTTCGGGGAGTACTTCTCACAATCACTGAGCTGTGCGCTTTCTAGTTTTCACTCACTGATTGGGACCTACAGTTTTACACCGATTCCGAACGGTATTTTGAGAAGCTTTTTCATGGCTATATACTCGATAGTGTCGCCGTCACTAAGCGAGGTGACCGTCGTCGAAAGAAATTTTAAGGTGGTTGGAGCAGGGATCGAACCCAGGATCTCCTGTACAAGAGGCGCGCACACTACCCATTGCACCACCGACGTCACATTAGTAAGTATGTACATTCACATTTAACGCCCTATGGACCCAGAATTTTTTTTTTTTTTTACAAACCAACACTCATCAGGGGATGCCTCCTATAAATGCAGTGCATTATGTTGGCGAAGGAAAATTGAGGTAGTAGAGGGTAGAAAGAGGGAGTAGTGTCTGTTGACATTTGCCTTGAATGTTTGTATGTCACAATTGGTGGGAAATACACTAGCCGGAAGTTTATTCCACATACGGACTGTACGGCTGAAAAACGAATTTTCTCTATAGTGTGTAGTGCGGTCGATCGGCCACTCGATAAAAAACGGATGAGGGTTTCTAGAAAGCCGCGTACTTCGGCTAAATATTCTCACGTCTGGCATAAGTTGACGGATGTCCGAGGAACACATACCGTGAAAATAACGATAGAACAGCGACACGCAACCCACATTTCGACGATGCTCAAGGGAGGCAATAGAGTTGGATACCCTACTGTCCCCTGTTAACACCGTCGCTCTCCTCTGGACACGGTCGAGAAGCTCCAAAGAAGTCCTAGGAGCACCTGCCCATATATGGGAGTTATACTCAATCTTTGGCCTGATGTAGGTGGTGTAGATATTGAGAAGATCAGATGGAGTGAAGTATTTCTTGCACCGCTTCAAAAAGCCTAGACACTTGAATGCATCTTTCGACACTTCAAATACATGTTTTGCCCAACGGACATCACATTGTATTTCCATGTCCAGAACATCAAGAGCGTCTGATTCATCAATATCCACACCGTCCATAGACAATGACGACACACCTGGGTCAGCAATACGTTTATGCGACAACAAACAGCACTGGGTCTTACCTGCATTAAAATCTACCCTATTCTTTCGAACCCATTCAACAATGGACACCAGATCGCGGTCGAATGTTTCATTCATCGTCCGGCGTTTGACTTCAATCTCTTGAAGACTTGGCCTACGATCGAATGAATAAGAATGACAGAGATTACTGTCATCGGCAAAAGAGTAGATTGGATTCACAGTCTGACCCAGGAGATCGTCAATGAAAATAAGAAAAAGAGAAGGAGAAAGAACAGAGCAGAGCAGTCAATTTATGATCGTCGGATGAAACCCCATCTACAACAACTCGTATAGTGCGATCTCTGAGAAAACTCGATATAAATCGAGTGAAGTTATCACCGACACCAAAAGCAGCGAGCTTTGACAAGAGTGCATCGTGCCATACTCTGTCAAAGGCCTTGGAAATATCAAGAGCCACTACCTTACTCTCACCAAGCCGGTGGATGGATCGACTCCACTGTTCCGAAAGGAACGCCATCAGGTCTCCAGTAGAGCCATACTGCCGATCGTTAAGAAGGTTATTGAACTCAAGGCATTTCACTAGATGGTGGTTAACCATGCTCTCCATAACCTTCGAAAGCGCAGAACAAATTGTAATTGGGCGGTAATTTGCAGGGTTACTTGCATCACCTTTTTTAGGGATGGGCTGGACATTAGCAACCTTCCAACGCGCCGGGAAGACTCCGGCACGGTATGCAAGGTTGAAAGGTTGCCAGTGTCGAAGAGCACCTACTCAAGACCAGTGCAGATATGCCATCCGGACCCAGGGATTTACCTTCGACGAGATTCGCAAGAATCTTTTTAACTCCTCGCGTTCGAAAAAATATCTTGGGCATGGAACAAGATACGTAATTGATCACGGGGAGTGGTTGATTGCTAGCCGGCAAGGAAGAGTTCCTTGCAAACATTTCAGCCAAGAGGTTAGCTTAATCAACCAGTTCAGTGAATGTTATGTCATCTTTAAGAAGAGTTGGGATAGAGGAAGAACTATCCTTTTTTCTTCTTGTAAATGACCAAAAGCTCTTACTTCCATCAGGGAAAGAAATGACTTTAGCACGAATACGCTGTTCGTGAAGAAACTTTTCGCGTCGAAGTACTTTGGCACACTTGGATCTTGCCTGTTTGCGTAGCAGTTCAGTATTAACGTTTTTATTAGAACTCCAGTCTCTGAACGCGTCCTCTTTGGATCTGACAGCATTCTTGCATGTCTGGTTACACCAACTTTCTTCCGATGGTTTAACCGAAATAATTTTTGTCGGAATGAATGAATTCATACCAATCAAAATTATCTTCTCGATCATTTCAGCAGGAGCATCTATGTCATTGTCCAGAAAACAAAGCTTCCAGTTAAAATGCTGATAAAAGTTGTTGAGCTCAGCCCAACGTGCCTCTTCGTAGATAAAAATTGTTCGCTGCTGGACTGTGTTTGAAGCGAGACGAAGAGCTGAATACGAAAAGTACGCTGAAATGATACAGTGATCCGAATTACCCAGAGGTGCAAGCGTGTTAACTTCGTACTTTTCAGGGTGCGAAGTTAAGAAGAGGTCAAGTAAATTTTGGTTGTGCCCTTGAACACACGGAATGTGCGTCGGTTCATTCACCAATTGCGTTAAGTCATTATGCGCAGCGAAGAGCTCAGCGTATTGGCCCTCCGTAGTTGTATGGCTCAAATGCGTTAACCAGGAGGAATTATGGACATTGAAATCACCAGCAACAACGATTTCACTGTCTGGATAATTCCCCAATATCTCAGAAATGGAATCGGAAAGGGTGTCAAAGCCATTAAAGTATGCCTCCCTTCCCGCATTAGGACTTCTATAAAGAAATCCGAAATGTAAGACATGTGTTCCAATCTTGAATTTTACCCAAAGAGAGTTAAATTCTGGATCTTGTGAGTCGAAATGTCGCTGACTCTGAAACACTATGCCATTTTTTACATAAACCACAAGGCCTCTGTGGGAAATAAAAAGGGATAGAGTGTGGTACCCAGGAACGTGAAAATCCTGTGGATCAGAATCCTCACGCACCTGGGTTTCACATAGAGCAAGAACATCAGGCCGATGAATATTAATGTGAGAGTACACACCGAAAAAATTCGTTCTCAACCCACGTAGTATGTTACCATAATGTAGATATAACAAAATTACACACCATTGCGACATACAAACACACAGAACAGACAGAAACAACAGTTGGCATTGGCATATATGTACTTTTCTATACGAAATCAAATTTTATTGTTATCGGCAAAACGAATATCACCAGTTGATATATCTCACCACACTAGTTCTGAATCGCATGTATTTTCTTATTTTACTAGTATTTGTTTGAGGAATTGAGGTGAACCCAATAAGCACAAAGTCGGACTCGGATCCGATTTGAGTCCGACGCGTGGGATTCCGCTTACGCTGATCCGATTCGGATCCGGTTTGAGTCCGGAACATCGGATTTCGTTTTCTCTGATCCGATTTGAGTCCGGAACATCGGATTTCGTTTTCTCTGATCCGATTCGGATCCGGTTTGAGTCCGGAACATCGGATTTCGTTTTCTCTGATCCGATTTGAGTCCGGAACATCGGATTTCGTTTTCTCTGATCCGATTCGGATCCGGTTTGAGTCCGGAACATCGGATTTCGTTTTCTCTGATCCGGTTTGAGTCCGGAACATCGGATTTAATTTTCTCTGATCCGATTCGGATCCGATTTGAGTCCGGAACAGCGGATTTCGTTTTCTCTGATCCGTTTCGGATCCGGTTTGAGTCCGGAACATCGGATTTCGTTTTCTCTGATCCGATTTGAGTCCGGAACATCGGATTTCGTTTTCTCTGATCCGATTCGGATCCGGTTTGAGTCCGGAGCATCGGATTTCGTTTTCTCTGATCCGATTTGAGTCCGAAACATCGGATTTCGTTTTCTCTGATCCGTTTCGGATCCGATTTGAGTCCGGAACATCGGTTTTCGCAGTCTCTGATCCGATTCGGATCAGGTTTGAGTCCGACACGTCGGATTCCGCTTTCGCGGATCCGATCCGAATCCGGTTTTTATCCGACGCGTCGGGTTTCGCTTACACTGATACATTCGGATTTGGTACAGATCCGCTTTTGCTGATTCGATTCAAGTAACCAAGAACATTTATTGTAATATTTTTAATTAATTTAAACTTCCATGCCTTAGTATTATCCCATATTTCATATTATTTTTGTGTTATATTTTATAAATTTTGCTTTATTCTACAACGGACATAATATTAGTGTATAAGTGGGTACAAAATATAGACTTTTAATAATTTTATTTTGAAAACCTTGTTTATATGTGATATATTGTGCTCATTGTGGAACTTTTCGTATTCAATGTAATTTGTTTTGAATATATAATTGAGACTATTTCGACGTGGTTGCAGGTAACCCTGTACCGAATAAATTCTTCACATTGATTTTGTTTGCGTTTTCATGTTCCGGTACAAATTTTAATCCAAAATTATTTCGAGACTGAATCCGATATGATTTACACATCGGATCCGTTCTCGTTTCGATTTCGGAACCCATCGTAATGATTTAAAATCCGACCACATTTCGCTATCGGGGCCGAATTCATTTCGCTATCGGATCCGATCTCGTTTCGGGATCGGACGCTATTCTCGTTTCGAGAACGAAAGATGAATTTTTCCCGCTCGCTGATCCGATCACGAACCGAGAACGAATCCGTTCTCGAAATCATCTCCGAGAAGTCGGATCCGAATCGGAGCCGATTCTGATCCGTTGTGGTTATTGGGATGTGAGACTTTTTAACACAACCGTTGAATCTGACCCCTTCACTAACATGCAACAAATTGTGGACACTTGTCTGGAGGAACTATTATTGTGGATAACGCAAATTAACTTAAACTTACTTGCATATGGTATTGGAGCGAAGTTCCTTATCGCACGTTGCGGGATGGGGGCTAAATGAACAAAAATTAAACAACTTTTTTTAACACTATTATACTATTAGTGGCCGTCGGTGGTGCAATGGTAGTGTGCGCGGCTCTTGTACATGAGATTCTGGGTTCGATCCCTGCTCAGATCACCTTAAAATTTCTTTTTCATGGTACACTATCGAGTATTTAGCCATGAAAAAGCTTCTCAAAATACTGTTCGGAACCGGTGCAGGTCCCAATCAATGAGTGTAAAACCAGAAAGCGCACATCTCACGGATTGTGAGAAGCTCTCCCCTGTCCCTTCATGGGATGTAATGTGATTCCATTTATTTATTTTATACTACAACCCAGTATTATCACCTATATTGGGTAATTTTGCTTTGTGTCTAGACTAACATATATTGGGAAATTTCTTGTTTAATGGGAAGTTTTCTAGGTAAAGCCTGTAACCAATATTTAGTATATATTGTAGTTTTCAACCCAATAAAAAGTAAATTTAGAAAAGCCAAAGTGAAAGAAGTTTAAAAAAAGTTCAAATTTTCTTAAATAAGTGCCTTTTCTTAAAATCAGTAAATTTTCTCAAAAAAATCACCTATTCATATTCTTAAACAACGTAGCTATTCTTAAAAAAATACCTTATCTTAAAGAAGTCGCCTTGCTTAAAAAAATACATTTTCTTACTAAAGGTACCTGTTGTTAAAAAAAGTATTTTTTTTTAAATAGGTACCTTTTCTTAAAAAAGTACATTTTCTTACAACAAATTGCCTTTTCTTAACAAACTACCTTTTCTTTCAGAGTAAAAATGTCCATATTCTTGTAAAAATGATTTCTTAAAAAAAACTTTTTCTTCAAAAAAATACCTTCCCTTAAAAAAAATACGTTTTCTTACAAAAATTACTTTTCTTAAAAGTACCTTTTCTCAAAAATAAAATAATGCCTATTCTTGAGATAAGTAAGTAGAGATAAATAACCCTTTCGTAAAACGAGTACCACTTCTCCAAAAAGTACCTGTTCTTAAAAAAGTACTTCTTTGTAAAAAAATGCATACTCTTATGGGTTTTTCTTACAAAAAGTACTTCTTCTTCAAAATAGTACATTTTCTTAAAAAGGCATTAGCTTGTAATTTCTTCTTCTTCTTCTTAGCTTCTTAAAAAAACATTAGCTTGTACCTATATTTAAAAAAGGACCTTTTCGGGAAAATATAATACATATTCTTATAAAAAGGACCTAAAAATATAATTTGTTTTTTTTTTTAAATGCACTCTACGAAACCAAAAATTATTAAAAAAGTTTATCATTTTACAAAAAATATCTTTTCTTAAAGATCCATTTAAATTATCGTATTTTGCAACGGGCGTCTTAGGCGTGTTGGAACTAACTAGTACATAATATATAGCGAAAGGAACTTGGTGTCCCCTGACACCTCATGTAATTTTTTTAAATTATAACTGTTTGTATGTGGTTAGAGAAATCGTATTTAAATAATACTAATTTTGTTTATTACTTTAATAAAAAATTATTATTTTTAGTTTCTTTCTCTATAAAATTCAAAATGGGTTATGGCATCAGTAAATGGTTGTGACATCCATCAAATTCATACCTGAACATACCAATATACTCATAATTATTACTTGGTACAGCCGAATTAATTTTTACATTTTTCGTTGATTCAACTAATAGAATATTCACCTCTACAAGAATCACACTTATTTCTGGTTACTAAACTAAATTTCTGTTTGATCAACTAAATATTTCAGTTCTTGCAACCAAATGAATTACAAATCAATTGATATGGACAAAATTTGGTGATACGGAACACAATTATTGGTAATCACAACTGAATAATGTGATAGATAGTCCAAGGAACCGCCAAATTTTAGTTGGCTGTAAATATAGTTGTGACAACGAATCTCATCTAAGTGTGTGTTTGATTTATACTGCAATAGTCAGACCAATACTTCTCCATGGCATCTTAGTTTGGTGAAGGTCCCTCCAAAAGAAATATATACGCTGTATTACTACACCGGATCAACTCTATTCCCGTAAAAACAGACTACTGTATCCCCTACCTTCTACCAGCGACAAATCTAAGGACTTCTATTCCGGACAGGAATACCTGGGAAAAGTCACTGGAAGTGGATACCAGTAGTATCAGATTTTTCACGGATGGATCAAAGTTGGACGAGCAAGTAGGCTATTGGGTCCATTCACCGGACCTAAATATAAATATCTCCTTTAAGCTGCCTGATCACTGTAGTGTATTTCAGGCGGAAATTACCGCCATACTGGAGGTTGCTGAACTACTGAAAAGTAGTGTCTCAACCCTCCGGAAAATATGTATCTACACAGACAGCCAGGCTGCCATATGAAAGAATGCCACTTATCACTTAGGGTGATGGCAGAGTACTTTGACATCAGGCTCATCTGGGTACCGGGACAGGGCACTACGGCACAGGTTCTTCCGGCAAAAGGTGTTAGTATGCAAATCTCTACCTGCCGTTTGCAGATCAAGCAGTGGGCCGATAATATGTTCAAGGACAAGTGGAGCCTTACTTCAACTTGCAAACAAGCCAGGGTCCTCTGGCCACAGGTGGACAGGAAGAGGACTAGGCAACTACTTAACTTGCCGAGAGGCAGGATAGGAACACTTACGGGACATTGTCTTGTAGGAAAACACGCCATAAGTTTGGGACATAGAAACTCTACTCTCTGGATTGCCCTGCTCTGGCAGGACTGGACTTCTCTTGGATTGCCCTGCTCTGGCAGGACTGAGAAGTGGGATATTCGGAACACATCTAGTTAGCACCGTAGCCCTACAGGATATTCCTATGTAGGTCTTATATTGTTGACCTTGAATATAATACATGTGTGTGATGGCTTCTAAGTGAATTCTAATGCCTCTAAGTTAAAATATACTAAAAATGAGGAAGACTGAACTTGATCATTTTGTTCTTAATTCAAGAACAAAAAATTTAACTGCAGCGCACGTGTCATTGAATTAAGAATGTGTTGAATTGACGTCAAAAATATGATTAACTTTATGACAGTTTACTTTAAGAACTAATTTTAAGTAAAAATTAACAAATAAAATTACAATTAGCTTTATGTTGTCGTACATTATGGTCAATAAATACATTTCCTGTTTAAAGAAAAATGCATACATTTTGATAGAACCTTATACGAGTATGCTATGGATAAAAAGCTTATACCACGGTAGTTGACACAGAGATTAGGGTAACCTTTTTTAAATATGGGACATAATACACTCCAATCGCTGGACATGCATTCATCTAACCAAATTTTGCTAATGAGCTGATGCATGCACCTTATCAGCTCAACCCCGCCAGCCTTAAACAGCACTGGCGGTAATCCAACGGCTCCTGCGGCTTTGTTGTTCTTAAGCCGGGCAATAGTTGTGATATTATTACCGTGTATTTTCCAATCGGCCCCACTGTGCAATGATTCGGTGATCATCTGTTTGGAGTTTGGAGAAAAATGTTGTAGACATTTCGATGGGCCGACGAAACGCTGTTGACGATGTTCGTGCCTATATTCTTGCTGATGGTGGGGGCTTTTTCACCACTTTGTGCCATCTTTTGCTGTGAAGAAATTAGAGCTATCAGGTTGTACGATTTCAATTTCACTGTCTTCCTCCTCATCATCTTCGACATCTGAGTCTGGGATATAGTCGACACGAATTTCGGTTTCTGGATCGGGGATTTCTTCGTCATTTGGAACGCAATCAGTATCATTATCTGATTCTGCCGGAAATGGTTCGACGAAATCACTAGAGAGTTTGCATATATATTGTAAAGAACCACCGAAAGTGGCGACCCCTGAGGTATGCCGTTATCCAATTGGAAGGATGCAGACAAATTGCCATCAGCTTTGCCAATTAACCGCCGGTTCGAGAGAAATGATAAAAATAAGTTTTAAAAACGGTGCTGGCATTCCCCAATCGATAAGTTCCATTATGACCTGCATAGAGATGACACGATCGAATGACTTCTCTAGATCCTCAGATAAAACCACGCTATGTTTGCCAGAAGCCAGGTTTAATCGAAGAGTTTCCTCTAGTTGGTGACAAAGGGTGTGAAGTCCGTGTTTAGGTAAAAATGCATGTTGTTTCGAAGAAAACTTGTGTAAAGCTAACCTATAGAAGCGTTTGGAAAGAATTTTCTCCAGGACTTTGGAAATCACTGACAGTAAAGATATTAGCTTAGATATAGCTCTAGGCGATTTTGATTTTCCCGGTTTAGTCTTTGTTTAAAATACAACGGTGCATTTTTTATCATTGAGTACGTAAGCTTGTCCAGCGAAGGGGTAGAACCTTTCAAAGTTCCAAGAGTATCTTCAAGCTCAGTAACGTCTATTTCCGCTATGATGCCAGCAAAGTTACTAGCGTATAAAACTACGTTGTCAAGATTTAGTTCTCGTTTGGCGGCAATTATTGTTGAGTCAAATGAATCATCGGGTGCGTAATAATATTATCTCTTATGGAAATAGAAGCGAATGACTTTGGTCTGGAAGATCTCAACTTGGTGATTCTTTGCCATAGAACCCGAACATCGAGAAAAGGATCAAATGAATTTAGGAATAATGTCCATGTTCGTCGTTTTGCCAATTTACACTCCCTTTTCACCTGTGCACAGGCCCTTTTATAGTTAATAAAATTTAATTGATTCCTAACACGTTTAAGAGTTTTCCACGCTTTTCGCCTAAGTCCTATGAAATTTGCTATATGACTGTTAAACCAGACTGGTCTGTATCCCTTTCTTGGCTTTCGACTCAGAGGTATAGACTCATTTGCAGCCCTTCTGAGTAATCGATTAATTTGCGCAGCTTCTTTATTCACGTTACCCGATTCGGAATATTGGCCATTATAGGTGGTAAATTTGGATTGGAATAAATGCCAGTTAGCTGTGTCATCCAGAAAACGTGGTCTGAATATTCTTCGAGACGTCATTCGAAATCCGTATCAGAAAATGATCTACCGTAACTGACGAATCCAGCACAGTCCACGAAAGAAAAGGAGTCAAATCAGTGTCACACATGGAAACGTCTACACAGGTTAAGGTACGACGTGTATTCAGCAGAGTCGGAGTGCGATCGTTTAAAATTACTAAATTTCTGGTATTTGCGAAATCTTCCCATAGCTCACCCTGGCGCGAAACATAGGTAGAACCCCACAATGTATTTTGAGCATTAATATCACCTACAAAGATATGAAGGCCAGTTCCTGTAACACTAATATGATTGATCATTTCAGCGTCCAGTACAAGGCCACATTCCTTGTATGCGTTATGTATGGAAAGAGACCGGCCGCAGTCAATCGTAACTGATTGAAAGAGAAAGTCCCCAGAAGAGGTAGTGTGATCAATGACGTTCAAGTTATTGTCAACAAAAATAGCCACGCCAGCTTTGGCATACGTATAGCCCTTGTTGTGATGGAAAACCTGGTAACCAGGAAGGTGTAATAGATGTCGACTTAAATCAGTTATGTCCGTCTCTTTCAGAGCTATTATATTGGGTCTGTGTAATGAAGCCAGGAGTTCAAGGGCGTATTTGTAATATTAAGATTAGAGATAATCTTAAAAAGAAAGTAGCAAGAGAAAACCAAAATATATATAATAAATTAAGTTAAGGTGTTTGAAGTTTTAGGATTTGTTCTTCTGTAAGTTTCAGGCGTGATGATAACATTGAGTTCTGGGAATTTTTTAAATGCCTGAGAGCAGGGAGACGTTTTTTCATCCATTTCTTCAGTTTCTGATGTTATTGGGGTGTTTGTCTGTTCCTCACATTCTGGACTATTGAATACAGTAGTTGAAGAGATGATGCTTGTGTATGATTGGTGAGAGAAATTAATTTTGTTGTTGTTCACTGTGGAAGCTCCGATGCTAGTTGCATTGTTGTTATCGGTATTTTTTTGATTAGTTTTTTTTTATGCTATAACTGTTGCATTGTTGTATATCGGATGTGAGAGAAGTGGATATAATTACTTGAAGTGTGTTCCTTGTAGCTGGCTTTGATTTCTTTGTGTACCACTTAGATCATTTGCAAAAGTTTTTTTTGGGACTGGTCCAATAAGATGTGATGATGGGTCCTTATTAAATATCTTCCAGGCGACTCTTGATTTATGATTTATGTTTGAGAAAACTAGGACAGTGATTGCCGTAAGATGTGTGTCAGTCTGTGTCGCAATTTATACAGGATTTGCCGATGCAAGTTTCATGAGGTACAACTTTTGCACATTCTGCACATAACTGTATTCGTTTGCAGTGGTTTTTGGTGTGTCCCAAATGCTGGCAGTTCTTGAATCTTAGTGGATTTGGTATACATATATTCGCTGACAAAAGCCATCTTCCAACCGAGCTCCAAGTATTACGATGGATGAATATCGTCAAACGTTATTAAGTATATGTAACTGCGCCTGTGGCCACTAAATTTTCTTTTTCTCTTTTCGTTATTTTTCTTACTTCAGCGATGCGGTAATCTTTTCTAATATATCACTTTCTGGAACATTTATTAATTTTCTGTCGAAATTTTTTCCATACGATTGGTTAAGAGCTTTATGCAATGAAAACTTTACCGGTACGTTTTCCACATATTTTGCATTTAAAAATTTCTGAGCATCAGCAAGGTTATTTGTTTTTATCAATAAGTCTGTGATTTCTCCATGGTAGCGGTAAATATGTTTAAGGCCTCTTCCAATTTGGAATATGTTGTATGCTGCCAGAGATTTGATTTCAGTTTCCTTATTTATGGCAATAGTGGTTGCAACGATGAATCTGGGCAAGTGGTCGTAATTGGTACGATCCCGAGCAAGGCTGATCTAGTAGAGTTTAACGCATTAGAAAAGCTGATTTTTGCTTTCATATGACTCTAGCTGTCAAATTCAGTGTATTTTGTTATTGTACTTTCTTGTTTACTTTGTTTTGTCATATGTATTTGTGTTGAATTTGACATTTAGAGAAAACAAAATCCCTGTTGTTGTTGCCCACAACAACAACAAATCATACTGCGTTAACCTCTACTAGATCAGCCTTGATCCCGAGTTAGCAGAGGAAATGCGACATGGTCGATTCTACTGCGTTTGTTTGCAGCTGTCTTTCTTGTTTTTTTCTCTATTCCAAAAAGTAAACAGACAACATTTTGTGAAATATTGCAAGAAAACAGCTGATCGGTGTGTAAACAATTGAAATAACAAAGCAAAAGAATTTTAGCATATGTGTCGCACGGTCGCACTGTGTATTTGCACGTTTCTAGCATGAAGTAAAATGTTTTGTTTATTATAATTTATTATAAACGTTAAAAATCAATACTATTCTAACTACTTACCTCTGCCATTGTTAAATTTCAACTTTATTCTTCTTTTTCACACAAAAATATTGCAATCAAAATGTAAATAAAAAACAGCTGATCGAACTTGCAAAATCTTGATAGAAGAAATTCCTCCAGTAACATTTTGCAAGTTCTCTGTCATCCAACTGTCAAAAAATTCTCTCTTTGGCTCTCTCGTTGCAAAAGTTTTGCAGTAAACAGACAACATTTTGTAACATTTTGTACAATATTGCAGTAAACAGACAGACCTAATATAAACGATTTAGAGCACTATTACACGATGAATTTATACCCGCAAGAAAATTCGTGAATTTTACGTTCGTTAGGCAAGAGGTCTAGAGAGGAGAAAAAAGCCATGAATGCACTGTCATTGTGTTTCGGGGAATTTTTTTCAATTTCTCTTTGTTTAGTTTTCGTTTTTGTCTTGAATGTGACATTTCATGGTTATTACTTTTGTGATAATTCAATAATTCGGAATTGGAAAAAATCAACGTGTAGTAATTAGCTCGATGAATTACGTAGCAACTTTAAAAGAGAACTGAAAAATATGCTCGCAAGAAATGCCATCGTGTAATAGAGCTCTTATTCAGTAATTTTAATTGAAATAGTTTTTAATAAAAAAAAAATTACGTGAGGTGTCAGGGGACACCCGGTTGGAACGAAGTTCCTTTCGCTATATAATATGTATGTACTAGATAGTTCCAACACACCTAAGGCGCCTGTTGAAACATACTGTAATTTAAATGGATCTTGTAAAATGATAGATAACCTTATGTTAAGAAACTTTTAATTTATTGAATGTATTTTTAAAAAAAAAAAAAAAGTATATTGTTAGGCCCCTTTTGTAAGAATATATATGTATTATATTTTCCCGAAAGGGTCCTTTCTTTGATGAGAGCTACTTCTTTTATTAAAATAAAAAAAATGATTTCCCGTTACATCCCGTAAAAGGATTAGGGAGAGCTTCTCACAAACTAGTGAGCTGTGCGCGTTCTAGCTTTACACTCACTGATTGGGTCCTACAGTTTTACACCGGTTCCGAACGGTATTTTGAGAAGCTTTTTCATGGACGAATACTCGATAGTGTCGCCGTCACTAAGCTAAGAAAAAGCCTAAGAGTATGAATTTTTTTACAAAAACTACTTTTTTAAGAACAGGTACTTTTTAAAGAAGTGGTACTCTTTTTAGGATAAGATTATTTTTTTAACTAAATTTACTTATTTTCAGGAACGCTACTTATATCAAGAAAACAAAAGAAAAGGTGGTACTTTATTTTTAAGAAATTGTACTTTTAAGAAAATGAATTTTTTTAAGAAAAGGTATTTTTTGTAAGAGAAGTTTTTTTTTTGAAGAAACTCTTTTTTTTTACGAAAGAACAGATACAATTTTAAGAGAAGGTACTTACTTTTTTTAAGAAAATGTGCTTTTTGTAAGAAACTTTACTTTTTTAAGCAAATGTACTTCTTTAAGATGTTATTTTATTAAACTTCATTTAGTTTGGTTTTTCTAGATTTACTTTTTATTCGGTTCAAACCGTAGATAAAGGAAATAAGTAGATATCGCACAGGCGTTGTCAAGTACTGCCACTAGGTGCTGTGTTGTCGTTTTGTAACTTTCATTGACGTTTCTCATAACATTCACTGACGTTTATTCAACGGTGCGGGACATTTTTTCGATACAAAATTAGAATAATTTTCCAGGTTGTGCTATTCGAACAACTAATTAAGTTTTTTTCATGTAGTTGTATTCCCCACTTTCTAATTCAAATGCATTTTGTTTATGTGCTTTTTTGGTGTACTGTTATTGTTGGTATTCGTTTATGTTGACTTGTACAACATCGGCCCACTAAACAAAACAAAATGCCTGTTGATGTTGCCTACAACACCTACTGCTATCACCTGTTCCAAATACATCTCGCAAGGTATATTTTATTTAGCATCAAATGTTTTAATCATAGATAAAGGAAATAAGTAGATATCCCACAGGCGTTGTCAAGTACTGCCACTAGGTGCTGTGTTGTCGTTTTGTAACTTTCATTGACGTTTCTCATAACATTCACTGACCTTTATTCAACAGTGTGGGACATTTTTTCAATACAAAAATGGAATCATTTTCCAGGTTGTGCTATTCAAACAACTAATTTAGTTTTTTTTCATGCCGTTGTGTTCCCCACTTTCAAGTTAAAATTTTGTTATTTTGATTGTATCTTTTTGTTTACTGTTATTGTTGGTGTTCGTTTCTGTTGAATTAGAGAGCAACGGACAACAAAACAAAAACAAAATCCCCGTTGATGTTGCCTACCACACCTATTGTTAGCACCTGTTCTAAATACATCTTGCAAGGTATATTTTGTTCGGGATCAAACGTTGTAATTATTACATTCAACTCCATCTAGAAAATATCCCATTGAACAACAAATTTCCCAAGGCATGTGCGATATCTAGTTATTTCCTTTATCTATGGTTCAAACCATAGATAAAGGCATTAACTAGATATCGCACATGCTTGGGAAATTTCTTGTTCATTCACGACACTGTTGAATAAACGTCGGTGAATGTTATGAGAAACTCAATGAAATTTACAAAACGACAACACATCACCTAGTGGCAGTACTTGACAACGCCTGTGCGATATCTACTTATTTCCTTTATCTATGGTTCAAACCATAGATAAAGGAAATAAGTAGATATCCCATAGGCGTTGTCAAGTACTGCCACTAGATGCTGTGTTGTCGTTTTGTAACTTTCATTGACGTTCCTCATAACATTCACTGACGTTTATTCAACAGTGTGGGACATTTTTTCAATACAAAAATAGAAGCATTTTCCAGGTAGTGCTATTCGAACAACTAATTTAGTTTTTTTCATTTCGTTGTGTTCCCCAATTTCTAATTCAAATGCATTTTGGTTATGTGCTTGTTTGGTGTACTGTTATTGTTGGTATATATTGAACTGTAAGCATCGGCCCACTAAACAAAACAAAATCCCTGTTGATGTTGCCTACCACACCTTTTGTTAGCACCTTTTCTAAATACATCTTCCAAGGTATATTTAGTTTGGGATCAAACGTTGTAATTATTGCATTCAGCTCCATCTAGAAAATATCCCATTGAACTATAAATTTCCCACGGCATGTGCGATATCTAGTTAATTCCTTTATCTATGGTTTGAATAAGTAGATATCCCACAGGCGTTGTCAAGTACTGCCACTAGGTGCTGTGTTATCGTTTTGTAAATTTCATTGACGCATAGTCTAATAATATAAGTCGACACGTGGCGTGTTGTTGTAATATGAAACGATTTTGACAGAATTTTGTTGTACTATTGTTATGACAATACACTCGATATGTCAAAATCATTTTATATACGAAGAAGAGGCAAAGGAAAAACGCCAAAGTAAATAATTACATGCATAGAATTACATGTATTAAAAAAAGTAATTGGCAGAAATTATACAATTTACAATTATATTTATATTTCAATTTAATTTGCGCAACACTTTTCAAACGTTTAATAACGAACAATAAGAATCAAAACAAATGATGAGACAAGCTTGACACTTCGGGTGTATTACGTAAACAAAGAATGATAAAAAGAAACAACCCAATAACAAAATGCCTGATCAGCTGGGCTTATGCTTCCACTTATATTATTACACTATGCATTGACGTATCTCATAACTTTCACTGACGTTTATTCAACAGTGTGGGACATTTTTTCAATACAAAAATAGAATCATTTTCCAGGTTGTGCTATTCAAACAACTATTTTAGTTTTTTCCATGTCGTTGTGTTCCCCACTTTCAAATTAAAATTTTGTTATTCTGATTGCATCTTTTTGTTTACTGTTATTGTTGGTGTTCGTTTGTGTTGGATTTGAGAGCAGGGGACCACAAAACAAAAACAAAATCCCTGTTGATGTTGCCTTACATACCTATTGTTAGCACCTGTTCAAAATACATCTTGCAAGGTATATTTTGTTTGGGATCAAACGTTGTAATTATTGCATTCAGCTCCATCTAGAAAATATCCCATTGAACAAGAAATTTCCCAACGCATGTGCGATATCTAGTGAATTTCTTTATCTATGGTTTGAACCCAAACAAAATATACCTTGCAAGATGTATTTAGAACAGGTGCTAACAATAGGTGTGGTAGCCAACATCAACAGGGATTTTGTTTTTGTTTTGTGGTACGTTGCTCTCAAATTCAACAGAAACGACCACCAAAAATAACATTAAACAAAAAGATACAATCAAAATAACCAAATTTTAACTTGGAAGTGGGGAACACAACGACATGAAAAAACTAAATTAGTTGTTTGAATAGCACAACCTTGAAAATGATTCTATTTTTGTATTGGAAAAATGTCCCACACTGTTGAATAAACGTCAGTGAAAGTTACAATACAAAAATAGAATCATTTTTCAGGTTGTGCTATTCAAACAACTAATTTAATTTTTTCCATGTCGTTGTGTTCCCCACTTTCTAATTCAAATGCATTTTGGTTATGACCTTTTTTGGTGTACTGTTATTGTTGGTATTCGTTTGTGTTGACTTGTACAGCATCGGCCCACTAAACCAAACAAAATGCCTGTTGAAGTTGCCTACAGCACCTACTGCAATCACCTGTTCTAAATACATCTCGCAAGGTTTATTTTGTTTGGGATCAAATGTTGTAATTATTGCATTCAGCTCCATCTAGAAAATATCCCATAGAACAAGAAATTTCCCAAGGCATGTGCGATATCTAGTTAATTCCTTTATCTATGGTTCAAACTACAATATGTAATAAACAGGCACCACCTAGAAAATTTCCCAATAAACAAGAACTATGTTAGTCTGGACACAAACCACAAGTACGAGTGTAAGAGTGCTGCCAAATGTCATTCCATTTTGAGGGTTGTGTTTCATGGATTTTTCAGTCTTGCACTTTGGCTTTTCTAAGTTTACTTTTTACTGGGTTCAAAACTACAATATGGAATACACAGGCTCCACCTAGAAAACTTCCCTTTAAACCAAACCAAAAGTACCCAAAATAGTTGATAATAATGGGTTGTAATAAAGTAGTTAAAAAATGTTGTTTAAAAATTTTTCATTTAGCCCCCATCCCGCAACGTGCGATAAGGAACTTCGTTCCAAAAGGTATGAAGAAGAATGAAAACACCAAAGATGTGAAAAAAACCGTTAGAAGATTAGAGAAAGCCTTAGATCAAAAACACAGAGAGACGAGAGAAAACGATGCTCACGCGGCAACTGTCAGGTCGAGACTGATGATAAAACTATCTTCTATTATTCTTGTGTATATGACGCATAGAGCACTGACACAAATCCCTTAGGTAGTGGGTACTGTATAGAATGGCATCAGTGACATTCAAAACCACTCTTGGTTATATTCTATTAAGCTCTGACTGGTCCTCGTAACTACATAACATGAAATGCCTACACATTTTTGACCTGTTCCCCAATCTCGAACGAAAAGCTAAGCGAAGAAAGTCAGTCACTCGTATTCGACTCAAACTAAGTCGAAATTTTTGTTCGAGTGACTATGTTTGTTCCCAAATGACAGTATATTCGAAATAGAAGAACACAATTTATACTGAACAATTTTTAACAAATTTATGTGTCCATTCGACTTGAACTGACAAGATTGTAGAACACAAATAAACTGTCTTTTGACTAGAACACGAACGAAAGCTTTCGTTCCAAGTGGATGACCGGGGCTGTTTATGAATGACTGTATACTTTAAAGTATTTACCCTTATAATTAAAAACGCATATGATTGAACTTAATTGATAAATTGTTTTATTTGTGTTTGTTTTGTTGTTTATATACCTTAGTTCTATAATAATCGTATTTTATAAACATTAATTTTTTTATATGAATATTTTATTCAAATTACAAAAAAAAATTAAAAACATTTCTTTATTATATTTTATATCTTTGTTTTATTAATATTTATGTATATACGTATATATATATTAAATTTGATGAAAATGGCGACTAAATCTATATGACTAAAAGTGATCATATATAAACTTATTGACAAACATTTAAGAATAACTATGTAGGTAAAACTTATGATTTTCTATAGAAACTAATGGGGTGGGGTAAAAAACGAAGCTTTGTCCGGCTCAGCATTGTATTCTTATGTAAAAGTGAAATGAATCAATTTTAGAATATAATGTCAATACGTTTTAAAAAGAACGTAATTACTTAAATTGAATTATGACGAAGGTGTTGAGGTTCAATTAAAACTAACAATGGATATTTAACGAACTGAAAATAACTGGAGATAAATGAAAAATATAAAAGTAGGTTAATATTACAAAAGTACAATACTTAAACAGTACAATAAAGACGCGAATCGATTATCCAGAGATACAGAGAGAGGGTAGAAAACTATGAAATCTTTACAATATGTTTTATTTTTAGGAATAAGAAGCTTCAATCGCATCTTCGAGGAACACGAATTCGTCCTACTATAAGGGATTGAAGTTGTAATTGAAACCGGGGTTGTTGAATTTGAATCGCGCAATATCGAATTTGAGCTTCTCAGTTTTAATGTCGGCCAAACGTTTCAGTTGTCGAGCCACCTCACGCACATCCTGTGATGCAAATAATTGGCCACCCAGGGTTGTGGCCGACGAAGATTGCGATACATCTTGGACAACAGTATGATGCTGCTGCTGCTGCTGTTGTTGTTGTTGCTGATGATGATGGTGACTCTGTGTTTGTGTCTGATGATGCTGAATGTGTGGATGTGGGACTGTAAACGTAGCAGGACGGGATGAATGTGGAGCCTTTTTGACTGTAAAGAAATTAAAATAAGAAAGAATATATTAAGCAAGTATTAAACAAAATAAAACTCTCAAGTAGGTTCTTCAAAGTTTTCAACAATAATCACGACAAAAATCCAGTCATTTCAAAACAAGATTTGTTTGAGAAAAAATATCATGTTTACGTTTCGTTTTGGAATATTTACCCTAAATTTATTTGTTTTCTTATGTTCTGGAGAAATTCTTTTTTCTGAAAGAGAAATTCGTTTCAGTAATTTGTTTTTGTAATAAGAATTCGCCTATGTCTAATAAAACTTTGCCCCAACAACTGTTTGCCTATAGCTTTCTCACTTTTCACATTTCGTAATAGTCCATGTTTCATTTGGTCTCTCTTTTCATATTTTCTTACTCTTCCTTCTCCTAGTGCGATTTAATTTACTGAATTTATAATGATCAAAAATATAAGTGCCTGTACAAACTAAGCTAGGTTCTAGTGTCTTGTACCTATCCCTGCTACACCTGTTCATGACGTCGTATATTTATAATACTGCTATTAACAGCCACAACAAAAACGGAGCTATGAAACAGTGACATAAACATTACGACTTTGCCATCTACTGATCAAAATACGAAACACCAAATGGATCACCAGGAAATCGTGTGTGTCATAAAAATAAATGAGATATCCTAATTGAAGCCATGCACCGCACCGTATAAAGCAGAACAAGATCAAACATATCGTAAAGAAAACTCGGTTTAGCCGAGTTAAATATATATAATAGAGATTGTAGTAGATATAAAAACTACAATTAAACAACTAAAGTACATATGGATTGAAAAGAAATGATTTACATCCCATGAAGGGATTGGGGAGAGCTTCTCACAAACAGTGAGCTGTGAGTTTTCTAGTTGTACACTCACTTATTGGGACCTGCAGTTTTACAACGGTTCCAAACGGTATTTTGAGAAGCTGTTTCATGGCTAAGAATGTACTCGATAATGTCGGCTGTCACTAAGCGAGGTGACCGCCATCAAAAGAAATGTAAGGTGGTGATAGCAGGGATTGAACCTACGATATCATGTACAAAAGCTACGCACACTACGATTGCGCCAACGACGGTTTGAGACTCCCTATATTAATAAGAGTTTAAAATACTTTGACATTAAGAAGATCACTATTGAATAAAATCAAAATACTAAGGAAGGCATTTACTAAAAAAATATTACAAGAAGTTTAAAATAAAGAGAAAATAATAATACTCACTATTACTATCACAACTATTTTCGCTTTCAGATTCAAGATAGCATTCCTCGGAAAATTCGTTCTCAGATTCTAATTTATCTTCTCTCTTAACGACAACAGTATCTACAAATTATTAAAAATTATAAAAACTAACAAATAACAGAAAAACATTTATTAAATTGATCAATAATAATAATAATAATATTATATGCATTCGTATATCAAATATTACTATTTTTTGGTAAACTAAGAAGTTTCAACTTGTATTATTTTATATTAGGGTATTCATTTAATGAAAATTTTAACTATTCGTTTAAGCAATGTTGTCCCATGTGAGGACTCGGTGAAATCTTATATTGCCCATTACCATTTCTGTCTATGGAAATTTGTGATTTCTGTCTATAGAAATTTGAAATTTCGTTGTAAATCGAAAAACAAATAATAACATTTAACCGAAAAAAGCCGACAACAATTATTTGATTAATTCGTTAAAATTGCATATATGTATCTATAAAAACTTAATCATTTTAATTTGCACCGTCAGTCCAATAATATAAAAAGTAACAAAAGTGGATTGCAATAAAGAAATTAATATTAAGACTAACGAAAGGTACACAATTATATATTTTTAAAAAAGTTGTCAACTTCCATAGTATGATCGCATGACGTCATGACGAGTACATACTGACAACTGTTTTTATATTTGAATTTATTTATTTTCAGGGCAGCATTTTTAAATTGTATTTATTCACATTTTTGCTACATTTTGTATGAAAATTCATTAATATACAAAAAATCATGCCAGACCAACCAAACCCAACCATTTGTCGTTCTCCAATTGCAACTCATACATTAACTAAAAACTAACGAAATCGGTCATAAAATTCGTAAACACGTAATTGGCACTATCCCGGTCATCACAAAATCTACACCACAGAAAAATTCAACTCTGTGATATAGTAAAAACTCACCTCAAAGCACTGCAACAATCTCGGGGATCACACACGGCAATTTGACTTGCGCAAGTCTGGAGTTAATAGGAGAGGATAAGAGCTTCCGTTCCCTTCCCCTCTCTCTCCTATAAACTCGAGACTTGGTATCGAGAGATGGTACTTAGGAATCTTTGATTGTTACTAATTCTCATATGTAAATGCATGTTTGGGATTGTATATAAACGAATGATGTTCTACCGATGGTATCAATTCAGGCACAGTAGTTAGGCATCTGATGATGAACTTGTCACGGAGTTCGAAACTAGTCATGCCAGTGAGTGTGCTTAACTGAATTGTCTATTATTCCAACAAAACCCAACCATTTTTCAATTAGAAAAATGTTCCTGACCTTTTAAGCTTGTATAGGGTTTGATATGATTTCTAAGTGACGTTTCGGTCATTTGTCGTATGTCATGGACTGTAATTTTTTTTCATTGTATTCAGTAATGTTTACAGTTTCATCATGGAGAGATATACGCAAGAACAGCGTTTACAAATTATTATTTTTTTTTTATCAAAATAATCGTTCTCCAATTGCAACTTATCGTGCGCTTTTGTCATTTTATGGTCATAATAATCGTCCACCTGTGCTCGCTATTCGTCGAATTGTTGCAAATTACGAGTGTTACTTAATGTTCAAGTGCCATTAAGACAAAGAACCGCTCGAAGTAATGAAAATATTGCTGCCGTTCAGGTAAGTGTTGCTGAAGACCGCAATTTATCGATTCCAAATCGTTGTCAACAATTGGGACTGTCTCAAACCACAAGCTGGCGGATTTTGAGAAAGGATTTGGGCTTGCATCCGTATAAAATTGTTATCACTCAAGAACTTGAGCAATTTTACTACCGTAAACGTTATGAATTTGCTGATTTTGTCTTGGAGAAACTTGAAAACGTAACGATAAATCATCTCCGATGCGGCTCACTTTCATGTGAGTGGTGCCGTAAATAAACAAAACTGTCGATTCTGGTGCGAAGAAAATCCACAAATTATTCATGAACAACCATTACATTCACCTAAATTGACAGTGTGGTGTGGTTTTTGGTCTGGTGGAATCATCGGTCCGTACTTCTTTCGAAATGAAGCTGGTAAGCCCGTTACTGTCAATGGAGAGCGGTATAGACCGATGATAACCAACTTTGTATGGCCGAAATTGGAAGAAGTTGATCTTGACAACATCTGTTTCCAACAAGACAACCGAATTATTGCGAGAAAAGTTTGGCCTCCAAGAAGTTGTGAGTTAACACCATTAGACTATTTCTTGTGGGGTGGTTTGAAGTCATTGGTCTTTAGCAATAAACCAGGCTCTCTTCAAGCTTTACAAGTCAATATTGAACGTGCTATTCATGACATACGACTTGATTTAGTGGAAAAAGTGCTCGAACATTGAGTTCATCGAATTCGTTCCTGCAAAAGAAGACGTGGAGGCCATTTGAAAGACGTTTTATTCAGAACTTAATTCTATCGATTGTACTTCACACTAAATAAAAAATATTTGAATTTCCTTAAAAATTAGTGTATTTTTTTAAAGAAATCATATCACTCAAATTGGAAAATCCTTTAGTATGAATTTCTCATACATTAACTATAAAAACTAAAGAAATAGGGCATAAAATTCAAATTCAAAAACATTCGTTTTGTTAACATTAAATGTTTGACTACATACAGTAATAAACAAATAAAATATTGAAAAAAGCATAAGAGGACTAACAAATGTTTAAACGCCATAAGTTTAACAATTACATTATTAAAGAATTGTTATTTCTCAAAAACGCACAATTTATGTAGTCGTTGCAGCAACAACAATTGAGTTGCTGGAGCAACGCAATGATGAACATTCAAAAAATCTAATAGATCTAATGCTCTATAGCAGCAACGATACTTATAATACTCGGGAGTTTGAAGCTGTTCATTATATCAATGTAAACCAACTAACGAAAAAGTAACATCCCTACGAATATTCGTTTTTATTTCAGTGAACTGATACTAATCTCTTGCAAAACTACAAAAATTTCGAGTACCTAGTGCTAGAAGAGCTTGCTAGATAACACTGTTTTCGCTAAAATGTACCATTGTATAATTTTGGGAAATTTCCGGGTTTCCCGGGTAAAATTCCCGAGAAAGCGGGAATTGAAAATGATTGAAATGCCCGGGCGGGAATTCCCGGGATGCATTCTCTAGTTATATCGTTTGAATATTAAATATTTAGCCGCCGGTAGATCCCAAAAGTATCGTTACCCTTAAAAACTTTAAAAACTTGCTTAACCTTCGCATTAATAGTATCTACCCGGGTAGATATTTCAATTTTCATTCCTTGATATCTCTGAGGGGTTTCATCCGATTTAGAAATTCTTCAAACTCAGTTATTATTTTTCCCCGCTATTTCAGTAGATGAAATAAAAATTATATTTAAAAACATTTTTTTAATTCTTTTCTTAATTGTATCTCTTTGTATACGCGGTTTAATAGTATCTACCCGGGTAGATACAAATAACATTTTCAGGTTTACTACTTTTAAGTAAATATTTGTTATAAATGAAGCTGTAATAGTTGTGTTTTTATTTCCAATAAAAATTTAAAGAAAACATATTGAATTTATCGACGTAAACTACTAATTGATGTAAATATACCCATGTGACACTTTTTACGCTTTGTCTGTGTAAACCTAAGTTGAGCGCATACAGGCATTTTGCATGGGACACATCCATGTCGTATAAATCTCTACTTATGTGACACCAACTCTTTTGTTTCGTACTTCCACTACAATCCCGCTCTACTATATTCGCTATTCGAAGATATTGGTTCACCTGTAAAGGAAAATTTAAAAAAAGTTCAACAAAGGTATTGAAACCTACCTAAAATACATTGTACGGCTTACAACCATAGACATTTTGAGCTTTAGATCTTATTTCGGGAATACTGAGGTTTTTTACACCACCTTGCGGATTATTACTAACGTAAATCATATATGCAGCAGCAAGAGCTGAAATTTCCAACAAATTGTAAAACATAGTCAATGTCCATCGAGTTATTACAATTTTCGTTGAGAAAGGAGAAACGATTTTATAAAATAAATTAAAATAATTTGTGATGTTTGTTTCATATTGGACACAGCCGAATATCTATGCAAGGATGATAAGTGTTAAACGGATTTTTCCCTTTGCTTATATCGTACGAAGGAGCACTAGGTTGCGTTAGGCCTAAACCCAAATATGCTGGAATAAACTTTTCGCCTTTTTGAACCTTAGAATTGTTTGTTTTTTGATGTTTAAACTACAGGCAATGCCCATCTGACCAGACCTTCTAACTACAGTAAGGTGGCGAAGAAATTATTCATTGTTAAATTGTGTCCTGTCTTTTTTTATGGAGCAACAAGTTCTTCAGAACCTATATAAATTTTTACATTTAGAGTATACAAATATATGGTACCGCACCAGCTTTTTATACCATATATTCCTGATTTACTCCGTATAAATTCGTTAATTTAATAAGCCAAATAACTATTCATCCGCAGTATTTCAGTTTACCAATTCAAAGATACATCTTATCGGTGCTACCTTTATTCATTCTGCCGAAGGTCTCTTGTCCACATTCGAAAAGAGTGCATAAAATCTCATGCTAACGATTTATTATTGGTTCTTTTCTTGATTCCTGCGAACGAATTACAAGAAAAATTCTAAAAAATCCCACCAAATCGGTGTTGTTTATATTCCAGTTACATGAGAAGTTGGGTTGATCCCTGCTCTGACCAACTTACATTTTTTTCGACGAAGGTCAGCTCGCTTACTGACGTCGACACTATCGCCTACTTAGCCATGAAAAACCATCTCAGAATAACGTTCGGAGCCGGTGTAAAACTGTATAACCAATCACTGAGTAGACAGAAAGCGCACAGCTCACTGGTTGTGAGAAGCTCTCCCCAGTGCCTTGATGGGATGTAATGGGAAACAATTAATTTATTTACCTAAACGTTTGGACTCTAATGGTCTGGTGAATAATACAAAAATGTGACCCATGAAGTCGAGTATGATATTATGGCCATGCACGAACGTATTATTATTCTATAGCATTTCGTACCATCTTTACAAATTGTTTTATTGGAGGAAGTGTCTTAGTCATCATGGTCGCCGTCATTGTCGTCAGATTTTTCTTCCTCAATAAATTCAGAATTCATTCCTTCCTGATCTGGAAAAGTATTTTGTTTACAGTCTTTTTAACTCACAGTTACGTACATATATCGTCAAGAAATTGTCAATTATTTTAAAATATTGTGATTGAACCTATACGAATGACAGAATATTTCTGTATCTACCCGGGTAGATATTATTATACCGCGTAGTAAAAATTTCATATTAATGCGAAGGTTAATAATTTTTCCGGTTCAAGATCAATTTCAATGAAAAAGTACTTTTATAACAAAACGTATATTTTCATAGAATATATTAGGGCCTAGGGCATAGAGTAATATACTAATGGCCAGTTTTTCGGTCAGTGGTGATCTGCGTTTCTTAGTTAAATTCTGGTTAAACATCGAAATGTGTTTTTCAGTCATTGTTTAACTATGATTTAAACCACAATGTTGGTTGGTTAACTTTTAGTCACAACCATATGATTTTGACAATCAAATTACTGGCTGTCAAAATGAGAAATGTTAAGGCTCATTTACACTACTGACAGATTGTCCGTATTTGTCTTCAAAATATGTCAGTAACGTGTAAATGTCAGAATTTACTGACACAAAATTTTCTGACACGTTCTTGTCAAAATTTTTCACAAAAATACTGACGTCGTGTAAACAGTCATCAAAATTGTCTGACAGAATTCTGACGACTGTCAGTATTTTGACAACATGTTGTCAACAGATGTCAGTAAATAAACAGAGCATGTGTTTTTTTTTCAATTAATGGTGTGACACGATTCAATAAGAGTTTAAAAAGTCATCCTCAGTCATTCTCACAAAATTTAGAAATAGTTCTGCGTCATTTGCCACTAATTTTGCTCGAAAACAAGAGAAGAAACCATCGTTCTCAAGAAAAAGTGGGCGCACCCAACAACCTCTCTGCTTTCTACATTTCTTTGTCCGCTGTGGAATTTCCTCCTTTTCCACTTCAATAAGCAATGTTTCAGCTATTATAGCAGCCATGTCGGGATCCATTACCTTTAATAATAACTTTTAACTTTATTTTTACAGCTGCGAACAATTGTCAGAATTTGGTCAGTAAACACAAACAGAATATGTCAGTAGTGTAAACGGCTTTCAAAATATTCTGATGGAGCTTCAAAAAATGCAGTCAGAAAATAGTGACAAAATACTGACAAGGTTTTCTGACAAAATATTTTGACAAAATATTTTGACACTAGTTCAAAATGTTGTGTCAGAAAATTTTGGCGAGTGTCAAAATCTGTCAGTAGTCTAAATGAGCCTTTAGATTGTATAAAATATATGCGTTTTGCGTATTTGTACACATACGTTGCGTCTAGATCGTTAAATGATTGCGCCTTTATAGTTTTTTACACATTTTTGTTCAAATAACTTCGATTTTGTGCATCTATTTCTTATTTTACATAATTCCATTTTGTTTATTCCTCTTTGTTGTTTTGGTATTTATCCCAACCTAGAGATGGGCACGTGAGTAAGTTTTGACTCACGCTCACGAAAGGAAGACGGTCACTCACGCACGCTCACGCACGAAGATTTGTTCGCTACTCACGTTCACGCACGCTCACATGAGAAAATTTGGTCCTACTCACATTCACGCGTGAATCACGCGTGATTCACGTGAATCACGGCAATCACGAAAAAATTACTCACAAAAATAAAATAGGGTTTTTATGTGAACCACTTGCTTAGCTTTCAAACCCATATTACAAAATATGTCCAATGTTCGTAAAAAGTAATATAATTAGTAAGTTAATTAGGATCTAATTCAAACATTAGACACTACTACACTTAAATTCGAGTTGAGTGTGGTTTTTAATATATTTAGCAAATAAACTTAGCCCTTTTATACAGAAACAACATTTTATCACATGCATCTCAAAGAAGTTTGCCTCTTATTTCCATTAGTATTCTTCCACACGCACAGTGGGGTCAATAGCAAATAAGTGGTAATAATATCAGAAATTTTAAACTAATTGCCAGATTATTTTAGAATGTGCCGGGTTTTGTAGGAGATTACTCAGGCTTTCAGAATATTTTATCTAGAGGCACCCTGTTTCAACGTACGTTTTGCTACCGGATGTCAGAATGTTGGTCATGTTCAAACTTTCACGACATGTAACTTCTAAACTTGTAACCAGATTTTTTGCTTTTGAAATTCAACTTGGTCATTTTAAGTCAAAGTACTAAACTGGCAGGACTTCAACCAATTATTATTTTAACAAATTTTTAAATCCTTTCAAACCGTTCGGCAACGACAACTTCTCAAAGTTAAAATGTTTTTCAATTGAAAAAACGGATTGTGTTAGAAAGGGTACAATCATTCTTTCAGTAGTTTCTTAAATATTTTGTGAAAAGGAAATAAAATTGGTTAGTCAAAGACCTTAGGAAAGGTATTAAATGTAATTTAAAAAGATTTTGGACACTCAGCCTACAGCCAGCCTTGGCAGAAAATGGTCGATCTTTTAACAAAATTATAAATTTTAGAGTTTAGGAAAAGTTTCGCTTGTTATATTTCATTAAAAACGGTCCAAATCACATCTAAATTATATTTGAATATAGAAAACGGAAGTGCAAATACAAATAAAAATCAAACATCAAACTTTTTTCATCCCGAGAATATGGGCACTTTATTTTGAAAAGTGAATTCATTTTATATTAGTTTGAATAGAGTATCAACTGTTGTTTAATTTATAAAAATATGTCTTCGAAAACAAAGTTAATATTTATATGATGTGCACTTCAAATTATTTCGTTGTTAATGAAAATGATACCTCAAAAAATTATATCGCGGAGTGTAGTGGTGTATTTTCATAATTTTGGAGTCGCAGTAGGAGCGAAGTCCTGAATTTTCAAATTGCTGGAGTCGAGTCATCCAATTTTGGGCATTTACATTTAAAATGTAGTAGAGGAAGACAAATTCTTTCTAACTATGTATAATATGTCTACCTGCGGAATTACATGAAGTCTAGGTAACGCACCCAAAATCAACATTTCGGCCTGAATTTGCAGATTCTGTACATTACCTGGTATGTTGGTCAATAAGATAACCGCCCGTAAAGCACTGCAAATCTGAATAAACTTTGGTATTAAGATATATTACGTAGAACGTCAATCAACTATTGAATCTCGAAAAACAAAACATCTGCTATTAAACTTGGTACTATATAATATTTTGCCATATGCCAATGCGCATATCTTACATGGGAGATACTACCTTAATGGGCGTAGCAAAGTCGTTCATTTTTCAAGTATACAGTTACGGTTAACAAAATATTGACCAGTGCCCTATTTCATTAATTATCTCTTAACATTAGAACCCAATGTATATTTAATTTAATGCTATTAAAATTATTTGAAAAATAATGAGCGAAGTATGAGACTTTTCCTCCCAAACAAATCGTTTAGAAAAATTCGAGTTTATTTTAGAAATTGAGCTCTCCTGGCCAAGGTTAATGTGTAGGATCAGAATTTGTTTGGCAACATTTTAGTTCACAATTATTATTTAAAAAGTATACAAACAAACAACCCAAACTTAAAATTTTGTTCAAAAATCATTCATTTTCTGCCAGTCCTGGCTGTATGGTGAACGTCCAAAAAGTTTTTAAATTACATTTAGTACCTTTAGAAAGGTCTTTGTTTCAAAACAAAAACTACATAATATTATTTATTTATTTCAAAAAATATTAGAAACTATTGAAAGAATGATGGTACATTTTCAAACAAAATTTAGTTTTTTTTTCAGTTTTAAAAAATTTTATATTTGAGAAGTTGTCATTACCAACCGGTTTTAAATAATTTAAAAATGTTTTGAACTTACATTTGGTTAAAGTCTTGTCAATGTACCTGCGTGTTTAGAACTCATATCTTTGTACCGCTTAGAGACAAGACTCTGCAAGTTTTTTGTTTGCGCGGCTCATTAGAATCTCAAAAACAAAGAACCTTTAAATCGAACTACAAGTTAAGAAGTTACATTCCATGAAAGCTTGATCACTAAGGTGGTGTATTATGACACCTTGTATCAAAACGTACGTTGACACAGGATGCCTCTAAATACCAGATTCTGAAAGCTGGACTCCTCCCCTATAAATACTTGGTACATTCTGAAACAATCTGACCATAGTTTAGAAGTTCTGATATTATATTATTACCACATATTTGATATCAGTCCACTGTGAAACGCAGAAAACTTCTTCGCTGGTATCAGAGCTCCTTAATATACAGAAGATGATTAACGACGCTTTTTTAGATGGAAATGGTATTATAAGTCTTCCAAAAATACTACTTTGGTTAACAAAGACATGGTACTTAACACAGAATGGTTTAACTGTATATTCGGATGTACAACAAATATCAAGCTGTCAATACATTACAATAAAACAAGGTTTGCTGCCAGAATTTTTTGGTATTTTTGCTGCTGAATTGACCGCTATCAACTCGGCTATCTTATTTGCTGTTGAGAAGAAAATGAAAACAATGAAAACAATTATATGCACGGACAGCCTCAGTGCAATCACTGCTTTTCTCCACAACAAAAGGGGAAATATGGCAAGTTTATAAGAAATTCTTCTATATTGCACCCAATTCAACTGGTTTGGGTACCCTCACACATTGGTATAGTAGGAAATGAATTTGCTGATAATGCAGCCAAGGAAGACATCAACTTGCCGATGATATTTGAGATTCCCTGCTTTGATCATATAATTAATAACATTTTTAGGACAATACAGTAAATGGTACACCGAGCGGAATGGGCAAATTCTCAAAGTTTTCTGAGATCCCACAATCCAAACTATAATAAACCAAAACACCACTATAAATATAATAGATATCAATGCATTTTGTTAGCCCGCCTAAGAGTTGGAAAAGCAATATTCAATTCGGGGCACTACTACGATAATTCCGATTATGTACAATGTGACGACTGCGGCTGCAACATGGATATTCGACACTTTCTGGCGGAATGCCCCATATCCAGAGTCGATGAACCTTTACCGATCCTTTTAGACTGTTCGACTCACCATCAATTCAACAAAATTCTACAACCTTTGAGCCGGCATGCTATATCTAATGTCTAAATCAATCTTCATCATATTTTACTACAAACTTCTTTTGAATTTCGCTTAACAATGTATGAATTTAAAAATTTTTATTAAACACTTGAATTAATTATATAATTATGAGCGCATATGGGTTTGGTTACCCTGTGCCTGTTCCTTTTGTATTTTATAAATTTATTTATAAAATATGTTTTCAATAAGTAAATAAATAAAATCCAGCTTCAACCCAAAAATCTAAAATATGGCTTCAAATTGATCTTCCCCGTCGTCTGCACTATATATGCAATCCAATTTTTAGACTTCTAGCTTTTTACACTTCTAGCTTCTAGCCTTCAAACCTCAAATTCATAGTCAGTTTTATATATGTAACAATTTTCAACCTTCCAGCTCTAAAAACACTTTTGTCACGCCTCGTCGCCCTGGGACTAAATAAAAAAGACGATTATAAAGAATTGTGAAGGGCATGGAAAACATAAAAGGCTCAATATCCCAATCTTGACTACTATCTTTTAGCATGGATGAAGGAAAAAGCGAAAACATTTTGGGATAAATGGATTTTGTATGATCAATGGCTGGTTAAGTGGATTTAAGAATAGGCATGACGTTGTGTTCCGAAGTGTGGCGAATTCAACAAATGAATACACGGACGATAATATTTTTAATGCTGATGAGACAGGCTTATTCTACAAATGTCTTTCAGCCAAAACATTTACGTTTAAGAATTCGGATTGTCACGGAGAAAAAATGTGTAAGGACCGAACGACAAATCATCTTTCTGCAAAACATGAATGGAACCGAAAAGCTTCCACTTTAGTTTATTGGCAAACCTGCCAAACGAAGATGCTTAAAGAATATAAAACCTCTTCCAATAGAGTATAAAAAGACACGGATTACTTCCAGCATTTTTCAAGAATGGTTGATTCAAATTGATAAAGGAATGCCCGCAAAGACCTCCCGATTCGTTGTTCTATAACCGTCAAGTTTATAGACCATATTTTAAATTATATTGAAACGGTCACTAAGTACGATATAAATAAAACGTATGCACGCAATGCGATACATTTTGGCACATTCCATCTAGTAATAGCACATTGTTTTAAAAAATTCGTGGTTTTGGAGGGGCTGCAAACAATACACTGGTAGAAATTGGAAAGTTTGAAAACACGCCTGAATTGAGAAACGCTCAGTAATGACATCACTGATAATGCAATCACATTTAAGGAGTACATTAACGTTAACGAAATGAAGATATTCCAATTTGTGGTAGAAGAAAGAGGAAGACATGGTCTGCGAAGAAATACGCCTTGATAAGCCCAGTATCACAAACTAAAGAAGCACAGAAAGCACTGGAATTTTTTCAAGACTATTTTTAAATAACACCATTAATTGAACAGATCACATTAATCATGCATTCCTGGTATAATAAGCAAGGTAGATACTTTGGATTTCCCGAATTCGCATATCCCGAAAGCCCGAAATTTGCGCAGAAAAGCCCGAGACTTGAGATTTCGAGCTTTAAATTAAAAGTAATGGTTTGAAATTGACCAGGCGATTATATTAGACAAAATTAATTTGTATTAAACGAAAAATTGTTTAACCTCGGACTAGTACAACTAAATAAGGCTGGAACAGCAGAAAATTCGGTCCAACTTATTGAAGGACGTTTATTCAGTTTGTCATTTGCCGAAGACATTGCCGGGTAACTTTTTTTGGGAGAGTAAGAACAATTTTACTCTCTCGGTTGAAAATATCTCAAAAAGTACGCAGACAGCATCCAGTGAAATCTTGCAAGAAAACAGCTGATCGGGGTGTAAACAGTTGAAATATCAAAGCAAACGAATTTTAGCATATGTGTCGCACGGTCGCACTGTATATTTGCACGTTTCTAGCATGAAGTAAAATCTTTTGTTTATTATAATTTATTATAAACGTTAAAAATCAACACAATTCTAACTTCTTAGCGCTGCCATTGTTAATTTCAATTTTTATTTTCATTTCACAAAAATTATTTCATTCAAACAGTTAATAAAAACAGCTGTTCAAACTAGTTGCAAAATCTTGCAAGCAGAAATTTCTCCAGCAACATTTTGCAAGTTCTCTAACTTCCAACTGTCAAAAAATTCTCATTTTGGCTCTCTCGCTGCAAGAGATTTGGAGTACGCAGACAACATTTTGCAAGATTTTGCAACATTTTGCACAAAATGATGCAAAATATGTGTACGCAGACAGAGCTATTGTCTTCTTTAGAAGGTGACGAAGAATTACAATCGTTGACATTTGTTTGGCAGAAACAAAAAATTACATTTCAGAAAAGTCCCACATCAGACTACTAATGGAAAAGGTCCGAGATGTGTTCATGGACATAAAACAATATCTGATAAAGAACTTAGCTTGTTGCGTAAAACAATTAAAGTTCTCAATACAATAAAAGAAGCGGTCGAAGCATTATGACGATCTGACATGAACCTCTGGAAAGCAGATGTTTCTTTGGCATTCATAATGAAAGAGATTTTAGCCATTAAACGTAATTTAAGCGACGAGGTAATAATACGAGGAAAAGAATAAATAAACGAGGAACAATCTACTCAAATCTTTTACATTTTTTAAAACATCCAAACCTGTATACTGGCTTTGATGATTGCATGAACGAACATACGATAAATATATCATTTAAAATCTGAAGTAGAAAAATTAATATATCGCCTTAAAAAAGAAGTAGACAAACAATTTAACGACAGTTGTTGTTCAAATTGCCATTGATTTAACCGAACATATTGAGGAAGATCAAAATGAAAATGTTTCTATACGCAACAAATGTATCGACGGTATTCACAAATATAAAAGTCTTGTCAGCTTTCAATGCAAATCAATGTTTTTGTATCAGGTGGAATAAGAAGCGATAATTTTGAATCTGTATATAGTTTTTTGTTGACGATTTTACCAACAAGCACCGATTGTGACATATGAGTTTCGTCAGCACCTATTATAGCAAAAAAAATATCAGTTCGAGATTTGTATATTACACTTTAGATGCTCTAATTCTGTTGCATAATTCCTTTATCTTTATATACATATATAATTCTACTGCACGTGTGTTTGTGACTGAACTCCTCCTCAACTTCTGGACCGATTTGAATACATTTTTTTGTATGCGTTTGGGTGGCGCCCTGGGTGGTTTAGATTTACTATTCGGTCCAATTGGACAAAGGGGCGTGGTACCTCCCATACAAATCGCTTGAAATATTATGCAGGACAACGTCTGCCGGGTCAGCTAGTTCTTATATACAGGGTGTCCCCTAAACTTTTGTCTAAACTTAAACACGTGATAGCTGAGAACAAAAGCTACAATGTTTGTTCTTACGCCAATTGCCTAGATGGCTTCGTTTTCGAGATATTCGTGTTTAAAATAATTGCATTTTTGAATGCATTTTCAATAAATGCATAACCTACTTTTTACATGAAAAAGAAATATCATTGAAAATTGCTTCAAAATTGATTTCAAATAATTTATTTTTTCTTTTGAAATGAAAACGAATTTTTTTTTAAAATGTTTTCAATTAACGAAAATTTTCAAAATGAGAGCCTTGTTGCGTTATGCACTTAGATAAGCGGTCTCTTATTTCAGTTGTAGTTGTATTAATAGTCATTTCCTGTCGCATTTGATTTAAAATCAATTTTGAAGCAATTTTCAATGATATTTCTTTTTCATTTAAAAAGTAGATTATGCATTTATTCAAAGTGACACTACTTAAAAAATTATATAAAATAAACTAAAAAAGAACCCATTTTTATTTTTCGATATGGTATAGGTGAAGGATAAACCTTTCTAAAAAAATACTACACTATAAAAAAACCCTTGATCTTTTTGGTTTTTTCGTTAGTTACAATTTTTTTTGTTATACAATTTTTTACAGTGTATTTATTTAGCCGATTCTGAGTTATTGTAGTTTAAATGGAGCTCTTTTCGACCATTTTCACGTTTTTTCGAAAACTTTCCCACTGTGCCACGCCTAAAAAATCCCAAAACAGTCATTTTTAAAAATCAGAGTTTGTTTGTATTGATCAAATTTAGCTATGAACAAAATTTCATCGATATCTGAGGTGGTCGGGTTCAAAATTTCAGTTTTATCTCGATTTTTAAATGAAATTCATCGTATGAGAAAAGAAAAATCATCAAATTGCTTCTAATTCTGCCTTATCCTTGTCAAAAATAAGAGCTCAAGCTGGAGTGGAAGCAAGCAAGTCATCAGTACGCAGAGTAATTAAGAGCTGTGAATATCTTAAATACCTAAAATTACAAAAAAGCCGCCACTTAATAAGGAAGGAAAAGCGTCTTCAATTCACAAGAGACTACATGGTATGGGATGTGCAGCCAAGAGGTCATGTAAATGACTGGAGAACCGTTGTATTTACGGGTGAGAAGAAGTTTAATTTGGATGGGCCTGATGGCTACAACTATTATTTCCATGATCTGCGCAAAGAAAAGCGTTTTTTCAACCGACATCACAGTCGAGAGGGCGGCGTTATGGTGTGGGGTGCTATTACGTACTATGGCACCATCGATCTTGAATTTCAAAGTGCAAAAATGACTTGTGCAAGCTATAAAACGTTATTGGAATCGGCTTTTCCGAAGTTCAGTGAACTATTTGGTCCCATATCTTGGATATTGCAACAGGATAATGCCCCTATACACAACGCCAGAGTAGTAAAGGAGTTCATTGCAAGCCAAAGTGTTAATATTCATGACTGGCCACCCTATTCGCCGAATGTAAACATTATCGAAAATGTCTGGGGTTGGTTATCTCGTAAGGTATATGAAGGAGGTAGACAATTTGATGACAATCAGTCACTAATTCAGGCCATTAAGGACGCTTGGAATCACATTTCGTTGGTATATTTGAAGTTATTAAAAACAAAAGGGGTCGTACCCATTACTAATAGTTCTTAAATAAAGTAAAACAAATTAAAACAACAAGGAAAATAGTTTCTCATTAAAATTAGTTAAAGTGCCTTTATTCAAGTAAACCAAAAAAAATAGCACATTTTTGGACTTTTTTTTTATAAATTGTTCAAAAAAAGTTCTTCCATTTCCAAAATTCTGCAATCAGTTACAAATTGCAAAAGATACAGGCTGCTGAATATGGAATTTTTAGTGCCTTTAGTGAACCGGAGTGTGCTTGTAATATCTATTGTGGATCAGTGATCGAAAAATGAAGTGTTCGAAACAAAATGGAGAATGATGACTTTCGTCAAACGGTTATTTTTTACATTTCGAATTTATTACAATTATTTTCTTTTTCCAACATGTCAACAACAAGAGCTATTTTGTTTGTGTTTGGTTTCACCTCACAGCGAAATATAGAACAAATTTATACCAACAATACAAGTAAACAAAAGGTTACTAAAAACAGGCAGTTGAATTAACGATTTGGAAAACGGTATTTTTTGGTATTTAATCTAATTATTCTGTTTATTCTGATTTAGGTGCCGCAATCTCTTTCGCATTATACGGCAGAGTAATAATCAAATTGGTTACTGAAGAAATGTAATTAGTAGTAATATTGTTAAATCATAAAAATTATCTTCCTAAACTCAAGCAGATGACTTTCTGTCGGAGCCTTTTAATTTTCCATGCGTTGTCGAAGAGAAACGATAGCACATAGTCCGTTCGTTCTCACATTGTTGGCGATTTTTTTGGTGGCTAACATAAAATTTAATTTTTTACATACCGACAGAAAAGTTTTATAAAAAAATAATCTATACTATTTGCTAGCGTTTTTCCGATCCCTGTTTTATTCACAGCTAATGCCATGTCATTTTGTTTTTGGGCTCGCTATCCCGAAAGACATTCACTGTAGCACACGCGTTAAGTGGGAAATACACGATACAATTACGGTGAAGCCATGAGTGAATCATAATCGAAATTGTACCGATTGTGCCGATATCCGAAGATCGAACGCTCCGGACTGAAAAAATCAAAGTTGCATGCGATAGATCGTGTGTGGAATGGAACCGTTGATTTTAAACACCTTGTACACTCCTCTGAAAGGTTGATCGCATCCCTTCATTGCGGGTCACAGTTGATAGTGGTTGTCTGTTTGTCGGCTACAAATTGTTGCTCCAAGAGACGAATATAACGAAGGATGTTTTTTCAAAAAGTAATACAAAATGTTTTCTTTGACAAAATGTATGTATGTGTTCTTTCTGTATGTAATTGCACCGACATCGGTACCATTCAAATCGTCATGATAATTTCATCGTGTGTATTCCCCACTTTATGTTAAAGGTATTGTTTGTTGCGATTACTGTTGTACATGAGGCAGGGAGAATAATAGAAATGAATGGTTAAAAATTAATAAACTTAAGCTAAACGAAAAAAAGACAAATTATGGAAATAAATATGACAAGTGAAATAAATATTGAACTAAATGGAGAAATGATAGAAAAAGTTGATCACATCAAATACCTTATATAGTTTATAAGCAAAAAAAATAGGCAAATAAATCTGGTTTCTCAAAAGAATAAGGTAAATAAATGTCTTAACCGCAATGAACATCTACAATGCAATAATTAAACCACATTTTGAATTTGGTTCCACAATATTATATACGTATATATACAAGGTGTTTCAAAAGAAGTCATCCGATGTTGTTTGGCTCTCATTTTTTTTCTAAATGAAAAACTTCGATTCTGTTTTTTGATTATGTTTATTTGAACCTTTAGAATTTTATTGGTTAAGTTGAGAAGATATCGGATAAATGGGCGCCGTCACAATTGATTACCATACGGGCTCGTTTTATGGCATTTTTCATCACTTTGGCGAGAACTTCGGGCGACAGATTCTCGCACTCGTGTCGAATGTTGACCTTGAGGGCTTCCAGGGTCTCGGGCTTGTTCACGTAAACACGGGACTTCAAAAAACCCCACAAAAAAAGTCTGGAACGGTTAAATCGGGCGATCTTGCGGGCCAGTGCATATCGCCAAAACTTCAAAATAAAGCTATGCGATCGATTTTGAAATGAAACAGATACACATCAATAAACACCATGCTAAATGCTCTAAAATGGCTGAATATAAAACAACGGCTTGCACTAAATAGTATAAAACTGATACAAAAAATACTACAGGGGACTGCTCCGGATTACTTATGTGAACAAACGAGATATGTTGGCGAGCCACAACCATATTCACTACGGAATGCTGATAACTTCAGACTACAACGGGTTACAACATCCTCAATGCAGATATCTCTTTTCTACAAGGGCCTCAAACTTTTTAATTCATTACCAAATATAATTAATAATGAAACCAATATTATTGTATTTAAAAGACAATGCATACATTTTGTTAGAAATGAAATATAAACTTTAAATATTCAATGGATAATGTAAACACGGGACATGGGACTGTCCGTGGAGGTGGAAAGTTTCTGATAGCCATTCACTTGGAAGTGGCCAGAAATGATACCTTCATTGGGCAGTCCAAGCAGCTCACTACTTCCACGTAGTATGTCCTGGGCAATGGCTTTATCGGAAACCTCCGTTAGCTAGCTAGAGTAAGAAGGCGAAAATAAATGAGCAGCCTGATTTGGTTATGCGATCACTGATGTGTCTCAGGCTTAGTAGGTGACTGATGTCACTGAAGCTCATCAAGCTATCGGGCATATTCTTTTGTCCTTTAGAAATCTGATGAGCCAAACATATGGGCCAACGGCGGATAAAAAACCAAAGGAAGAAAATCCAGGCTCGACATATTGTACCTATCCTGGTCAGCGTCTGATCCATAATGGGCGGCTGTAATCAAATATCCTGGCAAAAGGCTAAAATGCAAAAACCGGGTGGACTGGGTTTGCTCCCGCCACCGTTCATAATGGCAGTAAAAATACAAGAACGAAACAGAAAGCATAAACAACCCCTATTTGTTGACGACCCCCGCAAACGGTATAAGAACCACGATTTACGGATATGCACTTGGAATGTAAAAACTCTATATAGATCCGGTGCAAGTATCCAACTGGCAGATGTCCTCGAAAGTTATAAGTCAGCGAAAACAATTGACCGCTGCGCTAGCCATGACATTAAGATTCTACTAGGATATTTTAATGCTAAAGTAGGCAGGGAGAATGTGTTTCATTCAACTATTGGCAATTTCAGTTTACATGCTGACAGTTCCGACAACGGCATGAGACTGATTGACTTTGCCGCGGCAAAAAACATTGTCATTAGATAGTGGCACAAGATTCCAGCATAAAGACATCCATTAGATAGTGGTACATTGTCATTAGATAGTGGTACAAGATTCCAGCATAAAAGGCTACTTGGGTATCCCCTGATCAAAGAACGAAAAACCAAATTGATCACGTGGTAATTGATGGAAGGCACTCATCCAGTGTAATGGACGTACTAGTGATCAGAGGAGCTAACATCGATTCTGGTCACTACCTGGTAGCAGCAAAGGTTCACACAAGATTAAGTAGAGCGAAAATCGTACGAAACCAGACGCAGAGGAAGCTGGACATCGGAAAGCTGCAATTACCAGAGGTAGCCACAGCCTACTCAAGGAAGCTCTCGCAACTTTTGGCACAGAACCCACCCCCTCCCGATAACGATCCTGAAGCGCAGTGGAAACCCATTTCCGACTCTATGAAAACTGCCGCAACAACCGTACTTGGTTTTGAAAAACCGCTTCGCAATAAACCGTGGTACGATGAAGAGTGTCACATTGCAAATGATGAAAAGAACGCTGCACGCATGGCAATGCTTCAGTCAATTGCAACGCGAGCTGCGACTGAGCGGTATAGGGAGAAAAGAAAGGAGGTAAACCGTCTCTTTAGGCGTAAGAAACGGCAGTGGAGAAAGCGCGAGTGTGAGAAAATTGAGACATTAGAAGGAAGAACGAAGCCCGAAAATGTTACCAAAAATTCAAAAACGGAACTAATAGACATGGTTCAGGGCCCCCTTCCTTAAAGACAAGGACGGAAATCTCATCGCAGATGTGCAGAGTATGTTGGGAAGACGGAGAGATCATTTATCTGCGCTATTGGTACCTGAGATATCCAATGACGAGATAATCGATCTAAATTTGGACGACGACGTCGATTGCCCCCTCCTAACCAAGACGAGGTCAGAACAGCTATTGCCCGGCTTAAGAACAATAAAGACGCAGGAGCCGATGGATTACAGGCGGAGCTGTTTAAGGCTGGCGGCGATGAGCTGATAAGGTGCATGCATCAGCTCATTAGCAAAATTTAGTTAGATGAATGCATGCCCGGTGATTGGAGTCTCAGTGTACTATGTCCCATATTTGGAAAAGGTGACCCGAGTCTCTGTGCCAACTACCGTGGAATGAGCCTTTTATCCATAGCATATAAGGTTCTGTCGAGTATAATGTGCGGAGGACTAAAACCAATTATCGCTGACCTGATTGGACCATACCAGTGTGGCTTTAGGCCTGGAAAATCGACAACCGACCAGATTTTCACGCTACGCCAAATCCTGGAGAAGACCCACGAAAAACAAATCCACACCTATTATCTATTTTTCGATTATAAGGCGGCCTTCGATAGCCCGATACGGGGGAAACTCTACGAAGCAATGTCTGAGCTTGGTATTCCTGCAAAACTCATACGCCTTTGCAGGATGACCCTTACGAACACCAAATCCGCAGTGAAAGTTGGTAAGGATCTTACCGAACCTTTTGAAACTAAGCGAGGCCTCAGACAAGGTGACACCCTATCTCTTTAACATCTTAATAGAGATTATTCTGAGAAAAGCTGCTGTCAACATGAATAAAACCATCAGCAGCAAAAGTCACATGCTGCTCGCGTATGCTGATGATATAGATATCATTGGACGTACAGTTAGAGAAGTTACTGCGGTGTTTTCGAGAATTGAGGAGTCAGGAAAAGTGGGTCTGACGGTAAATGAGGACAAGACAAAATTAATGGTTTCAACCAGCAGGGCCTCCACGCGATTAGACCAAAGCGTGAACGTTGATAACCGTTATAGTTTCGAGGTGGTAGACGATTTATACACCTCGGATCTGCCGTAAACAAAAACAACAACGTCAGCCTTGAGATCAAGCGGAGAATAGTGCTTGTGAATAGATGTTATTCTGGGCTAAGCGAGCACTTTAGAGATAAAGCCCTCTCCCGAGTAACAAAAGTCCAATTATACCAGACTCTCATACAACCTGTCTTGCTTTATGGCGCAGAATCCTGGGTCCTATCGCAAGCAGACGAAACATCTGTAGGAGTCTTCGAGAAATATACTCCGAAAAATTTATGGCCCTATAGTGCGCAACGGCGAGTATCGGCGACGCATGAATCATGAGCTGTATGAGCTTTATCCTGACATTGACATTGTTAAGCGGATCAAGATAATGCGATTGCGCTGGCTATTCCATGTCAGTAGAATGGATGAAGACGGACCAGCACGAAGGGTTTTCGAAACCGAACTCGAAGAAAGACGAAAAATAGGAAGACCAAGACTCCGCTGGAAGGATCAGGTTGACGAATCCCTGCGTACACTTTGTATTGCCAACTGGAGAGATAAGACAAAAGATCGAACTGGTTGGCGAAATATGTTATCTTCGTTTTGTAAGGTCCCTGACCCTCGGGGTTGTTCGTGACCGGATAAGTAAGTAAGGATAATGTAAACTATGAGAATTAAGAGTATTATGAATACTAATAAATGAACTAAACTAAAAACTAAACTTGATACTTTGCGTTCTGTCAAAATCGGAATTTTCAACGTTTTTATGTCAAAGCTATTTTGGGAGATATCGTAAATCACGCAAACAAACCCCACTGAGAAGGTCTTTACGCTTTCCGTCCTGGTTTGAGCCCTGTTTTATTTAGCCCGATATCTAAACATGGACGGAAGGCGTAAAACCCCTCACAATAGGTTTTATATGCGTGTATTCTTATGAGAGCTCCGGAAGTAGAGCTTACACAAACTTTAAAATTTTCAACTTTGAACGCAAAGCAGGTAAAGCAAAAAAGAGGAGCGCACAAAAACAGTAATAAAAAGCAGAATTAAAGAAAATAAAAAAAACTGAAACAAAATGAAGAAGTGTAGTCCTCGTAAACCAAATCTATAATCTATATTTTTCAGTATTTTATTGTCTAACTAGTTAATTTTATTATTGAGTGTAACACCGTAATAACAAACTGGATTGTCATTTATTGGTCATGAAATTACTCTTTCCGCCCTTGACTAGGTATTGGCCTTGCCATCCTAACTGATATCCATTCCAACTAAATTGTATGGAGTAATCACAAACGTTAGTCCTTTGAAACGTCTTTCGTGGTTGACGCACAGTAAAAACAGTTGTTATTTATTCTAGTTTTCGTAGATTTTACTAAGCAAATCGATATGGGCCATACTTAAGCATGAGACCTATGGAATGCTTTTCAGTTTTCCTATTACTAGATGTACGCGATCTAGTAATTGGTAAAAATATGTAATTTCTTTTAATATGTAATTGTTGTTGCTTCCTACATTTCTTTTTGTTTTCACAACTAAAATGGTGTCCCTTAACATCCCATAAAGGGATTGGGGAGATCTTCTCACAATCAGTGAGATGTGCGCTTTCTAGTTTTATACTCACTGATTGGGACCTACAGTTTTACACCGGTTCCGAACGGTATTTTGAGAAGCATTTTCATGGCTAAGTACTTGATAGTGTCGCCATCACAAAGCGAGGTGACCGTCGTAGAAAGAAATGTAAGGTGGTCTGAGCAGGGATCGAACCCACGTTATCATGTACAAGAGCCGCGCACACTAGCAATTGCACCACCGACGGCCACGTTTTCACAACTAAGCCGCAAAGAAATGGGATAATTTCTGAAGTATCTTTTAAATCTTCACGTTCGCAAAATTTGTTCTAAGAATTCTTTCCTAATTTGTGTGTTCCCTTAAACCCATATATTTTCTTTGGGAACCCAAATTAATTAATTAATCTTCAGCATTGATTTCAGCAACGTACCTTCATATATTATCTGATCCGATATCTGTGATCGTAACCTCTTCAATGGTATATCGCCGTTTATTAGTTTAGTCACTGTTCCCGATGGCGTTGTAGTTACCACAGTTTGGACGCCCGTATTTGAACATGTTGAACGGCGATGTGTTATAAACTCCAGTTGTTCGTCGGCGTTATTATCATCATCAGGATATGCAGAGTCCTCCACAACAATGGTGCGGTATGTTGTGCCGGAGGTGCTGCCACCTCCTGAATGATTATTGGACCCCGAACTCACGACACCGCTTGTGTGTGTAATATTCGCAGAGTGTGTGTTTTCGGGTACTATTTCTTCATGCTCCTCATGGTCGGCTTCAACAATATGCTCGCCTTCCTCGTCGCCAATAGCTTCTTCGACAGCAGCTTGCAGTTGCTTCTGGAATGTTTCCGTTGTCGGCATATGTTCCATGTCGTCAATGTCTTCTTCCTTCTCTGACTTAAAATGAATTGAAATTTGTTCAGGCGCCGTTGATGCCGGCACTTTACCGAAAAGTTCTAGTGCTCGTATTTCCAATGAAGTCATGGTTATGTCCTTCTCACCGGACACACTGCGTCGGTACTTGCAGCGGGTAGTGTTTTTCCAATCATTGAGGCGCTAAAAGAGAGGAAAAGTATCCACACACACATCAGGGTTAATACAGTGTTAAACTAACCCTACCACCCCCTCTCGAAACAAGGGAATGGCGCCATCTGATGCATTCAGTGCGACCTACCTTACGCCACTCTTCGGATGTCAGTGTCGGTCCATTGTTGCACGCATTGAGCTTCTCCGATAGCTCCTTCCACTTTCTCTGTAAATAATTCTGGTCATAGTCACGGGGCACACGGCCCGTGGCAAAAATGGGATCCTTTTCCATCAACTCGATGTACATCATGTACTGATTGGTCGATGTGCGCTTTTTACGTCGATCCATTTTTTGTTGCGATGTCTCCGCACTATCGGACATAGCAATTACTTTATTTGATTCACTCCACTGTAAACAATCAAACCCACAACTTAATAATATTTTTAGCTTCTTTTTCTAATATGAATCAAAATAAAATTTCTGTAAACACAAAATTTTCTCGCATAAAAACTGTCAAAATTTATGTCCGCTTGATGCACAGTTGCGTAAAATCGTACCAAAAACAGAACGAAGTATTAAAAACCAAAGTGATACAACGCTGCGACGAAATGTCAAAAACGATGTACAAATAGACAGTCAAAATTTCTCTTCACTCAAATGCCAACAAACAAAACGAGTGAAACCCTAGTACTTCTCTGCTCTCTCTCTTACTCTCATCATTGAATATTTCAATACACGAGCAGCTTTTTTATAGTGTTATTGTATATAACTGTACAAATTCCAACCAAGTTGAAGTAAAATTACATAAACTATGCAAAAAGTATGAAATAAGCAAGATATGACGCGAGAGAGAAATGCGTTTGAGTGAACTCCTAGCACTTGTTGGTTCTCTTTTACCAGGGTTGCCAAGTTGCGCACATCTTCTGGTCGTCTAATTGTAAATCGTCTTTGTCCGCTTGATGCACAGTTGCGTAAAATCGTACAAAAAACAGAACGAAGTATTAAAAACCAAAGTGATACAACGCTGCGACGAAATGTCAAAAACGGTGAACAAATAGACAGTCAAAATTTCTCTTCACTCAAATGCCAACAAACAAAACGAGTGAAACCCTAGTACTTCTCTATTCTCTCTCTTACTCTCTTCATTGAATATTTCAATACACGAGCAGCTTTTTGATAGTGTTATTGTATATAACTATACAAATTCCAAGCATGTTGAAGTAAAATTACTTAAACTATGCAAAAAGTATGAAATAAGCAAGATATGACGCGAGAGAGAAATGCGTTTGAGTGAACTCCTAGCACTTTTTGGTTCTCTTTTATCAGGGTTGCCAAGTTGCGCACATCTTCTGGTCGTCTAATTGTAAATCGTCTTTGGAAATGTCAAAAACGATGTACAAATAGACAGTCAAAATTTCTCTTCACTCAAATGCCAACAAACAAAACGAGTGAAACCCTAGTACTTCTCTACTCTCCCTCGTACTCTCTTCATTGAATATTTCAATACACGAGCAGCTTTTTGATAGTGTTATTGTATATAACTACACAAATTCCAACCATGTTGAAGCAAAATTACATAAACTATGCAAAAAGTATGAAATAAGCAAGATATGACGCGACAGAGAAATGCGTTTGAGTGAACTCCTAGCACTTTTTGGTTCTCTTTTACCAGGGTTGCCAAGTTACGCACATCTTCTGGTCGTCTAATTGTAAATCGTCTTTGGAAATGTCAAAAACGATGTATAAGTAGACAGTCAAAATTTCTCTTCACAAAAATGCCAACAAACAAAACGAGTGAAACCCTAGTACTTCTCTACTCTCTCTCTTACTCTCTTCATTGAATATTTCAATACACTGGCAGCTTTTTGATAGTGTTATTGTATATAACTACACAAATTCCAACCATGTTGAAGTAAAATTACATAAACTATGCAAAAAGTATGAAATAAGCAAGATATGACGCGAGAGAGAAATGCGTTTTGAGTGAACTCCTAGCACTTTTTGGTTCTCTTTTACCAGGGTTTCCAAGTTGCGCACATCTTCTAGTCGTCTAATTATAAATCGTCTTTTTGAGATGTCATAAAGCAACTATTGTATAGAGAAGAAAATTTACTCCTGGAGTTGAATGCCAACAAAGAACACGGTTGAAGCGTGTCGTTTCTCTGCTCGCTCTCTTACTCTCTTCGTTGAATATTTAAATACACGAGCAGTTTTCTGATGAAGTTATTGTATCTACCTATAGAAATTCCTACCATATTTAAATAAAATTACATAAAGTATGTAAAAAGTATGAAATAATCAAGTTATGACTCGGCAAAGAAATTCGTTTGAGTGAATCGCGTCGAATTTGTTGGTTCTCTTCTACTAGGGTTGCCAAATTGCGGGGTTTTTTTCTTCTCTACCTGTACATCCTTTTTGATTGTACCATGGACCGAAGTATTTTTAATAAACACATATCATGGGTGAAGTAGTAGAGGTTGACGCAGTAGGATTTGTTGTAAATGTGAGCACCAACAATAGGCATTTTGTTTTTGTTTCATGACTCTAACTGTCAAATTCAACACAAATGCATACGAACAAAGTACAATAACAAAATACACTCAATTTGACAGATAGAGTCGTAAAAAAGCAAAATCAACTGTTTTAATGCGTCAACCTCTACTAGTTCAGTCATGGCCTTAACTTTGCATTTTGTGGTGAGTAAATGTAACACTGCTGTTACACGTTCAAAATTTTACTTTCAAGGTTGTGTGTTTTATCGAAAGTTTTTCACCGTGGTGGATGGTGTTGAATGATTTTTTGTGTGGTGAAGAAATATCTGTTTTTAAGCTGTGCCAATTCAAATATGAAAATTTTGACAATAGAAATTCTTTGTTGATAAAATACCGATGAAAACTCTATGAATATCCATGTACGTGAGTGATCACTTTATTTTGGATAGAGAAATGCGATGAAAATAACAAAAATATAAACCAAACGAACAAACCAGTACGAAACAAATATCGCGGTATCCTCGTGTTTTCTCAGTTTCAGCAGCACATTTTTACATTAGGGGCAAAATCTATATATGGGTGGGTCGCTTTAAACGCAATTCAGTGAAATACAACCTTGTAAAACTGATTGTCAAATTTTTACATTGGCTGTGTGTTCATCGAAAATATTTCGGTCGTGGTAAATTGTATTGAATTGAATTTTGTGTGGTGAAGATACAATTCCGATTTTTCTGTGAAAATTCATGTGCTTGTATAGCCGTCGGTGGTGCAATGGCTAGTGTGCGCGGCTCTTGTACATGAGAACGTGGGTTCGATCCCTGCTCAGATCACCTTACATTTCTTTCTACGACGGTCACCTCGCTTAGTGATGGCGACACTATCGAGTACTTAGCCATGAAAATGCTTCTCAAAATACTGTTCGGAACCGGTGTAAAACTGTAGGTCCCAATCAGTGAGTATAAAACTAGAAAGCGCACATCTCACTGATTGTGAGAAGCTCTCCCCAATCCCTTGATGGGATGTTAAGGGACACCATTTATTTTTTTGTATAGTTTTGAAAGTAACATAATTTTTAAAAAATATTTCGCTACTTTTATTCAAATTATAAACAAAAGTAGAAAGCTTGAGATATGCTCTTATTGTTTTTACAGACTTTATTTATTTATGCAGCTTTTCACATTAAGCATGAAACAAAAAATTCCATCGTTCTCGATTTGTGAGTAAAAAGTGTTTCTGTATATCAATGCGAAAAGAGGCGACACTGATGAAGTTTTGATTGGAATATTCCAAGAAAGCTGTCAAGTAAGAACAAAATATAAACAAACAAAATAAACTAGTGCGAAAAGAACAACAAAAAGAAGTATAGACATGTATTCAACTGCATTTTATTTTTGCTTTCTTGATTTTTCTGTAATATTTTGGAAAAATTGATTGAAATACATAACAGAAAAGATATAGCTGTTATCTTCTCCAAGTTTTAATTTCTTAAAAAACCTTTTTGTGGAATCAATATAAAAATCTCGCACGGTTTTAATTTGTGAGTATTTTTGACGTTTCACATTTTAATTTTTTCGACTCACTACTTTTTAGAAACAGATTTTCTCGCATTTTTCCAATAAGAATGAAAAAAGCAGTACGTCACAGAAAGTTTTCGCAAAACAAACGTTGTAGAAACAGTCACATGTGAGAAGCGATTTTTTGTACCGATTCCTAGCGTTTTTGTTTCAATTCACATGTTTTATGTGAAAACTTTCAGCATTCTTGTGTTGCTGGTATGTATTTGAGAAAACAAAATGCCTGTTGTTGGTGCCTACAACTACAACAACACCTGCTGCTATTATCATGTTTCCGACAAAAGCTGCATAAAAGACAAACGTCAAAATTTAGACTACTTGTCAAAATTTTGTTTAGCCCTGGGGCTAGTGAAAATGTTGACAATAAATACTCACCACGCTAATGTCAAAATTTTAGTCAATCAAAATTATTTTGATCGATAAACACACAGCAATTCTGTTAAATTCTTGAGTATCCCTGGGGCCATGGTACAATAGTATGTTCATGGTAAAGTCGTAAGAATAGCTGTCTTAATTTTTTTCATGAGGTTCTTCACTTCAGCTGTCACACTCACATGTATTTTGTTTTTGTACTCTTTTGCATTCTTGTGTTGTTGGTATGGATATGTGTAGAGTTTGACAGCTGAAGCGAATAGAACAAAAACAAAATGCCTGTTGTTGCTGCCTACAACACAACAACACGCGCTGCTATTACCATGAAGATATTATTGTACCTACCTCGCAAATGTCAAAATTTTACATATTTTTAAATTTAATTGCTCTCATTTCCACAAACCTACGATGAAGAGTGTGAAATGAAACGTCAGATGAGAATAAGTTTATCTATGTGTGTGTTATTCTGTGGGTAGGCTGCAAGCAACTTGATAGTAAATATTATTCTCAAGATGTCTTTGTCAAGGAAACAATTTTAAATTTGCATGAAATAAATAAATATTTTCACATCTTGCACAGACATTTTTATGTCACCAGGAATTTATTCATAGGCCTTTATTTTCAAATCATTCCGTCGATATGACGAAAGATTCATATTCCATAGAGCTTCGTGGCTTCTGTATCGTTTCGATTTATTGCAGCAGAGCATTGTAAAACGAAACATAGAAATTTGTTTACAAAAACTGAGGTCAGCTGTTTAACTTGACCGTCAAATTGCCACACGACTTGAAAGGAAAAATTGATATCAAGGCGATGATCAATTTCTACATAGAGTAATCTCATACTAGAGATAATATTTGGCCCATCTGACGTTTCCTTTCACACTCTTCTTGATGCGGTCGGTGTGATAGAGAGATGTTTGACGAAAAGTGACATACACCAGGTGGAATTACAATAACTACTGACTTTAATTTTTCATGTCGTTTTGGTGAAAAACTGTGAAATTTAAATGTGTTTTACACTATTTTATTGACTGTTATTGTTAACGTATCATACATTTGTGTTGTATTTAACACAATAATTTTAACCCACAAAACGAATTGCCGTTGTTGTTATTTTGTTCGTTGTTTTGAACCATTGCCTCTATCTGGTATTAGTAAAGCAATTCTTTTCAACATCGAACGCAGATATCACACCAGGCCAAATGTCATAAATTTGGTGAGAGAACTATTAGGTCTACTACAAGTCGTCGTACCTCAAAAAATTGAGATAAGAACACTTTCTAAGGTCATTTTTGAAGATCTATCAATCTGTCTAGTCCCCAGGGCGCTACCTCTTATAGTTTATGAAATATTTAGGCGTTCATAATTGTATATCCATAAAAACAAAAAAATAAAACGCGTTATAATATCGTATATAACAATTTGGTGGATATACAATGAAAAATATATGAAATTTGCGAATTCAAAAATTGTTACGTTATCTCAACGTATGTGTACTCATGAAAAAAAAGAGTGAGTAAGTATTATTTTAACAACTTCATTATAAATTTAAAAAAAACTGAATTCTAATCATAAACTTAACTAATTTTTCAATTTCCATACTCCTCCATGGAACAGTAATTGTTATAAACTAAAATATTTATAAAAATCGAAATATAAAAACAAATTTATATCAAGTTTTCATTATGCAAATTCGGCTGAATATAAATAACAAAAATAAAATATAAAAACAAATTTTTCTCTTGATATTAAGTTAGAAAAGTATTTAACATCTTCTTCCGGAAGATAAATATACAGACTTGCAATGTCTTTTTTCTCTGATGAAATTTTATTTCGGACTGAATTATCAAACTCAATTTCAAAACGATTGTTTGGTAATTTTGCAACAGATAGGCGATGTATATTCACTTTTAATTAATTGTTTTTATATACATATTTTTGAAATAATATTATTAAAAATGTCTGAATCATTCTACATCTGAACTTTTTATCTATAATCGTCAATTCAGTAATTTTTAGTAAAATTCTACTACTGGGTCATATCTTATCCAAAGCACTGTAACGTCAGTAACACTAAATACCTACTGAGGGTTAATTTTGAATAATAAAACAAATGAAATAGCAACAATATAAATACGAATCTTAGTGTTTTTAAAAAACAAGTGTAAAAGTAACCACTTTTTAACATGTTTCTTTTAGTTCATTGCAACGTATATCCCACATTTCAATCACTGAGCTGTGCGCTTTCCAGTTTTCACTCACTGATTGGGACCTACAGTTTTACACCGATTCCGAACGGTATTTTGAGAAGCTTTTTCATGGCTAGATACTCGATAGTGTCGCCGTCACTATGCGAGGTGACCGCCGCCGAAAGAAAATTTGAAGGTGGTCAGAGCCGGGTTCGAACCCAGGATCTCATGTACAAGAGCCGCGCACACTAACCATTGCACCACCGACGGCCACAGACCGTTGGCATTATTGCATTATTTGGCATTATTCCATATAACAATTCCATATATCAATGAAGAATTCCCACCATTACATCTAAAAAAAATATTGGATCACTTTCTTCATACCATTGTTTTAATATACCTTTCTGAAACTTTAAATTCAATTTCCCAAAAAAAACTTTTTTGGAAGTATTAGTCGAATACGCTGAATCCAGTGGTGTCAACCGTTTTTCCCGGATGGCTCTTGTTTTCGAGAAATTTGAGATCAAAAATTACGGTTCCAAGTAACTAAAATTTTTAAAAATTTTCTACCATTTATTGAATTTGATAAACATACATGTCATTCGATAAACATACATTTGTTCGATAAACATACATGTCAAACATTAAAAATAAAATAAAAAATTACAAAAATTTTAATATGTACATAGTTTCTTTTCATCTAGTTTCATAAAATGTTCAGTTTATATTTTTTTATGTTTTGTATGCATGTTTATCGACCGATGTATATCGATTTATATTCAATAAATGTTAATTAAATTTAATAAATGAAAAATTAAATTTTTTTGGTACTTGAAAACAAGAGCCAATCTAGTAAAAGTTACTTTTGAGATTAGATAACCTCATGAATTTCTAATAGTTTTTTGTTTGTTTATTTACTCCGCTACAAATAAGTTCAGCTGGAGGCGGAATAATTTTTTCAAAATTCATCTTAAACTAAAATTTACAAATAAAAATATCTTATAAATGTAAGTACATACAAAGAAGAAAAAAATAATAAATAAAAATTTAAATATTGAACAGGAAAAAATGTGTTGTTTAGCATAGAAACATTAAAAACATAACACAATTAATATAATCGGCCCTGTTCTGCAAACAGAATCCAGGCAAACATAAAACGTTTCAGAACATTTCGTCAGTTTTGAATTAGAATGCAAATGCCTTGTGATTTTAAAAACCAACAATTCGGAACAAAAATATTTCATGTTTTAAGAAAAAAAAATTGGAGACCTTTTATTCTGAAAGAAAATTCTGATTCAAAATGATTCTGTATGCAGAACAGGGCCGAATAAAAACTTAAAATAAGGAAACAGCAAATATCAGGCAGCAGGAACCGGGAACAAGATGAAGGAGTAGATTTCGAAATCAGAAACAAAAACACAAAGACAGGCGGGAAGAGAACAGGAACCAGCATTCGAGATCACTGATTAACAGCAAATACGTCATATGGGATATGATATTGAGTTGGCAGTGTAAATAGTTAAAACACCAGAGTTACGAAGCAGGGAAAGCAACACCAATAAAATCAGTAATAAACGTGAAGACAGGCATCATGCAAAAGCAAAAAGTTTGAATCAACTTGGCTGTGTATAAATTTTATAATAAACATAGATCTTAACATATATCTTCTTCGGTCTAGTGTAGGAAGGTCAATAAGTTTTAAACGGTCTTCATAAGGTGGTATATTTTCCAATTGATTCCAGCCTAAACCACGCAAAGCAGATGAGAGGAATTTTCTTCTGGATTGACTCAATTCTATGTATACACACATTATAGTATGGGCTCCTAATTACGCATGAATACTCAAGGGAGGGCCTAACTAGACCAACAAAAAGACTTTTCGTTATATATGGGCCAGCAAACTCCTTAGACCACGTTTTGATGAATCCGAAAATAGATAAGGCTTTATTAATAATGCTATCAATGTGGAGATGAAATCGAAGTCTCTGATCTAATAGAACATCCAAGTCCACGAAAGAGTTTACTCCTTCCAAATGTAAGGTCCCACAGTATACTCACAAGGCATTATAGATGTTCGAGATGTTTTCAAGTTCAAGGACATACCATTAATAGTACACCATTTGACCAAGCTAGAGACTGTAATCGATTGGTGTCATCCAAGTTTTTAAATGACAAGAACAGTTTAACGTCATCAGCGCGCATTAAAATCTTCGAGAACGAAATTGCTGAAGGTAAATCATTTAAATAAAGAACATTAAATAAATAAAGAACAAAGACAAACAACCTCTAAACATAACTCGCTGTGTACGATCTTTAAGATACGAAGATATCCACTTCAAAATCCCTGGAGGAAATCCTGACTTATCTAATTTAAATATGAGGAGATCATGAACAACAGTGTCAAACGCTATACTAAATTCAGTATAAATGACATCGTTTGGAAAAAGCCTTAAACTCATGGGACTTTAATTCCAACAAATTTGTACTAGTCGACCTATTCTTAATAAAACCAGGTGGGTAGGGTGAAACGACTAGGCAAACCGATCGAATAATCTTCTGAGTTACTAAATATTCAAACAACTTTGGAATAACACTTAATTGAGCTATTCCCCTATAATTATCAACACATCGTCTATTACCGTTTTTATATAACGGAATGACATAGATCCTCTTCCATAAAGATGGGAAATATCCTAAACGACGGGAGTAATTGAAAGAATGCATAATTCATCAGCACATAATATTAGCACCGACGCAGGGACGCCATCGTCGAATTAGAATACTTCAATCTTTTCAGACCTTTTAATATTTACTTCATTCATCTTCACTAACAGTTAAATTAGTGAATGCCTCAAACATTGGGAGTTCGTAGGGATAATCGATATCAAATGAAGTAGACAAATATGTTCGTTGAAAAACTTCCGAAAATAAATTTGATATTTCGGAATCATCCGAAGACTCAATGTCCCCATATTTCAACGATGTTGGAAATCAACGAAACTTTATCTTGGAGTTTACAAATTGGAAAAAACATTTAGGGTTTGTCCTAATCTTAGACCTCATCCTTGTAATATAATTCGAATAGCACCTCTGATTCGATAAATTATATTTACTCCGGGCTATAGTTTAGTTGACGTAATTTACCACAGAACCATTATTCTTATATTTCTTATACAATCTACTTTTCTCATTCTTCAACTTTTTCAATTCTTTAGTGCAACAAGGTGGACCAGGTATTGACCCATCGGATACCAAGGGAACAGATAAAGAGAAAGCATTATCAAGAGTATTATACAAATCTAAGACCTGCAATTCAATGTCATCACTATTAGACCAGATGGTATCATATAAAGTTGACTTTAAGGTAGGAGACGAAAGTTATATAATTTCAAATTAGTAGCATGTGTTCCAATACCGACAAAGAGAATCGGAATATTACAATGCACAATTAATGTAGGGTGATATTTATTCCCAGGACAAACTAGGGGATCAATACCACGTAAAGAAAATTCTCACAATAACTTACCGACACATTTTGATATGGCTCAAAATTCAAGTTCACTTATTGACTACGTGCTGTTAAGTAAACCAGTAAATTTGAAGTATTTATCTCAGGCACAATGACCTTCCATATCTCATCATGCATTAATGTTTGGTTCTCTCTGTTTTAGTCCTTGTTGTAAGGAAAGAATTATTGAGTACCGCGACTATGGTAAAATTGATTGGGAAGGTTTCTTTAATTATTTGCAAAACTTCAATTTTGAACCCTTTTATAATGCCTTGGATATTGACCTGAAACTCACGATTTTTGATAATTTTGTTTGTGAACTCTTTTCTTTTGTACCACTCGTGAAACGTAAGATCAAGTTTGATCAAGATAGGAAATTAGAATCTAGGGCGATTACTCTGCCCAAGTCACTAAGAGATTTGGCTTGTGCAGAGTATCAGCGGGACCCAACTGATGATAACTTGAGGGTTTATCACCTCTATAGAAATAGCGCAAAATCGAAAATGCGTACGGAAAAACGTAAGAGAGGGTCAAAATTATTTGAGGATATGAATAGTTCCAAATGTGGAATACTCTTCGAAGATGTTGTTTGGACGAAGAAGTTGGAATTCCAAATGTTGATGTTAATAATATCAACAATTACTTTATTTGTGAACAGTCTAATAACATTTCAGAATATATGAATGTACTAGCCTAGCAGATGGCGATAGCACATTCTCTTTTGATTGCATTTATGAATATGATGTTCTAAATGCTCTCAGGCGTATAAAGTCCGCCTCGGTTGGCATTGATGGAATACCAATACAATTTCTAAAAATAATTTTCCCATTCGCTTCACAGCACTTTTGTAAAAGCTTGGAAGACAGCTCGAGTGGTGCCGATACCCAAAGAAGGTGGCTCATATGCTGTTGAAAATTTAAGGCCAATTAGTATACTGTCGGCAATCTCAAAGATGTTTGAGCATATAGTTCATGATTCAGTTATGCAGTTTGTGAACGATAAGGGCATGATAACGAGTTGCCAATATGGTTTTCGGCGTAGTTACAGTACCACTTATCATTTGTTGCATTTAACTGATACCATTAGAGAAGCTTTAAATGATGGGGATCAGGGAGTGCTATTGGGTTTAGATCTGTCTAAGGCTTTTGACAGGGTCTGTCATCATAAGCTTATTGCCAAATTAATGGAACAATTTAAGTTTTCTTTTACTGCTTGTAAACTAATCAACTCGTATTTGTGTGATCGATCTCAGTTTGTTTCCCTAAATGGTGTTGATTCTGATTTGCGATCTGTCAGTTGTGGTGTTCCGCAGGGTTCTGTTTTGGGCCTTTATTTTTTGTCATGTATATCAACGGCATTGTGGGTGATAATTGCACTCCTTTCTTATATGCTGACGATATTCACATTTTCTTTCGAGGTAATTCACATTGTGCAATGCAAACAGAAATTAATTCAACTCTGTCCGCTATTCAGGTATGGCTAGAAGACAACTATCTTTCTGTTAATGCATGCAAAACCAAAGCACTATATTTTGGTTCTCAACAGGATCACAACTCCAGTATATATATTAATGGTAGTGTGGTTCAATTTGTGGATGAAATGAAGTGCCTTGGTGTAATCCTTGATGCCAAACTTGAGTTTTCCAGCCATATTAAGTTTGTGTTCTCGAAAGTTTTGTTTACGTTGCGTCGTCTGTACTGTTCAAATCTATATTTACCACATCACATTAAGAAACGAGTAGCATATACCTTACTATTATCTCATGTTAATTACTGTATTGAAGTTATATCTGCTACGTCTATGGGTAATCTTAAGAAAATTGAACGAATATTCAATTTGATTACTCGGTATGTTTATGGTTTGCGAAGCTATGACCATGTGTCCGAATATGTAAATATTTTTTTAGGCTTGCCCTTCAAGAATCATGTTGATCTTCGTATGCTCCAATCTTTTTACCGGCGTATAGTATCGAATTCTCTATCACTGTTACGAAACAAGTTTGTCTTTGGTACATCTGTAAGAAATCCACAACTTTTGTTTCCTAATCGTATTGGCACTTGTATTTATGCGAAAAATAACAACAAACGGTCATTTCGCGTTAGAGTTACCAGAATTTGGAATAGTCTTCCATTGCAACTGCGAAACTTTTCTTTTTCTATCCACGTCTTTCGGAAAATTTTCACAGAATATACGATATTTAACTTTCCATAAAACGAGATTCACTGCTAACAGGGTCTATTAATTTAATTGTTATTATTAGTGAATGTATTGTTTTTGGCTGGGGAGCCATTTTTATAGTTTATACTGTTAGACAGATAATTCTAATTTTGATATTTACGATGTATGTAATGTAATAGGCAAATACTTGTGTGCTATGTAATATAGTATAATTGGCCTTTGTTGGCTTCTTGTATTACAATCGAATGAATAAATAAATAAATAAATAAATCTAAATTAGAGACATCATTAATTTGATACAAACATAATCCCGACATAGCCTCAGGGAATTCATTAGCAAAATTATACGTAGGGTAGGGAAGCAGACAATTATATTCGGAATTAAATCGCCAAGACACTAACAGCCCAATTCTGGCAGGGTTACAAAAGTCACCACGGTTACTATTTGACAGCAATGATACAAAAACAATTTACAAATTCTACAAGTAAACAATAAAACTGTATACGGGAAAAATTAATAATATATTTTGTACCAAAACGTCAAGAGGGCATAATTAAATGGAGGAAGGACTTTTGTTACTTTGTGCTATGGAAATGAAGCAGAAAGAGGAAGGAATTTTCTTTTGTGTTGGAAAGATTGAAAAAGCGCGAAATGGGTTACAAAATATTTAACGTAAATATCTCCGGTCTTTGAACGAATATTGGTGAGTAATATACCTTTAAAAAAGACTAAGGTCTAATATCGGAACCTGCCACAAAATATGCATAATGTGGCATTTTTAAAAAAATAAATAAGTTTTAGCAGAAAATTGAGGTTAAAAAACGTTTTTTTAATTAGCTTCCCAATGGGTTAATAAAAATAAATATGTTTATGCACTAATTTATAGAGCTTAGAAAGACATTTGTAATGATACCTATTTCAACCAGATTGGATTATAAATACCGGAGATACGAATGATTATATACTCAAGTTCAAGAAGTTGGACCGGCCGCGGGGCGAAAAAAAACTTTTTGAACTCAGCGCAGAAGCTTTCGTCGGTGGTGAAATTTTGATGTAGATCAGAGAGTTGGCGCTAAAGAAAATATGTTCTTCTAATTGGCGCGGATGCGCAGGTGTATTCCTTCCGCTTAAGCATCTTTTACACGCCATGTATTTTACATATCGCATGTCACTTTTGCAGATGAAAAATTTATGCATGTCGTGTGAACGCTGTCAGGCATGCCATATGAACAATGCATCATGCATTACATTTGGCAATTTTTGAAATAGGGCGTGTTCTATTTTTGTATGTAAAACCGTATCGCATCAGCTGTTTTTTGATAAACAACAAAGCGTTTGTGGAAGGAGAACAATTTCAAAGAGTGCTAAAATTAAATAATAACGCTACACGCTGTAATTATAGTTGTTCTTCTTGAATCCATTTCACAAAATTTATAAAATTATGTTTTGTGACATGACAACATCAGCTGTTAATGACAAGCAGAGGTTATGCCATATGATTTACACGTGAAAGTTTAAACACAACAAATTAAGAGCCGTGTTTTTTAAATAATTTTGACAGGCATACGAAAAACAGAAGGGTCAAAAAATTGAACCACCTTTAGCATCTCTGGATGATCCTTGAGGAAGGTAATATAGCATTCCAGCTGTGCCTTTGCTGTGCGCTCCAATTCCCTAAATAATAATGTATTAATTTTATTTCAATAAAAGATAAATATATTAAATACTTACTTCTCTTTTTTTGCCGCGTTCGTTTTGTGCAGAAAACCATATGTTTTTACTTTGTTGTCCCTGCTTTTGACAACCTGTTATTGTGAGGTGAATTATTTGTTACGAGGTGAATTTTTCGTTGTCACCGTGTTTCCAGAATACCAGATACAAACAATGGTGACAACTTAGTAACAATTTTGTGGTTACAATTTGATTGTTACCCCATACACAGAATAGGGTAAATTAAAGTTTCATCACAAGGCGATAGGCCAGCGTGAATTTCGTGTAAAATTCCAAAATGGATCTGATGAATACTTAGTTGTATAGTCGTTAAATATTTTTGAGGAATACAATATTTTAAAACACCCTTTTGAAGACCCTAAATATTTTCCATAGATTTATCTGCAATTAAAAGTTAGAGTAAAATTCGCTACAGGCGCTACGTAACTAAAAAAACAAAATTACTGTAAAAAAATAACAACACCAAAAATTAAAATTAAATTTTGTCACGGAATTAAACAAAAAGCGGGTCCACCTAGGACATATGGGTGATTGTTCGGAAATTGTTATATTTCAGATAGCAATTTTTCCAAACCTCGATATGTCTGCAGTACCATTTTTTGAAGTAAAACTTCTATACGGAGGGGTAAACATTTTTTAATGCAACGGAACCGGAAGTTTGTAATGTAGCGGAAGCTGTTACGAAGTTCCCCAAAAGTATGCAACGTAAATCATGACAAGGGAGGTGAAGAGTAGAGTTTGACGATTAAAACAAAAAAACAAAAAATTGTAAAATAGCATCAATAGCAACAGATTTATTTTTGGGATGCCAAAATACTGAACAGGAAGCTTTTGTCAAACAGAAATTACACAAAATGGCAGTTATCGATACTGGCGGTTTACCGTACGAAATTGTGTTCGTTCTATACAAATCGTACATTATCACCACAAACATCGATGTATCAGATGGATTGGCAAACGGTGCAGTTGGTAAACTAGTACATATCGAACAAAACCAACAAAATGAAACTACAAGAGTATGGTTAACTTTTGACAATTCAGGAAAAATTGGTAAAAAACTTAGACGAAAAGCTGCCGGATACGTTGCCACACATAGTATTGATAAGCATGCCGTCCCAATAGAACGCAGAACATCTGCCATTGCCATGAATAATAATAAAACAATTATTGCAAAACGAAATCATTTTCCTTTAGTATCAGGATGTGCCATGACAATTCACAAATCTCAAGGTGGAACCTTCAATGAAGTGGTTTATGAATACCAAAGGACTCATTCTCTGCCACTACTATATGTTGCTCTATCAAGAGTAACCAGCATTGAAGGATTGTACATAGTGCCAAAAGATAATGATAATAGATTTTATCATGGTCGAAAAAATGATACATCGGTCATATCTTTACAAGATGAATTTCGCCGATTATCGTTGAATACATTGTCAACATTAGGAAGAACGATTCTTGATTTCATGCATGACAGGAAAAAGTTGTCCGTGGTTACTTTCAATTGCCAAAGTCTCAGAAAACACGTGGCGGACTTGAGCGATCCCGTAATTGGTTCAAGCAATATTTTGTTTCTATCAGAAACTTGGTCAAATGACGATGATAATGTTGACATCCCGAATTTTGATTGTATTGCAAAATTTAAACGTAAAAATGTTAGATCAGCAGGAGTGGCAATTTATCAGAAATCAAATGATACTTCAAACATTGTAACTTCGAACATGGACATTTTATTAAGACATATTACTGAACTCGATATTGGCCAGTCATCAATTGGTGATATATCTGCTGCTCACTGTGATTTGGACGATGGAACAAACATCATAATGGTAGTTGTTTACATTTCGCCCAATAACACAGTCAATAACATTATAAAGTTTATATATAAAAGACTTATGATTTACGGTCGAGTAGGCTCTGAAGAATTAGGAGAAAATTATCATACGTTGCCACTCATTTTAGCAGGAGATTTCAATGTTAATTTCGCATCCGAAGATGGACAACTCTTCATAAACTTTCTTCGAGATAAATTAGAACTTGAAATCAATAATAACCGAAATGAGCCTACCACACGACATGGAACAACAATCGATGCAGTTTTCTCTAGATTTCTTTCTAATTTTCATTCGAAAACATATGTATCATATTTTTCATACCATAAGCCTATTGTCTCAGTCTTACAATCAACCACAGTAACTACTCATGTATCCGATAATGAAAATAATATAAATAATGATTAAAAATAATAAAACAAATAATAAATAAAAATTCAACTCAAATATGTTTATTTATCAATGGAAACGGAATTTAAATTTAAACATTTGTAGAAAATTATTATATGTCTGTATACATTATACATATAGACATATACAAACATATATATAAACATGTAGATGGAGCTAAAGAAGTTTTACTTCAGTTGTGTGGTCTTAAAGCACACTCTCTTTTTTTTACGTTATGAATGTTATCATGGTCCAAAAGTATGATCTGAAGATCACTATACTACAACACCAAAGCAATCGAAGTTATGGAGCATTGATGGTATTCCGATGCCACGGTAGTGACTGCCTGAACGAAACTTGACAAATCAAAGTGTTGATATGATAAAACAATTTTATCAATTGAATAAAACGCACTATTTTAATGTTTTAACTAATTTATTTAGTTAACTTCGTCAATAGACTATTAGCGGCATTCATGCAAACGTGAAAGCCGAGAACTTTTGCTCAGCGCAAGTTTCCCTCGCACCGTTGCATGAGGCACCAGGTAAAGTTGCTCAGCGTAGTTGTGCTCAAAACCATATCAGCTGACCAAGATGGATACATAAGGTGGTAGCAGTAGCAATTGCATGTATTATGTATGTGTACTTTTTCTACTGTTCTAGTGGTATCACCTTATTTATCCATTCTAGTCAGATGACAACGATATGGCAAAAGTTTACAAGTTTCTCCATCCCACGTTTGCGCAACAAATTTGCCTCGAAAACTTTCCACTTTTGAGCAAGTCGCTTTGTATGGGAAATTTGTTTGTTTTGACGTTTGCTGTGCAAGTTTACGATGTTTTCGAGTTTATGAGGTTCTTTCGAGCTTTCATGAAGACCACTAATACCTTTCACGACCTACTTCACTCTCGTTTTGTCAGGTCTTCGCAAAAGCCTACTGTGTTGCCAGGTCTTCGCAAAAGCCTACTGTGTTGTCAGGTCTTTGCAACAGCCTACTCCACATTAATCATTCAGTGTCAAGAAACCATTATTTATCAATTTTAGTCAGTATTGGAAACTATATGACACGGTTGTGACTTTCAGTGTTTAACCTAACCGTGCTCCAGACCGGTTTGGAATTCGACAAGTTCCAAAGACAATGAAGTTCAGGCAATGAAATATTACTTTCATAACCGGGAATCAAGCCTAAATATCGTACGGCATATGTGAATCATAAGAGAACGGTTGTGACGTATTATTTTGTGACTTAGCTTTTCAATTTTTCGAATTGAATTGCCCTTCGTATACATGTGCGTGTGTTGACTTCTGCCGGTGTAAATACTGCCACTACCCCCTCCACTCCAAAATGCCAGCAAGTGGGTCATATTGAAACCCCGGAGATGGCGCCACCACAGTTGAATTCAAATTGTACAAAAATCTGACAAAACTGTTGGACAGACTTCGTGGACCGTTCAATAACCATGGCGTGCATATTCCTCCAATTTTTTTGCGTAGAATTGTAAATCTAAATGGCCCTTAGAACATATATGCAGGTAACTTCTTTCAAGCCACGTCCTTGACGGATATTACTGCTGAAGTCCTGAATTCGATACGGAGGACAGGCCATGGTTGTGACATTTTGAACAGTTTTTTCTCCCTAAAACCGACTTACACGGTTCAGAATGGAATGTGTTTCATGGAAATAATAGAGTACCATCGTAGCTTCGGGAACATGTCGCAATTTAATCACCATTCGACCATTTTAGGGTGGGAAAATTCAAAGGACGAGAAAATGACAATTTCCGAACAATCACCCATATAGTATTAGCTATCAAACAGCAAGTGCGTGTACTGAAATGAAAGGGAATTTGAATTATACCATAATTGTAGGTGAACCAAAAAATATGTTTTGTTGGCAGCGGCGCTTCTTCCCGAAAAATAAAAATTTTTGGCTATGGCGCTTATTTCTGCTCACAAACTATAATTTTACTTTTCCAGTGCGTTTGTTAGTAACAAAACTACTATGCAGAATCCGCGTAGTCGGTATTGGATCTACCCCGGAGCAGAAAATTTTATTTAATTTTTTCCACACATTTTGAGGTATTCTACAAAACACGGTCTTCAAAATTTCAGTTTTTTAAAATAGTCTTCGGGACCCGTTTTTTAAAAACTTTATATTCCGATAACTGAGTGTAATTCGAAAAATTTTGTTCATGATTTTCCTCATATTTTGAGGTATTCTATAAATAGGGCCGTCATCAAAATAGCATTTCTTTTTAATCGTACTTGATACCCGCCGACAATTTTTTAATTCGTTTCTTTTTATATCCGCTTGAATTTTGTAAATATTTCGAAAGAACTGAATACGGGTGACTAACTAGTGTATTCAAAAATCAAAGTCGAAAACCGGTCCAGCGGATTTTTGGGCGTTCATCCACCGCCGGGTTTCTGTAAATTAGAATATTCGAACAGCGGTTTTTTGTTTTTATTTTTGCAAATGCTTATCTTTCAAAGAAATAAATTAATTCTTCGTTAACCTTTAAACCATCTATTCTACTGGCGTGTTTAACATTATTTCAGATCAAAATTGCGGTCAATAAACGTGGTAGACACGCTAGGTTGGATATAAAAACCAAAACCGGTGGAAACAGGTTTTTATCTTCAATTGGCCGGTTTTTTGAATACTCTAGGTGTAACTATGGAATTTTATAACGATTACTAGCTGGCTCGGCAGACTTCGTCCTACCTACAAAAGTATTGATTGAAATACGATATTATCTTATTAGATCAGTTCAAAGTGCTTATTTTTTGATGCATTTGAATAGATTAGAAAAAGGAAATTATTATTACCCGCAAATTTCACATTTTATTATTATTAATATTTAGTACTACATCCTTTTTTTCAAGTAATTGAAAAATCCTGTTCGTAAGGCGGGTCAGGTTTTAATAAAAAAATTTGAGGTTTAACAAAAGCCATAAATAACTATATGCCAAATACTGCTGAAATAAAGCTGAAAATCTACTGAATTGCATATGTTGTTTGATATTTATTTATTGTTTATTGTTCCTATACCATAGAAAAAAAATTCCCATTACATTCCATGAAGGAATTGGGGAGAGCTTCTGGAGATCGGTAATCTGTGCGCTTTTTATATTGAGACTCACTGATTGGAACCTACAGCTTAACACCGGCTCCGAACGGCTTATTTATTTATGAGAAGCTTTTGTAGTGCATGGTGCTGCCATCACTATGCGAGGTGACCGTTGTCGAAAGAAATGTAATGTGGACAGAGCAGGGATTGAACCCACGATCTCTCGTACAAGAGGCGCGTACGCTACCCATTGCACCACCGACGACCACGCTTTATACAATTTTACAATTGCATTAAAATTATAATAGTTATTCGTCTTTACTTAATAATTCATTGATAGACCTATTTTTTCTAAGTTCGCCTCAACGAACATTACTTTCCGACCAACTATCGGCTCCCATGTTCTCTAGGCATGATCTTTGCTTTTTAACGTTTGATTTTAGATTAAATAAATCAATCGATATTCTACATTATCGTGATTTTAATAATTTAGATTTCAGGGCTCTACACCAGGATCTTATAGCCATAGATTGGGATAGTATTTTTTATATATTGTCAATTGATGGCCGGGTGCAGTTTTTGCAACACAATGTCAATGCCCTGTTTTACAAACACGTCCCTTTGAGAAGAAAAATCATTACGAACTTACAATGTCCGTGGATTGATGATGAAGTCAAAAAGCTGATGAACCTGAGAAATATTGATGTTAAACGATGGAAAAGATTCAAAATCCCAGAGTTACATCAAGTATATAAAAATCTAAGTGTAACAGTGTAACCGCAATGATCCGCCTTAAAAAGAAGAAATATTGAAATTATATATTCGAAAATGCCCTGAACTCCAAGCAAACATGGAGACAAATTCAATCCATAGGGCTGGGAAAACAGCGTGCACTGATAGATAACGATGATACCATTAACGTTGATCAGTTGAACAGAGATTGTGTTAATATCCAGCTACCTGAGCCAAATTATGACTTATACAATAACACTCGTCCTTCTGAACAATTCCCGGTGTCAGGTTTTGGGTTAATCTCTGTGACGCAATTGGAAGTAATGCAAAGTATAAATGAGATTAAATCAAATGCTATTGGATGTGATAATGTAAATCCAAGATTATTAAAGATGATAAGTTCCTATATTTTACCGCACATAACACACATATTTAACGGCATTATTACAAAGTCACACTTCCCAAAGTCTTGGAAAATTTCAAAGATAATACCAATAACGAAAAACATTCGAGAATACCGTTCCATTGCAATACTTCCCTTTCTATCCAAAGCCTTTGAAAAGCAAATAAATAAACAAGTCAGATTTTATACACAAAGTAATTGTTTATTGACAAAGTTTCAATCCGGTTTCAGAGAGAAACACAGCTGCATAACTGCCCTACAGAAGGTTTCTGAGGATATAAGATTGAATCTTAATAGCAATAGAGTTTCGTTTCTAGTTTTGCTTGACCATTCCAAAGTATTTGACTCTGTAGATTCCAAAATACTGTGCAATGAACTTAAAAATTTCTTTAACTTTTCGTCCTTAATTAATTCGTACCTAACTTTGCGATCTCAGTTTGTTTCAGTAGGAGATAAGTATTCTTCACTGGCTCCCATAAATAGAGGAGTGCCGCAGGGTTAAATTTTGGGGCCATTGCTGTACTCCTTATATAGCAACGATTTACCAACTCAGGTTAAACACTGTAGCATTCATATGTAAGTACGCTGATGATGTGCAGGTTTACATAAGTTCACCTAAAACTGAGATTAGAAATTGTATTCTAAAACTTAACGCTGACCTGGCAGTCATAGATTCCTGGGCAAAATCTAACGGGTTGAATCTGAATCCAAGTAAGTCGAAATGTGTGATTATTGCTAAACAAGCGGTTATACTTCCGGAAGCCAACCCTGTGAAAATCTCGGATTCTGCCATTGATATTGTTAGTAGTGCGAGAAATTTAGGAGTTATTTTTGATAATAAGCTGACATGGTCCGACCATATTAAATCTGCAATTGGTAAAACAAACGGATTACTGCGTAATCTTTATGTTCTCCAAATATGTACTGCATTAAAGATCAGTTTATTGTTGGCGAAATCGTTTCTTGTCCCCACTTTATTGTATGGCTGCGAACTGTTCACAAGTTGCAAAAGAGATTTGTTTAATATGTATTTGGGCTTAACAGACGAACTCACATAACAGAGTACTCCAATAAAATGTTCGGGGTATCCTTTGAAAATTTATTAAATATAAGATGTCTCTTAAATATGCACAAAATTATTAACACGCGTAACCCGCAGTATTTGTATGAATGTCTACGGTTTGCAAGGTCATCTAGAGGTAAACAACTCATTCAGCTTCGACATTCTCGAAGTACATCTAATAATTTCTTCTTTATTAATACTAGTATACGTCTTTGGAATAATCTTCCATTCAATATACAATTAATTTCTAACGATAAAAAAAATAAATGGTTTCCCATTACATCCCTAGAAGGAATCGGGGAGAGCTTCTCACAACCAGTGAGCTGTGCCCTTTCTAATTTTATACTCACTGATTGGGACGTACACTTTTACACCGGTTCCGAACGGTATTTTTGAAAAGCATTTTCATGGCTAAATACTCGATAGTGTCGCCGTCACTATGCGAGGTGACCGCCGTCGAATGAGTTTTTAAGGTGGTCAGAGCAGGGATCGATACCCATTGCACCACCGACGGCCACAATTTCTAACGATAGCCAGTTTAAATCTGCCTTATTTGAACTTTACAGAGCATAGATAATGATATTTGGCAATATCTATTAACCATTTTAACTGTATGTAATCTTTCTGTGAAACTTAATTTATTACTTTTACTTTTGTTTTTATTAATGTAAATATTTAAATTTAAATTTTAAATTTAATTTTATTTTAAGTCATACTGATCATGCTATTTCTAACACAATTTGAGATTTTAACGTAGAATACGTCTTACGTTACGGTATGAATTTCATTGAATTTGAGGAAACGGCTAGATGAATTTTTTTAAAATTTTTTTTGTAGGTAAATGAAGATGTTATCTTTCGTTTGATATACATTTCATATTGGTTGACATATTTCTAGTATTTTAATTTCTCAAATGAAAATTGTTTAAACACATACACTCAAACATATGTGTGGTGTTTGGTTGAGTGTTTTTGGTAGCTCAACATTGCTTAGGAACATGTATCTAGTAAAAAGTGAAACGAACAGCAAGCTAATGTTGCTTGGCAACATGTATCTAGTAAAAAGTGAAACAAACAGTAAGCTAACGTAATAAAGCTTTTTTGCGAAAGCTTCAATAAAGCTGTTGTAACATTAATTTTGAATTGTAAAGCGTAAAGCTTTCACACAACGCTCGAATGCTAATGCGAAGACTCGATAAGGTAAACCTTTTTTAATATTAGGGCGGCCCTCTCAACATTCGCAGAACTTATTTCAATAAAAATATTAATTAAAATACATAAATTAAATTAAGTTTAAAAAATTGAACATAATATTTTTTTTTTTAAACGGACTTGAATCAAATGCCGTTGGTAAATATAAAAATTACAGCAGACAGTTGTCCGAGGCCTTCGGCCACGGACTGTCCCTGCAGGCTGTGTCAGAGACACGGCCATTAAGTTTAACGTAGAATACGCCATCCGATAAGACTGAAAACATATATAACAATAAATGATAAATAATATAAGCAAATGAATTTATTGTTATATATGTTTTCTGTCTTATCGGATGGCGTATTCTACGTTAAACTTAATGGCCGTGTCTCTGACACAGCCTGTAGGGACAGTCCGTGGCCGAAGGCCTCGGACAACTGTCTGCTGTAATTTTTTTTTGTACTTTTACAATTATTTGTTATATTCTTTTTCTTTTCTTTCTTTTTTCTTTTTTTCAATAATTTAAATAATAATTTCTTCTATATTAATTGTAATTTTGTTTCTTGAATTCTAAATGTAATTTATGTTGTAACTCTTATTTCATTGTTTAAATTTTAACATTATACCCTATGCTTAATATAAGACAGTCTTGTGTGTAGGTGACACAAATAAATAAATAAAAGCTTTCAATTGCATTTGCCTAAAAATAGAAGTGAGAATATGCCTCTTTTTATATTAACAATGATCAGTAATTAAAAAGGCCTTTATCAGTTTTATTTTTTGCGCCTAAAAAGTTCAATAAGTTTTATATTTTTTATACGATTTTCATAAGCTTTTTGATTCAAAATAAAATCTTTTAAACAAACAAATGTACAATAGGGGCATATCCAAATTGAATACCTATCACCACGAGGTGGCCACTGATGTGTATTTAAAGAAAATAGTTTATTTGAACCAATTTGGTGAAAAACCTTTCACCATAAATGTTTTTTTTTCTTTATTGCAACAATTTTCAATTTCAATTAAAAACTATATAAATTAAAAACTATATATTGTTTTTTAAAAACACTCAAAATATTTTTAATAGACGAATATGGCTGACAAATGTGAAATAAATGTGAGTGGTGAATGAATTTTTTTTTAAGAAAAATGTTCGGTTTGGTATGGAATAAATAAATCCCAAAAAGTTAATCTATCTATTGCTGTTCTTTTTTAATCTGTATTTTTATTTCTTTTTTAATCTGTATTTAATCTGTATAACAATAGCGTTTTTAAAATATATTTTTTCTAAATATCATTTTATAAAAAAATGTTCCAAAGGAAATTTTTGAGTGGAAAATCATCTCTGATCAACGATAAAACATAATTTAAACTCTGAATTCATTTTTTAGGTTAATAGTTAATTGCTGTTTAAACAGCCAAAGTTGTGCATTTAAACTATGATCAAGTGACCATATGACTTTGACAGAAAACAACAAGAACAAACACAAAGCTTCTTTAATTGTTTAATTGAAATAACAATAAAAACGTATCATTTAACTCGTAGTGCAGTTAGAACTTTATTTCTGCACAAATATTCTCCAATTTCATTAAATATTGTGTATTTTATCACTTCACTTTTATTTTGCAAATGGCGTCAGTTTGATGCATTGTAACGATTAGCCGATAAATGTATGAATACCGGTTATTTTTTTAGCAGTAAGATTATTTGGTAGTAAGATTATTTGACAAAGCACTTATAACTCTTTTCGTATTTAAAGTCAGATCAAATATAAATCAAAATCAATTGATTACCAATTTAAATAACCAGTCAAAAATTGTGCCTAAGTATAGATTAAAGATCAGTGCTGACAACATGGTATCTAAAATATGATTGAAAGAATTCGCCACCAGATGGCGACATCCAACAACTGCAATGTGTGTGAAATCGAAAAAAATAAGATCTTTTGTACACATGGGAAAATGTTTTCTTTAAAAAAATAAAACAAAAGAAAAGTGCTAAAATAAAAAAAATGCTTGAAATTCGATAACAGCCCATCCAATCTCATAAATAACCTAATCTTTCGTCTCCTTCGATCTTTTTTACCTTCGTGATTTTACCAACATGATACTTTAAAAAATTTGAAGTAACATTTAACGAAAGATATTCAAGTTTTTATGTAATGAAGACAGTGAAAATGACCCCTATCTACTACTTATTGCAGCAGAGGCCATAATTAGACTTTGGGTCAAAATCTGGAGTGTTTAGGTGAAGATTGACGAATCTGATCTGATATCTTATTATTGCAAGTGGTTGTTTGGTTGTCGTCTATCCTAGAGAAATCGCAAAGAAGGTCGCAAAAGCTACTAAATAAAAATGGTACCAAAAAAGTACCCAAAAAATACAAACACAGTACCAACAACTGACAAATCGTATGAAAAACAAAAAAATACATAAAAAGTACGAAAAAATGTAAAGAGGACTACAAACAGACTATAAAAGAAATAGCAAAGAAGTAAGCAAAAGGTACTAAAAATGGTACCAAAAAGGTAACCAAAACGGTACCATGAAAGTATCTAAAAAGCACCATTTATTTTTGGAATGTAGTCCCCAAAATTCATAATTCCATCTCCAACCGTTTGATTTTGACGAAAGTACCATATTTTTGCCCTATTTGCATCTCCAACAGATTAAATCTTGAAAATCACGAAAGTGTGAAACAAATAATTCCACCGTTTCTCGATATATGAGTAAAAACTGTCTCTATAACTCAAAGCGAGAAACATCCCAGTCAGATGTCAAAAATCAAAATAAACAAACAAAGCATCAAACCTAGATGTAACTAGTACAGGAGGAAGCGTTAGAACAACTGTTTTAATTTGTCCTTGTCTTTGTGGTCAGACGGAACACCTATTCTAGGACCCACTCGCGTAAAACAAAATGTGGAGGGGGTTAGCACAATACCCTAAATAGACATATTTGAGAAAAATCCTATTTTAGGAGTTATGGGCCTCCAAATTTCGGATATATGTGGTTACTATGTATTAGAAACCGTGTAAAGGGACGTTTTTTTTATATAATAAAAAGAAAAACAAAATAAATGAAAATTATCGATAACTCGCTTAGTTAGCGAAATATCGGCTGTTGAGATTTTAAAAGTTATCGAAAATATTTTTTACATTTTACGCAACGAAATTATATTTTTCCTGGTAGTAAATCAGAATATAAACGTAAAATTAAATAATTTCTTTTGATAATTAGCTTAGTTATAAATATAGATTATTAAAATAAACATATGTACAAATTTGATGTTTTCCCAAAACATTACTTTTTTGATAGATGAGCAATAAATTAATGAAAAAATCTCCTCTGGGGTAGGTCGAACACCGGCGTCAGCATACTATCTTTGTGATATAAAGCTTTCTGCTATTTTTTGTGTCTAAAAATTATTTTAAAAAATTCGCGTGATTTTTAAAATAATTTTGTTTTGTTAGATAACTGATCTATCGGAAAATGTTGTTTAATTTTAAATGTAAAAAATATTATCGATAACCTTTGCAAATTGCAGAGGACGGTATTTCGAGATACCGATATTGATTTAATTTTTTTGATTTAAAGTTAATATTATGCGCTGATATTACCTTTTCTGTGTTATCATCATTTATCATATATGTATATGCATTTCAATTCAAATTCAATTCAAAAAATATTTATTAATCCAAATAATACAATTGAATCTTACAAAGACATGATACAAAATTGTGAGTTTTATCATTTTGGTATTTCAGCAACTGAAACTTAGTATATGTATATTTACATTTGATGGAATTTTTCTTTATATTTTGATTTGTTTTTATTTATTATGTTTTTAAGGCAAAAGGATCAAAAACCTTATCTGATATACTTAAAGATAGGATTCAAACATAGGGTACAAAATATTAATGATAGGGTCATTATTTATTAAAATAATTTTCTATTTATTATTAATATTATATGCATTTAAAACCCAAAAACTAAAGATTTTCTCGCATTTTTTCAGTGAGGCGAGAAAAAAATGACAGATGACAGAAAGTTCTCACAAAATAAAGTTACAGACACAGTTCAATGTGAAAAATGGGTTTTTGTGTTAATTCACCATATTTCTGTTTCATTTCACATGTTCTATGCGATAAATTTCTCGATGTAAGAGTTGGCTATGTTCAGGGATACTGGGACTTCGCAGTTTACTGGAATTCATTTTAATAAACAGCTGATTTTTGTACTGCAAAATATATGTTTGGTGGGTTGATATCCCAAAAACTTCGAAATCGCAATAGCTTTACAGAACATGGATATTGGGGGTCGATTCTGTTTCTGTGAAGCTGTGAAATGAAAAGACTTTGCACCGCTTCACATCAAATGCGATTCTTGTTTCAGTTTCCATCAAATCTATATGTCACATTTTTATCATATGCAAATAATTTTCACCAAGCAAAAGATGGTGCTAAGTCATAAGAGTTGTATACTTTTACAATCTACTTTGATATTTTCTTAACAAATTAATGCATTTTTTTAAAACTTTCAAAATTTTTTTTTGCTGTTTCTCCTCTTGTGGCAGGTGCTAATCGCTTTATATGCGTATGGATTCTTGGACATAGATAAAGGAATTAACTAGATATCGCACATGCCGTGGGAAATTTCTTGTTCAATGGGATATTTTCTAGATGGCGCTGAATGCAATAATTACAACGTTTGATCCCAAACAAAATATAGCTTGCAAGATGTATTTAGAACAGGTGCTCACAATACGTGTTGTAGGCAACATCAACAAGCATTTTGTTTTGTTTAGTGGGTCGATGCTGTACAAGTCAACACAAACGAATACCAACAATAACAGTACACCAAAAAGCACATAACCAAAATGCATTTGAATTAGAAAGTGGGGAACACATCGACATGAAAAAAACTAAATCAGTTGTTCGAATAGCACAACCTGGAAAATGATTCTATTTTTGTATTGAAAAAATGTCCAACACTGTTGAATAAACGTCAGTGAATGCTATGAGAAACGTCAATGAAAGTTACAAAACGACAACACAGCACTTGACAACGCCTGTGGGATATCTACTTATTTCCTTTATCTATGTTCTTGGCTGTCGTTGAGACCTAAATTATGTGCACTGATTCCAATTAAAGGCAAGAGTACGGTTTCCGAGGCCCCTCATTTCGATAACTTTTTTTTCAAGCACCCCAAAATATGCCGAAAAAATAAAATAAAAGTTATCGATAACTCTCTTAGTTATCGAGATATAGGGCGTTGAAGTTTTCAAAATCAATAACTTTTTTCGCCATTTTATTAATTTCGATAACTTTTTTTGGAGCTCCCCGAAATAAGCCGAAAAAATTAAATAAAATTTATCGATAACTCGCTTAGTTATCGAGATATTGGCGTTGAAATTTTAAAAATTCAATAACTTTTTTGCCATTTGATTAATTTTCATAATTTATTTTTCGAACAACCCAAAATAAGCCGAAAGAAAGAAATAAAATTTATCGATAACTCGCTTAGTTATCGAGATAGTCGCGCGATTTTTTTAAAATAATTTTTCATTTTTGTGTAGTTTTCTTGAGTGGTAAAATATAAGAAGTAAAATTGCTGAAAGTTGTACATATAAAAGATTGCAGCCCCCGATATCCCGATATCGATATATTTTATTTAATTTGTTGGGGTTATTTTGAGGTGTACCACGCTAGTCCACATTAAGTTGGTAAAAAAGTTGTCGATAATTTAAAACTTTAACCCTCGATATGTCGATAACTAAACGAGTTATTTTTAGAAAATTGTTGAGCTTATTTTGAGAGTTAAAAAACTGGCAAAAATTCAGGACCTGGGGCAGGCAAAAAAAAAAGTTTTTAAAAATAAACCAAAATTAATGAAAAGGTAAAGAATGTGAGAACATGGAAAAGTAGCCATCGCAGGGACCTATGTTGCTCGTACCGTGTGGTAGAACTTTTGAAAAATCGTTAAATTTATATTCCTGCCGGGCCCAGGCAGGGGGGTTAAAATTCCCTCTGTACCTTAAGTCGATGTGTGGCAAAATCGGAAAAATCACTCGGTACTTTTTAAAAAAATTTGTTTTCTGGATGGTTACCATAACCAATCTCGTGGTTACTGTACGCACAAAAGTGGATTTATATGGACTTAAAGACATCCCACGAAAAAAAGAATGACACCACGGAATTCGTGACACAAATACCTTTCGTTGAAGTACACACACTAATCCATAGCCAAATGTCCGTGGGTGTGACGGTTTTTTGGACCCTGTGGGCCCCATAGGTCCGTGCGACGGCTGGTTTTCAATTTTCTCACCTTCTTTAATATCTCTTTAATTTTGGTTTTTTTTAAAAAAATTTTTTTTTGCCTGCTCCTGAACTTCATCCAAAAACTTGTCGATTTTTTAAAATTGTAACACTCGATATCTCGATAACTAAGCCAGTTATCGAAAAATTTTATTAAATTTTTTCGTCTTATTTTGGGGTCGGCTAATGAAAAACATTGTCGGATCGTGGGGCCTCGGAAACCGTACTCTCCCCCAATTAAATAGCATAGTCGTCACTAACTATGTGACCGCAGTCAACAAATAATGAAAACTACAAAACTTTTGTAAATAAACGTACGTTCAAAAATATTATAATCGTTTTAATTTGGAAATTAAAAATGTTTTTCAAACTCTTGGCAACTCTGCTTAAGATGTGTTTGACGGCGTTAGAATCACAAATACATCTTGTTTGGGTGCCTGCGTTGACTAGCTACCTATGAAACGGCATTGATATTTTTGACAGCTGGTGTTTGCAAGTGGAAAGTGCCGGAGTTTACGTGAAATTTGTTAAATTAAAGCAATTGTACGCTTCTAGAACGAAGAGTGCATTTGCATACGAAAATCCTTATTCATAAAGGTGGATTTTGTATGAAATTTTTTAAATTTCATTAAAGTTGAGTTTGTGTAGTAAAGATATTCAGCTGAATTTTACAAATTCCCAACACTATAAACATTGTTGTCCCGACGCTTAACAACACTTGTTTCGTCTGGGTAAAATAATATTCACATTTCCTTCAGAAGACGTCTGCAAACTTTATTAGAATTTTCATGGTAATTGCTAAGAAAATTGTCCAAAAATTCATGTGTTGCAACAAGGCACATGGAGATTAAAATTAATGTGGAAATTTAGTGAACAAGTGGTTATATTGAAGGAAAAACAAATACAAATTTGCTTTTGCAATATACAAAGCACCCATCAGTTTTATTTTTTCTTCCTTTCCTTCACTGGTAAGGTAGTTGAGTGACTTTTCAAAGTGAGGTCGCCTGCATTTGCTATGAGTGATTTTCCGAGCACTCTTAGGTGACTCTTTCGCCTGTAATCATATGGTAAACAGAAATAAAAGACAATAACAAAAACACCAGCACACACAGTGTGCGTTGCTTTCGCGTGTGAATGTGTGCGAAGTCGAATGAAATGTCAAATAAATCTGTTTGATTGGAAAACGAAGTGAAGAAGTGTGTAGAAAGATAAAGTGAAAAAAGACACAATAAAAGGGTCGACAAAGACGAAGAGGAAAACTACATGAATATGTAGACATTTTTTGTACAACACAGTCGACAACTTGATATAGAAAAGAGTTACAATTGGAAAATAGTAATATAGTAAAGCCTGAAAGAAACTATTACGTTAAGTTGTGAAAATATCGTGAAGATAAGCCTTACAGATCCCGCACTGACTGCATGGATCTGTTGGATAGCGTGATGGAGTTATTGAGTAATACCTCGTCACCGTCGGTTACTGTCAACTCTACCCTTAGCAGCGACTCAGTGTATCAAATGCCAACGGAGGCCAACAATTTGACACATCAAGCAGTGGCGACGGATGCCGAAGCACTGACTTTACCTGGTGACGTTAATGCATCATCAGGTGCAGTTGATGACGCCGTTGCTACGGAACGACAGCCAATAGATCAGGACTTTTCAACTTTGATGCCACGTCTGGAACTTAAGTTGCCCATACTATCTTCCAGCAGCAGCGAGAGTGAGTCGGAAGAGACAGCAGTAAATCCCACAGCTGGCACTTCTGCTGAAGCCCCCAGCGAGAGGGTGGCTTCGCCTCCTCCAAATTGTGCGATTTGCTTAGGTCGCTGCAAAAACAAGTGCTTCACCGACTCTTGTATGCATCAGTTCTGTTTTAAGTGTCTGTGCGAATGGAGCAAAGTGAAGCCAGAGTGTCCTTTGTGCAAACAGACCTTCAAGTCTATCATCCACAATGTCAAGTCCATAGATCAGTTTGAAGAGTACCATGTGCAGCCACCAATAGTACAGATTGCTCATAATCAGTTTGATTTTCCACAGATGCGAATGATTGTACACCAGGAGTGAGTCCTTTGTAATATATTTAGACATTTGCATTTCACAGCCTACTATCTTTCAGCCTCATTCGGAATGAAACTTGGAATGAACGTGGTCGCCTTCAACGTTTCGTTTTCACCTCCAACAATCCAATGGGTTCATCTTCGGGTTCCATATTGGCCAGTGTTGGAAGCGGTATCAACAATCGTAGTGGTATTCGAAGTTTGAGTGATTATAATGGTGAATTCTTGGACATGTACCGTCAGGAACATCCCGGCATAACCAGCAACGACACATTGAGCCAGTTATGGCGTCGCTTTGTTTATGACCGAAAACTGTATGCACTGCCGGTTTGTGACATTAATGGCCGTTTTAGAGACAGTAGCGCTCAGTTTTACAGGTAAGTAGTGTTAGAGTAGTGTAAAATCAATGTGAACTCTAATAAATATAATTATAATTCACAGCAATCTGTAAACTAGTGTGCTATTAGTAATTGCGGAACAAAATCGCATCCCAACTATACGTTGATTTTCAATTGATTCAGTTGGTTGTAGGTTTCTCAAAATTTACAATCATTATTGTTAAAAAGTTTTTGTTGTATATCTTTGCAGTCTACGGAAATATTATATTTCGATTACAATGCGCAACAACCACGATAGGGTTTTATAAACTTAAAATTATTTGTACATCATCTGCGAGGAATATGAGCATCTGCCAGAAGTGTTCATAATTAGCATTCTATTATTTAGAATATACATAGTACACCGAATTGTTTCCGAAGTAGTATAGTCAGTTGATTATACCATCTGACAATTAAAAGCTAACAGTACAACTTTATACAGAACAAAAGAAGAATTGACTATCATGTTTAAAGAGAGTGCGTCAGCGTCAGTTCAAGCACACACGTTAAAAATCTTCGGACTAATTGTAGTTTTAATACAGTGTATTTAATGCAGAATTTGAACGTAATACGAATAGAAATAAAAGGGAATTGCAGAATACAATTTAAACTCAGTTTTCCATTCGCCTATCCCCACTCCCTATGATTCTATCCTTTACAAAATTTGTAACTGGGAGGCATGGTTGAACTTGTAGAGGTTGCAGCATTAGGACAGCTGATGTTGCCTTCTTCCTCTGACCGTAACTGTCAAATTCAGTGTTTTTTTGTCATTGTACTTTTTGTTTACTTTTTTTCCATTGAATTTTAAAGAGATAAACCTAAAACAAAATGCGTGTTGTGCTCCCAATTGAAACAAATTCTACTGCTAAAACCGCTACCTCTGGTCGATCAGATCTTAGTAAAATACCCAAGTAGTAGCAATAGACGTTGTTGTAGACAGCAACAACAGACATTTTGTTTTTGCTTCAATTGCTCAAGTTGCCAATTTATAAATGTAAGTTACCAACACCACAGGAATAATAAAAGTTACAAAAACAAAAAGTACATATAAGTTTGACAACTTAAACGAATAATGCCATGAAAAAAATTAAATCTAACTGTTCAAACGAGTTTACCTTACTTATTCCACCTAGGATCAGCTGGAATGCGTATTTTCGTTCGATGCAACCAACATAAAATATAATTTAGCTGCCATTTGTATCGAGCAAACACTATTTAAACTTAGTCTGCTGCATTGTTTTGCTTCTCGCTTTCTCGCCTATCTACTCTGTTTTCTATCAATATCCAACTTCATAGTCGATCAGCTGTTGCATGGATACCCCCATAGAGTTATAATGTATAAACCTGCTATTGTTCGCATTTGACATTTCCTTTCACACTTTTCGTGGTGCGGTCGGTACGATAGAGAGTAATTTGACGTAAATTGACTTACACCAGGTGGAATTACAAAAATTGTTGACTTCAATTTTTCATGTTAGTTTGACTAAACTATTTTGGACTTGTTTTTGATATATTTTATTGTTAGTTTATATTTGTGGTTTATTTACACACAATTTTTAACGCACAAATCGAAATGCCATTGCTGATTTATTGTTGGATGGTTTGAGCCATTGCCTCTATCTGGTATTATTAAAGCAATACTTTCCAACATCCAACCGCCCATCTGAAACACACCAAATGTCATCAATTTACTGAGAGAGTTGGCGTCTCTATACGCCATTACTCTATGGATATCCCTGACCGTAGAACAAATTGAATAGAGAAACATTTTCTCTCACCTGATGTTTCATTTCGCACTCTTCGTCGTAGGTTTGTGCAAATGAGAGATATTCACGAAAATTAACTTACAGCAGGTGGAGGTACAAGAACTGTTGACTTGACTTAACTTTATACATGTCGTTTTGGAATAGATCTGTGAAAATTAAATGTTTTTTGAATTATACTGTTGACTTTTATTGTTGTTATGCCATTTATTATACATTTGTGTTGTATTTAACACAACTATTTTCCCCATAGAGTAATGATGTATAGAGACGCAATCTCTCTCAGTATTTTGATGATATTTAGTGTGTTGCATATGGACGGTTGCATATTGGAAAGTATTGCTTTAATAATACCAGATAGAGGCAATGTCTCAAACCATCCAACAATAAATCAGCAACGACTTTTCGATTTGTGCGTTAAAATGTTTGTGTAAATACACCACAAATATATACTATCAATAAAACATATCAAAAAAGTCAGAAATACGTTTAACATTTCGCACATACCGCACCACGAATAGTGTGAAAGGAAATGTCAGATGAGAACAATGGCGGCTCTATACATCATTGTTCTATGAATTTCCCACACAAACATGAAATGCGGTTGTTGTTGCTTTGTTTGAGGATTTGTACTAATGCCTCTGACTGGTATTATTGAAGCCATGCCTTGAAACATCCAACGTTTACACGCAACCAAACCTATAAAGTTAAATTTATTGAGAAATAAACTTCTATCTTCTAATTTTCTCTAAAATTCACCTACAGGTGCCATTTCTCTCATCTGACGTTTCATTTCACACACTTCGTAGTGTGGTCGGTATGATAGTCATATGTTCGACATAAATTGACTTACACCAGGTGTAGTTACAAGAACTTTTGACTTAAATTTAACCGTATTTTGGACTTTTTTGTTAGTATATATTTGTGTTGTATTTAACACCCAAAACGAAATGCCGTTGCTGTTTTCTTGTTGGTTATTTTGAATTGGTGCCTCTATATGCCATTATTAAAATAATATTTTTAAACATGCAATGTCCATATGCAACCAAGCCTAATGTCGTAACTTTAAGAAGAGACTTGGTTACTCTAGGTATATTTACTCTATGACCTTTAATGCATCATTTGTGTTATTTTATTAGATTTGTTTTTTACTTTTTAGGTAAAGTCTGGTAAAATGAGAGTAAACCAAAATAGCCCAAAAGTAAAGAAACAAAAAAAACACAATTTCTTACTCAAAAATAGACGTCATAATGTGCTGACGTTTATTTGTCAAAAGTTTATATTTTCATATTAATTTATTGGAACTGCTAGTTTATTCATAGTTACGTACATAGATTAATACTTATAGTAGATACTACTAGTACAAATTTATGACATTTGGCCTGGTGTGATATTTACGTTTGATGTTGAAAAGAATTGCTTTACTAATACCAGATAGAGGCAATGGTACAAAACAACGAACAAAATAACAACAACGGCATTTCCTTTTGTGTGTTAAAATTATTGTGTTAAATACAACACAAATGTATGCTAACAATAACAGTCAATAAAAAAGATTAAAACACATTTAAATTTCACAGTTTTTCACCAAAATAGCATGAAAAATTAAAGCAAGAAGTTATTGTAATTCCATTTGGTGTATATCACTTTTCGTCAAACATCTCTCTATTACACCGACCGCATCACGAAGAGTGTGAAAGGAAACGTCAGATGAGCCGAATATTCTCTCTAGTCTGAGATTACTCTATGGTTACGTAGTTAGTTAGTTAGTTAGTTCGAAAAGAGGGGCGTGGTGTTGAGTGTTCAGAAGGAGCACTCTAAACCTTCCCATGTCAGTAAAGACATACACTTAAGCCGCTAAGTTCGACCTGTTGTGCGCTCTAAGATTATCCTACTACTTCGCTTCACTATGTCCCTTATAGGAATTCGGTGCTATTCACGAAATTCCTTAGTTTATTCCAGTCCATACCCATAAGTTTGGTCATGTCCGGTATCGTACTATCCGAAAGATATCTGGATCTAGCTTGTGTGAAGGCCGGGCAGTGGCATAAGAAGTGCTCCAACGTCTCATCGTCCTCCATGCATGCCCTGCACTCACTGTTCGCCACTAGTCCAATACGGTATAGGTGGGCTCGTAATCCCGAATGCCCCGTTAAGACTCCCATCATTTTGCCCATTTCGGCTTTTCCCAGTTTCAGCAAACCTTTTGTTCTCGATTCATCTGGGTCTCCCCATAGAATCTTTGTCATCCTGCCTACTGATTCCCGGTTCCACTGGGCTATATGTGCCGACTCCGCCCATTTATTTAACTCAGCCTTCGTCACCCCAAAGGGTTTCGCTCCATCTAGGCTTACCGTTTGGAGTTCCCTGGCTTTCTTTGCCAGGAGGTTCGCTTTCTCGTTGCCGAATACCCCGCTGTGCCCCGGCACCCAGATGATATTGAGTCTGCCGTGCATAGAGTAGTCGTTTATCACCTTCTTACAGTCAAGGACCGTTCTAGATTTTACCGTTTCTGATGATATTGCGTTTATTGCCATTTGGCTATCCGTGAATATATTTGCCTCGGCTGGGATTGTATTATCGCCGAGCCATTTGATACACTCCGTAATCGCCCGAACTTCCGCCTGAAAGTTCGTATTATGATCCGGGAGCCGTAGGTGGGATTCGGTTGCTGGATTTTCAATAAAGAATCCTAGACCCGTTTTTTCTCCTAGCTTTGAGCCATCCGTGTAGCAGTAAGTCCCATTTGGCATTGGTGTCAGGGTCCCATTCTGCCAGGCGTCTCTAGTTGGCGTTAGGGTCACGCAGTTCGCCTTAACCCTTATCTCGGGTATTCGGTCAGATTCACACGTATCCTGAGTGTACCCGACTAAGGCCCCATTTATCCGTTGGTGTTTTGACGTGAGATCCCTGTTGATCCATTCACCTGTAGCTTGTAGGCGTTTTGCCGCAAGGGCAGCCTCGTATTTGATTCTAATCTCGATTGGCTGGATACATAAAATAGTCTCCATGGCTCTTGTCGAGGTTGTCCTTATTGCACCGCTGATACCAATGCAGCACATTCTCTGAACCCTCTGCAGTGTTGCGATGTTACATTTCCTCTCAACTGCCGTCCACTATACTACAGAAGCATATGTTAGTACAGGCCTGATTACGCTTCTGTAGAGCCAGTGTGTCATAGTCGGTTTGAGGCCCCATTTGGACCCTATAGCCCTTCTGCATAGCGACCAGCATCTGTAGGCCTTATTAGCCCTTTCCTCTATGTGGTGCTTCCAACTCAGTTTCCGATCTAGGATTACTCCTAAGTATTTAACCTTATCGGATATTTTAATCGTCTTTCCCAAGAATCGTGGCTCTTCATAATCTGAGATTTTCGTCTTCCTTGTGAATAGACATATTTCCGTTTTGTCCGGGTTTACATTTAAGCCCCTTGGCTGTGCCCATTCATACGCTATACTCAGTGCCCTCTCGGCCTCTCTGCATAATTGGTTTGGGTTCTTTCCCTTAAGAAGTATTATAACGTCATCTGCGTAGCAGATTGGTTTAAGTCCCTCGTCGGTAAGTTTCCTTAGGAGACTGTGTATAGTGAGGACCCATAGGAGTGGTGATATAATCCCTCCCTGTGGGGTTCCACGTTGTACTCTGTCTCTAATATTTACATCATGGGAACCACAGCTTATCCATCTATTCCTTAGCATATGGTTGATCCAGTCTTTTAATGCCCGGTCCACCATAAACTGGTCTAAGGATTGGATAAGTGTTTCGGTCCGGACATTATTGAACGCTCCCTCAATGTCTATGCATACAGCGAGTGTGTATAGTTTGTCATTGAGAGATTGCTCTATGTAGTAGGTTACCTCATGAAGTGCGGTGTCCACTGATCTGCCTTTGACATAGGCGTGTTGTCTAAACTTCAGCATATCGCTCGGTATTCCACTTTTTACCATGTCGTCCACTATTCTCTCCAAGGTTTTGAGTAGAAACGAGGTGAGGCTAATTGGTCTATAAGCCTTTGCCGTTGCATAGCTTGCTTTTCCAGGTTTGGGTATAAATACTACCCTGGCCTCTTGCCAGTTTCTCGGTGTGTAGGCGTATTTTAAGCATGCGGAAAAAATTCCTGCCAGATGGGTTGTTATTTGGTCAACCCCATGCTGTAGGATAGCCGGGAAAATACCATCCGGTCCCGCCGCTTTATATGGGGAGAAACTCTTTATAGCTTTTTGGACCATTTGGTCCGTAATGATTGGCGACTGATGTACCACATTCTCATCTTGTGACCACTCCCATGTGGGTTCCGCGTTCCCATTTGGAAAGTGTGTATCCATCAGGTGCCTAAGTGTTTGTTCCATTGTATCCATTCTCTTTCCCGTGTCATCTACTAGCGTTTCCGCCTGTACGTGGGTCTTAGAGAGGAATTTTTTCATCTTCGACATATCGTTGACGCTATCCACCTGTTCACTGAATAGTCTCCAGGAGTTGCGTCTCGCTTTTCTCAATATTGCGTTGTATTCACTGAGACTTCTCTTGTAGTCCTCCCAGTATACTGGTGATTTCTTACGCGTGGCCCTGTTGTAAAGTCTACGGACGTTCTTCCCTAGATTTCGTATTTCCCCTGTTACCCAGGGTTTTTCTTGGGCCGATTTTCTTTCCCGAAGTGGGCAGCTGTCCTCGAAAGACTTTACTAGTGCTTGCGTTGTCTTTGTCACTATGTCGTCTAGTTCGTCCCTGCTAGAGTATTCGAGTTGAGGGTGGACTAGTCGATTCTTAAGTAGGCTTCCGAACTTTGTCCAGTCTGTCTTGGTCCTATTTCGGAAGCATATCGGTTTCGGTGGTGGCCGTGTTATCCTGAATCTAATATATCTGTGATCCGAGAATGAGTGCTCATTTAAAACCCTCCATTCTTGAATTTCATCTATAAGGTGTTCAGAACATATTGTTATATCTAACACCTCCTCCCTAATCTTGTTGACAAAAGTTGCTTTGTTCCCAATATTCAGTGTGAAAAGGTCGTTAGTATTCAAATATTCTACTAGAGCATGCCCCCTACGGTTACAGTTAGTACTACCCCACGACGTGTGGTGAGAGTTAGAGTCACTACCTATTAATACTTCGTTACCTGTCTGTTTGGCCCTCTCTACCAGTCGCTGTAATTCCGACGAAGGTGGTGGTGTCGGCGAATCATATGGCAAGTATACTGATGCCAGGTATATATTCCCATCTCCCTGTTTCAGTACTGTTGCATCCGATGTTGACAACTCTGGGGAGAAGAGAAAACAAAGGTTTTTATGGCATAAGATACATGTTCTCGGACGGGAATCCGTCTTCGTATAGAATAGTTGGTAATTAATATGATTTAATCCAATAACCTTGTCTTTAGTGGTCCAAGGTTCTTGTATTAAAGCAATGTGTATTTTACCTTTATTAATTTTATCCAACAGAGCGTGGGTTGCCGTCTCGCTCCGGTGGAGGTTAATCTGGATGACCTCTAACATTGGTCCTCCAGTAACCGGTCTTCTTGGGAGTTTGTGATGCCTTCGGCCACTTCCTCCTTCTTAGTTTGCGGTGTCTGCTCCGCCGAGCCTCCACTCGCTTCGTCATGCTTCGCATCCTCCGGCTGTGTTCCTCCGGTCGTCATGCCGATTGGCACTTTGCCAACTTTGATGTAGACAGCTTTGGTCACAAAGAACACCATACCTTTAGTCTTGGCAAGACCAGCCATGGATGCCGGGTCTATTCCGATCACAAGGAGTGTGCCCTCCTGCCCCTCCTCCCTGTGGAAAACGACCCATTTGTCCACGGATAGTCCTGCGTTTTGCTTGCCAATGACTTTAAGTATGGCGTCCGATGCAAACTTGCTGCCCCATCCTTTAATATATACAGTAGCCTTCGTCAGCCTTGGGATGTCCTTCTTCCTTACGAGGGCTAGCTTACCGCCTTCCCAGGGGGCAGAGATTTCATCCACCAGCTTCTTTAAAGTCTCCGCACAGCGTTGTGAGGCCAGCTGTAAAGTGAGTACCTCCCCTTTGAAGCCGCTACTGACAACTTCTATGGGAGGTCCACTTTCGGCCTTCATTATGTGGTCCATTACCTTCGTGTTGACGAGGTCCTCCACGATTTGGTGTTGGTTATCCGGTATTGAGCCAGTTGGGTTACCGCTGTCAATTACTGCATAGCAGAGATCGTCCAGTTGTTGCCTTCTCGCTACCTTTGCGTAGGATGGCGGTTCCTTGCCCGTGTTCGCATTCAGCTTCCTCTTCCGAGTTGGATAGGGTTCGTGTTTACGCGCCCTTTCCTTGTCGGTTGATTTGGCTGATGTGCTCGTCTTTCCGGTAATCGCATCGGCTTTGCTCCTATTGTCCCTGGAGCTCTGTTGCATCCCCTGGGTAATATGGGGTTTGGGCGTCTCCGAATTACCAGATGACGGGGAACACTTTTTCCTCTTTGCCATTAATTTGACAGTGTTCTGTTCTTCCGGTGATCGGTTTCTCTTCTCAGCCTCTGTTGAGGTCGAGGGAGGCACCGACAGGTCCTTAGGAACATCCTGTTTTTCGGCTTGTTTGGCTGAACGGTTCCTCTTTGCAATCTTCCTGCGTTGAGCCCCCGAGAGTCGTTTCTTTTGTGTTGATAGCTTCGCTATGCTCTCGCTTACTTCATCGACCATTCTATTTACCTCGTCATTTTTTGGAGTTGCTAAAATGGTAATGTTGTTATCATTATTATCACTTTGGGAATCAGAGTTGGAGTCACCACCTGTTATTGAAGGCTGAGGGCTTATGCAGCCCCGCTTGGTTTCGTCCGCGTCATCATCCTTGTTTTGGTTGCCATTGGCTTTTTGTGTGCTTGCCACAGACTCTACTACAGGGGTCAAGACACCACCCCCTGTAGAACCATGAGTATGATGAACCCGACTCTGCGTTTTCATCATCATCGAAGCGATCTCATGGTGTTGTTTCACAATGCTATCGTGGATTAGCCTGTGTTCCGTTTCAAATGTCGTATTAGTATCGTTTCGTGTATCAGTTTCGTTTGCAGTGTTGTTATCATTGTTTTGTTTTCCTGTTTTTAGTTTTTTCATTAGTTCTTTTTCTTTTTTGTTCATGTTAGTCCCACGAGTATGCCAGTAAATATAATACAGTCCACCCCAGTGACGGCGTGAGTTGGACCGGGCGACATATTTCATTACTACCGACCCGTGCCCTGGCGTCGGAGGGAGCTGTTAGGAACCAGTTTGTTTAAACACTAACTGGCCATTCTAGGTCCTCGGCACTGCTTCCAACCACCTTGACCTTAAAAGTGTTTTTGCATTCAACGTTGGATATTCTAATGGCGCCAAAATCGCAAGGATCGCCATGTCGGGGGAAGCTTCATTGACATTCGTTATTTAAGTAGGCCTGATCAACAGATAGACCTACAACGAGACTCAACTTCCCCCCGGAGTAACCTTTAGTTCGCGCAGCCAAGGCCACACTTAGGCAGCCTCGGCCACACTTAAGCCCCCACATCGCGACAAGGTTGTTACCCCAGGTGAAGGTATGGTTACGTAGGTTTTCCAAGTTATCCATTTAATGTTTTATTTGTTTAAAGTAAAAGTTTACCTGGCTTAGTGACGACGTCACTATCGACTATTTAGCTATGAAAGACTTCTCAAAAATATCGCTCGGAGTTAGTGTAAAACTGTAGGTTCCAGACAGTGAGTATAAAACTAGAGAACGCACAGCGCTCACTCTGGTTGTGAGAAGTTCTCCCCAATTCCTTCATGGAATGTACTGGTAAACCATTGTTTTTTATTACTAGATGCCCATTTTCGAAACAGGTACTCTTTGGTTTATCGATTCCTGTTTTTTGCATTGAAGCAATTTTGCAGCTCTAGGTTGTTGATGAGAGACGGCTCCTAATCGTCACACTGACTCATATGAAATTGCACAGTACGATAAAACAACAATATTTCTATTTAAAACTGCTAGAGGACATTATTTTAACTGCTTCACTCAAAAGTGTATATGGGAGACAAAATTAATGTACTTACATCGACAAAAAAAACCCCTTTTTATGGTCCTAAAAATGTATGGAATCTCTAGCCGTGCTGAATTATTTTTCAGATCCTGAGAAAAACTTTAGATGTATGTAGTGGTGCAGCATGGACATTAAATTATCACAAAAACAAACATAAATATTTTTTTTATTTCACTCCAAACAACAAAAAGCTTTATCGAAAAACGTAAGATATGTATTCTTCTTAAAAAACAAACAACATTTTAATAAAGTTTCCAGTTGTCTGCAAATTACAGCCATCGATTGAATATATGCCAGATTTTAGCACAAATTACAATTTCTGAAAAATAACATTTATTAAAGTAATTAGTGTTGATACTATCGGATTTAAGCCCCAATTGCAGAAACTCTGTAACACTTTTTGAAGATATTCGTAATGCGCTATCCTCTTCTATAGTCTAAATTTAGTCTAAATTCTCAAAATTGTGTTGCTGCTGTTTAAAAGAGCAAAAAAAAAAAACTATAAAATTTAAAGTGAACCGTATTTATTGAATACTTCAAAGGTTTTTCTTAAAACTTTGTTGTGCACACTAGTACCTACCTGTCACTTGCTGCATTTGACCATCCTTACAATTTTGAAAATGTAACCCAATTTTATATTAACATTTTCTAAAATGTGAACTTGCATCTCGTTTTTGCTTCAAGTGCATCATACGTGACGTGAAGTGGTTAATTGTTTTTGTTCTGAAATTTTGTGTGTGATTTTTTTTCTAACCAAATTCTGTACCTTAAATTATTTCTTCTTATTATGACGTGACGTTACATGACGTTACGTTACTTAAATTTCCACTGGAAAATTTTTAGTTAAAATTGTTATTAAAAAATTACTTAACGCAAATAAAACATGAACTTTAGCTTTTATTTGTATATTTTATTTTTTAAGATATATGTATTTCGCTTGTTGAAAAGACATTTTAAGCGAAAAAAGTTTTTTTTTGTAAAATAATGATTAGGAGACCAAGATGAGATTGTAGATAGTTTTAAAAAAATTATATAAAGGTTTTAAATTATTGTTATAGTTGAAAATGCAGTTTGAGTTGCTTTTATTTGCACGTCTTCCACTTTCGAAGATTCAAATTGCATAATTACTCTTAGAAATGTAAATTGTAAAACGTGAACCTGTATTTTGTAGCCCGATAATACACCATCGCAACTAAGGAAAACTAGGGACTCTTCTATTTAATTAATTTTGAATACTTCTTTTTAATAATACATGTAAAAAAAAAAACGGGTGGATAACTTTTAATTTTCGCGGTCAGGGTGGACCATTCTGTGGAAATGCCCATATACAAAAACCTACATGAGCCAGTAACTACAAAATGTTTCTATAGAAAATGTACAACTAATTTATCCGGTCTTTTATTAGACCGATTTTATTTTTATTTATTCAAGCTCAAGACCATTTCATACCTCTATTACTAGAGTTTTATACAACCTTATTCGTAAAAAGTCGTCATAGGTTTGTTAAAGGTTTACGAAGAATTTAAATAACAAAAATTGTATTCATAACCTCAAAATTTCACTGTTAAAAGTTGTCTAAGGTTGTCATTTTTGTTGGTTATTTTATCAGAAATTATACAAAAAAAAGAATTAATAATGTTAACATTCCTCGTGTGCAATAAAGTTACATTTTTTTTATGCCAAGCCACCAAATAGTTTCGTTCAAATTTTACAAACTTGTAAAATGTATGTTAAATCAAAACAGTGAAGCAATAACCCATTATCCGGTTTTATATTCGTCTAACCTCTTCCAAATTTAAGAAGATAATACATAAATATTAATTGGGCAATATTTGCTTTGGCGGGGATCGGCTCAAAAAAAAAAAACAGTACAGAAATTTCAGTCGGGTGAACCGACTTAAAAATACCCTCACCTGAAGTCATCCATTGCGACCGAGTTCTATTGAATATTGGTAAATGTGCCAACATTCAACAGCAGAGTGGCATTCGCCCTTATTGCCGTTCTCGTCGTCGACGTCAATACAATATAAGAGGGTTTTAAGAGGGTTGTTTTTGGATCATAGACATCAAAAACTTTGTTGTTGTCGACGTGACAATGCATTTATGTATTTATATTGGAGGTACAAAAATGGGCATGGCGAAGTTGTTCATCTGTTTTACACAATATTACACAAAATATTGATGAGTACCAAATTTTGTTAAGATCGGTTGTGGTATACGGGAGACATCGAGTGGGCCAACCGGAAAACCGCTCAACTTTTGTATGGGAGATACGAAAATGGGCGTGGACAGTAAGTAGTTACCTAATGTAGTACCTAATGTCATTAAGATCGCTTGTAGTCTACGAGAGTTATCGTATCCATCAACCGGCCATTCGCCCAACTTTTGTGTGCATTTGACTCGAATTTTGTCTAGCACCAAACTTCATAAAGATTGGTTCGGATTTTCGGAAGTTATCTTGCGGAACAACTAGCCGATCGCAGAAACTATCTTGTTACGGCGTGGCAAAATCACCCTTGTTTTAATTGGTGACTCGCGTTTGATGACATGAAGCCTATAACCTAATTTCATTAAGAACGGAAGTGATTCACGCGACTTATCGCGTTGACAGCCCGGACGACCACCAAGCTTTTGTATGGGAGGTACCAGAATGGACGTGGCAAAATTACTCATTTTCCATAGAAGAGTGGCATTTGACTAAATTTTGTCTAGTACCAAATTTCATAAAGATTGGTTCGGGTTTGCGGGAGTCATCTTGCCGAACAACCCTCCGACCGAACAACTTATATATGGGAGGCACCAGAATGGAAGTGACAAAATCACCCTTGTCTTACTTGGTGACTCGCGTCTGATGACATGATGCCTATAACCTAATTTCGTTAAGATCGGAAGTGTTTCACGCGACTTATCGCATTGACAACTCGGACGACCCCTAAGCTTTTATATGGGAGGTACCAGAGTGGGGGTGGCAACCTCGCCAATTTTCTCCAGTTAAGTATACATTTACAGATTATTAACCAATCTTTGAGTTGAAGCTAATCACATTTACCAGACAAAAGTTTTAGAAGTAACATGATTTCGTACTAAATGTGTCGATTTGTATGGGAGGTGCCAGAAGGGGCGTGGCCAAAACGTCCATTTTCAATCCAAATATAAGTTTGGACAAATAATGGTCACTAACAAAATATCATTGTGATCGGCAAATATTTATGGGAGTTATCTAATCTAGCCGAACAGCCAGCCACCTTATTGACATGAAGCCTAATACCCAATTTCATTAAGATCGGAAGTGTTTCACGCGACTTATCGCATTGACAACACGGACGACCAGCAAGGAGGTACCAGAATGGGCTTGGTGACTTCGTCCATTTTCTTTAATTAAGTAGATATTTACAGATTATTAACCAATGTTTGAGTTGAAGCCAATCACATCTACCAGAAAATGGTTTTAGAAGAAATATAATTTCGTACTATTCGATTTCTATGGGAGGTACCAGAAGCGCCGTGGCCAAAACGCCCATTTTCAATCCCAAGCTAACCATGTACAAATAATAGTCACCGACAAAATTTCGGTATGATCGATAAAAATTTACGGCAGTTATCGTATTGACCAGACAGACAGAGAGACGGACATGGCTCAATCGTCTTAAAAAGTGCCAAAACGAATTTTGTCCAAAGATACTGAGGATTCTATGCGTTACATTTTTTAAATGATATATATCCCATACTATGATGGGTGAGGGTATAAAACAGCGATAATAGAGTAAAATTAGAAAAAAAGAAAAACAAAAAAAAAATTGCCGGAAGGCCCTACAGCGCCCACAAAATTCAAAAAAGGGCCACAAAATAGGTTAATTTTTTCAAATAAAAAAAAACGATTTTTCCAAAGTTTTTTTTTTTATAGAAAGAGTCAAAATAAGGCAAAAACATAAACGGTTATGTGATGGAAATCGATCGTTTTAAATGGAATACGATTTGACATAATAATGATGTTATTTTGTGCAAATAATGGAGATCAAAAAAGTCTTCCACTTTTTCTGCCATTAAGTAAAGTATTTGTTCCCAAATATAAGGACTTATGCCAATAAGTTAATTTCTTATTTCAATCATATTGATTGGACCTCTTTATCTCATGAGTCTAATCTAATTAATATGTATTCATTGTTCTTAAAAATTCTTTATGAAGGCTTCAGTTTATTCGTTCCGAAAAAAATAATTAGGTCTAATCGTAATCCACCTTGGTATAACAAGCGATTAACTAACTTGAAAAATAAAAAAAAATAAAGCTTTTAAACGTTTTCGTGAGGATAAGAGTAACTTGGATTTAAAAAATATTTATAGCCATTGCCAAAATGATTTTAATACCCTAAATTCATTTCTTTATAAGTCTTATATATTAATGACCGAACTCTCATTAAAACAAAATAGTAAAGTATTCTGGACCTTTGTTAACTCTAAAAGAAAATCGAATGGTTTACCTTCTTATATGTTTTACTGTGGAAATGGGTCCTCTGAACCAACTGAAATTTGTAATCTTTTTGCTGACTTTTTTAAGTCCGTTTGTTCCAGTGATTGTAATTTGAATAATTTCCATACTGATTTGGAACCATTGTTCGATATATCTAACATTGTATTAAATTGCTCTGATGTGGAAATTGCCCTTTCTGAACTTGACATTAAGACGTCTTTGGATAATGATGGGATTTGTAATCTTTTATTGAAAAGCTGTTCTAATTCTTTAAATTATCCCCTTTTTTAAATAAAACCTCATTATCAACTGGCAAGTTTCTTGATTGTTGGAAAATCTCCCATGTGGTTCCCATACATAAATCGGGGTGTAAACAAGATATTAGTAATTATAGGCCTATCTCGAAAATTCAGTGTATACCTAAACTGCTTAAAAAAATTGTTACTATAAAAATTACACCTATACTTAATAATATTTTTTGTGATAATCAACATGGCTTTCGTATTGGCAGGTCCACTACCACTAATCTTTCCCTTTTTTGTAATTATGTTTATCACAACTTTGACAGAAAATTGCAAACTGACGTTATTTATACTGATTTAGCTAAAGCGTTTGATAAAGTCAACCTCACTGCTCTCTGCATTAAACTTGAGAAGTTAGGTTTCTCGTCAAATTTTTTACAATGGATTACATCCTACTTGTCCAATCGTTTCCAAATAGTTAAAATTAATTCTAACTATTCTTACCAATTTCATGTAACGTCGGGAGTGCCACAAGACAGCCATTTAGGGCCTCTTCTTTTTTTGCTATTTATAAACGACCTGCCCAAAACTATTCATTTCTCGCAATCTTTACTTTTTGTAAATTATTTCGATCCATTTCAAGTTTAAGTGACTGTTACCTTTTACAGCAAGATATTGATGCATTAGCTGATTGGTGTGATGCTAATTATCTTGTTTTGAATATAAAAAAATGCCAAATCTTTTCGCTTTACAGAACTAATAGTAATATCAGTTTTAATTATAAAATTAGGTCAGTCAATCTGGTACGAGTATCCTTGATCAAGGACCTTGGAATTTTTCTTGATCGAAAATTAAATTTTACCGATCATATTGATTTTATTAATTCCAAAGCTTATTCAATGTTAGGCTTTCTTAAACGTTACACAGCTGAATTTTCTGATCCTTTTACATTAAAGGATCTCTATAATGCCCTAGTTCGTCCTCAATTGGAGTATTGTTGCATTATCTGGAATCCTATTTTCAGCTCTCATTCTATTAGAATTGAAAGAGTTCAGAAAAATTTTACCAGATACGTATTTTTTAAATTAACTTGGCAAATTGTTAAACCAAGTTACACTACTCGCTGTGCCCTTTTCGATTTGAGTTCTTTAGAGTGTCGGCGTAAAGTTTATTCTGTTAATTTCATACCTGATTTGATACATGGACATATTAATTGCACTGCTTTGTTGGAGCGTATCAATTTTTACGCACCTATAAGATCATTACGCGAGAATTTTCATTTTCGGAATTTTCTGAATAGCTCAAAATATGCTCAAAAGGAACCTCTAACTCATTGCTCTGAAATATGTAATTCTGTCCTTATTGATTGTGATATTTTTAATAACATTTCTAGAATTAGTTTTAAGCAACAATTATTTAAGGCTTTAAATCATAATTAAGAATGTTTTTAATATTTATATTTTTTTTTGATTATTATTATAATTCTGTGTAGTCTATAAGAGGTTTTACCTCTATTGATGAAGAATGAATAAAAATTCATTGAATAAGGCATTTTCTTCTGTAGGCTCAATACCGGCTTCGCGGCTTCGGCATAGTATTTTTGTGGTTTAAAGCTTAGTGGCCGTCGGTGGTATAATGGTAGTGTGCGCGGCTCTTGTGCATGAGACATGGGTTCGATCCCTACTCTGACCACCTTACATTTCTTTCGCCAGCGGTCACCTCGCTTAGTGGCGGCGACACTATCGAGTATTTAGCCATGAAAAAGCTTCTCAAAATACCGTTCGGAACCGGGGTAAAACTGTAGGTCCCAATCAGTGAGTGTAAAACTAGAACGCGCACAGCTTGCTGGTTGTGAGAAGCTCTCTCTAATCCCCTCGTGGGATGTAACGGGAAACCATTTATTTTTTAAAGCTTAGATTGAAGCGCTATTTTTTGTTTTAAAACTTTCAATTTACTAAATTGCTTACAATGCAATGGCTATAGAAACTCCAGAACAAAGCTATGAGAGCGATTTTGAAATATAATAGATACGCACCAAGACAATTAATGCTGAATACACTTAAATGGCTTAACGTAAAACAACGACTTGCACTTAACACACTGAAATTAATACACAAAATTCGACAAGGAAAAGCACCAGACTACCTACGTGAGCAAACGAGATATGTGAGCGATGTTCAACCTTACCCACTAAGGAACGCAAGTAATTTTAGGCTTCAAAGAGCGACAAATTCTTCTATGCAAAAAACATTATTTTATAAAGGTTTAAAACTATATAACACACTTCCAGAATATGTCAAAAATGAAACAAATAGTAATATATTTAATAGAGAATGTGTAAATTTTGTAAAAACGATACATTTACTTAATTAAATTTTGTAATCTATAATTGGAAAGAAAAGAGTATTATGAATACTAATAAATGAACTTGATAATAATAATAATAATAAAAAAATAATAATTAAATAGACTTACAGACACCGCACGAAAAAATATTGGTACCGCTGAATTCGTGCGACGAATACCTTTCATAGAAGTACCCACACTTACTTATACCCAAGTCTCCCTGGGTGTTTCAGTTTTTGGACCGTGTGGGCGCCACAGGTCCGTCCGGCGGTTAATTTTTCGATTTCTCGCATTCTCGATTGTTTCTTTAATTTCAATTATTTTTTTTTATAATTTCCTGAGCCTCGAGAACTTTGGCCATTAATTGTTCTGGTTGTTGAATATTTCTTTCCATTTATGATTAAAAATTTTCCAAAAATGCATAAACACATTAAAATAAGTTGTTTTTAATTCGGTCTTATATTTTGTTTTTACATCACAAGCACAATGAGAATACATAACACAGGGTTGTCAGCATAGAGTAATGTCAGACTAGAGAGAATATTTGGCTCATCTGACGTTTCCTTTCACACTCTTCGTGATGCGGTCGGTGTGATAGAGAGATGTTTGACGAAAAGTGATATACACCAAATGGAATTACAATAACTTCTTGTTTTAATTTTCCATGCCATTTTGGTGAAAAACTGTGAAATTTAAATGTGTTTTAAACTTTTTTATTGACTGTTATGGTTAGCATACATTTGTGTTGTATTTAACACAATAATTTTAACACACAAAACGAAATGCCGTTGTTGTTATTTTATTCGTTGTTTTGAACCATTGCCTCTATCTGGTATTAGTAAAGCAATTCTTTTCAACATCAAACGTAAATATCACACCAGGCCAAATGTCATAAATTTGGTGGGAGAACTAGTAGATCTACTATAAGTATTAATCTATGGTTGTCAGTCCATAATCTGCTCTCTAGATAAAATACTCATTATGGTCCATTTGAAACCGTCACTAAATCTTAAAGCTTTCAACAACTGCATAATGTTTTAGAGCTAATTTATTGTGTTTTTTTTATGAATAAGGCCGATAGTTTTTTAATTAAAAAAGTTTTGCAAAACGCATCTGATTCCTTGCAAACCGTATAGCTATTGTCATAGTATCATTCCAAAACCCGTTGATAAAGATCTGTGGCAGACATCTAAAATAGCTATACGGTTTGCCAGGAACGATGAGGATGCATTTTGCAAAACTTTTTTAATAAAAAACTATAATGGGTCTTGCGCTGGAATAAATAAAAATTAAATAATAATAAATAAATAAATATCATCCCTGATGAAATTAATTGAACGTGGAGCACGACGAAACTGTAAACAATTGTATTGCCTGTATGAATTGTTATTGTTTTTTAGGCAACAATAGAAGCTATTAGGGACCGATTGTGTGTTTGCGATATTTTTCTAACACTTGTATTATAAGGGATTCTCATATGAATTGAATTTAGTTTGATGAAGTTTTCAATAGCTTCATTGCAAACACCGCTGATGAAGATCTGTGGCTAGATCTGAAATGGATATTCGGTTTTGCAGGATTCACGACGATGCATTTTCCAAAACTTAAAAATAATTGAGATATAGAATAGTCTTGAGTTTGAAAAAATACAAATTAAATAGAAAAATTTACAACATTTTTCTAAAGAAGAATAAAACGGGTTGTTGTTGAATAGACGCCCGTACAGTCCCACAAACAAACATTGCGCCCAACTGCTTTCTTGTTTGATAACTTATCGTAATGCGTAATATATCGTTGAACACGTCATCCTCAGGCCTAAATTCACTATATATAGTTTTTTGATTTCTGCTTTTATTTTTATTGTAATTAAAGTATTTATATCCTTTATACCTTTTGTTTTGCAGGGACAATCCAGCACAAGTTCATCGGTTGGCGCCTTGGATTAATCGTGACATTGTCTGCTTGTTAAGACAAACGCAGCATGATGTAACCGCCGTTATTGAGTCTATACACGCATCCTTAACGATTATGAATATTCTGTCGCCGGCATTCCGCCGCCGTTTGACTCCGTATTTGGGAAATAAAACCTCACATTTCATCCACGAACTGAATAATTTTGCCAGGTCCCCCCATGACATGTTTGGGTACGATGGCGTCGTCCAGTATTCTCCACAGTCCAACGAGGATTTAGTCATCGAGTTCACATCATCCGATGATTCGACTGATAACGAAATCGATGTTGCGGACGACTCGGCTGTGGCTACGCCGGGTGCGGCGATAAATGGTGCGCTAAATGTTGACAATCAATCATATCAAAGAGTATTTAGATCTCATCTCAACTCTTTTGCAGCTATCAATCTGACGATACATAATCGTTTAGCATCGAACTCAGGACGAGGCGGTGACATAGCAGGACCGACTGGAGGAGCTGCAACGCGCCAGGTTATGCAGGACGGTGTTAATTTGGTCATAGACCTGCGGGGTGAGACAGAGGAACAATCAGCAGCTGCGTCAGATAACCCCCACGGAAATGATGATGAGGGCAACCAGTCTACACCACAAGTTGCGGAGAATATCGAACTCACATCCGGAAGCAGCGACGAATGTGAATTTGTTCTGGAGCGCAAACCTCCACACTTGCGAACTCCCGAAATGGTTAGCTTGGACTCAGCATCAGACTCGGATGTTGTATTTGTTGATGAATCAAAACCACTTAGTAAGTCAACATTCAGTACGAGTGAAGGGGAAGAAGATGAAATGGCAACAACTGGAAGGTCAAAAAGACCAACAACCCGTAGTAAAATATCTACTCTAGTTGAGGCCAAAAAACGCAATCAACAATCAGCGAGTACGATAAAAAACGAGAGCCAACCCTCTTCAGAATTGTACAATGTGGGTGCCAGCACATCGGCGGCATTGCGTCTCTCGATACAGCGTCGGGGAGACGAATCAAGGACTAGACGTAGTGTTTATTGTCTGCGCAATAACCGCTCGGATCCCGATCAAAATTTAGCGCCTAGAAGAAGGGGCAAACATTTGGACAGTGAAAGTAGTCACTCCAACAGTTCTATGGGTTCGACAGCTTCCTTAATGGCCTCAAGTTCCTCAACTAGTGACGAAGAATTTGTTGCCTCTGCATCACAAAAGCAAAGTGTAAGTTCACGTAAACGACGAAGAATGAAGAAATCCAAGAATAACAAATGCGGTAACGCGTCCAAGAAGAGCTCTACGAAGCGTAAGAAACGCAACGAAGAAGAATCATCTGATGATGAAGACGACAATGACCATATGGGTAAAAACTTTGCTCTTGTTATGGCAATTGGCGAGAGACTGAAAAGACAGAAGGCAAAGCTCAGAAAATATCGTCCTGCTGGTGCTTCCGATGATGAGGAAGATAGTGAAGGCGAGAATTCGTGGCGTATGGATGCAGTTCATGAACCACTGCGGAAGCAACAGCAGGAGAATGTGAGAGCAAAAGCAACTCCAAAAACAAAAGAACGCAAGCGAAAAGTAAGAAGAACTACACAGACGACAAAGGACGCCCGTGCGTGTCCATCCGACCAATGTGGGACAGTTAACGCGACGGAGGAAGACGTGTCTGCTTTTAAAAATTGTGAATCGTCAAGTGATGAAAGTGATAACTTGAAATTAATTGAACTGAAATCGAAACTTATTTCAAAATATAGTAGCGAGAATCTTGAAGAACCCACAAATTCAAAACAGTTACAAGAAGAACATGAAAGAAACACTGCTGATAGTCAAACTCAAAATGCCTCCGCTCCTTGTCCAGATACCAGCTTAGAATCTCCCACGTCTCCTGCTTCGTCATCAAGAACAGCTCATACACAGTTTTTCAAAATGGAGGATGACATGCAAAGTTCCACTGATAATGAGCTACATGAAAATGTTGGGCTTGAAGATGATGAAGATATTGATGAGGCTGGTGACGGCGAAATTGATGATCAAGATAGAGATCAGCCATGCCATGATGGTAGTCATGGGGAACAGGTTGATGATTTCATTGAGCAGGCCGAAGACGATCATGAGCACAGTATAAATGAATATAGTAATGAGACTACCAATTTACCACCCTCTTCCATGGGACAAGAGGACATAGAGGATGAGCATGAAGAGCAAGATGACGACGAGAGTCAAACGCCCTTAAATATTCATACACCCTTGAATTTATCACACGAATCGCATGTATTCGATGGTACTAGCATGAGTACCACCACCACAACCACAGACACAATACTCAACGATGCTGCAGAACAGATTTCATCAGCTGCCGTTAATTTTTATAATCCTCAGCCACCATTTAATACTGCCGATTTTGCTGATGACAATACATCGAATAGCAGTAGTTCGGAGAGTTCTGTGTCTACAACAACTACAACATCGAGTAGCAACAGCAGTAGTAGTAATACCAATGGCTTTGTAAATTTTGATACAAACTAAATTAAGTAAGTAGAAAAATAAAAACTTTTAATCAAAATCGACCAGGGATAAAACATTGGATCAGACAATTAATTGGGCCTTCTAAATTTCTTTGTAGAAATGTAGAAATGCACTGGCATTTAATGAAATTCAAAGCCTTCGAGACAAGTTTCTTTGTAGTTATCTATGTTTCTTAAAGGAATAGTATCATAATCACCCATAAATCGTAGTCGAAATGCGCCTAGAGTTAATTTAATCGTATTTCGACAAAATTGACACTAGTCGTATGTTGACTACGTCAAACGTAGTAAGGCTGAATAATTATTTTTATAGATAATTTGCCAACAAACTGAATTAATAAATATGTAAAAAAGGATATCGTTTAATCAGATTGTAATTTCTATACAGATTTTCCGTTCTTATTGCCGACATATTTATTATGCGAAAATATTAAATGTATCCATTAACCGCTACGTTTTACTGTCTTTTCAGATCTAAGACGTTTGGCATTCGTTAATCCATCTATACCATATTTCCACTCCAACTTAATTAAATTTAATAGTAACTCTACTTCATCCACTTTTAAGACATCCAATAAGAACAAAAGCATCTAAAAAAGAAAACTACAGAAAATAGCACGGATCACCACCATAGGCATACTTAGAATTATTTTATAGCATATACACACATATAATTAATCCATAGTTATAGTACATAACCGTTGCTAATAATAATACATGCAAGCAAACTATTACGAGGTCCCTCCCCTTTAAACTATAATTTACTCGGTTAAACGATTGGCACGACTACGTGAATCGCAACCAAAAGTACCAGAAATAGATTAATTTACATTTTAAGTTTTGAATTTTATAAAAAAAAACGCAGCAACAAATTAGTAAATATCATAAGTTTTGTATGTAATTAATTGTATCTAAGCTGTTTGTTTACTTCTTTACACGATGCCCATTGGAAAAATACAAAATATTTTTGTATAGTAAAAACAGGGTTACCCTCTCCTTCCTTTCTATTTAAGAACTACACAAATAAAGTTTTTGGAAAATTATTTTATAATAAAACCAACGCAACATTGTATTTAAAACAAATTGTATTTTCTCCTTATTTGTATAGATAGAACGCAAACAACTTGATAAAAATGTATAGAATTTGTATGTCACGGCAAACTAATGCAGTAAGTTTATTATCATTCCAACATTTTTAAATGTATTTTGGTATTTGAGAAATCTGTCTGTGACGAGTCACGCATTGGGCATGTGTGGACGATAATAATGAAATCTGCCGACGACAAAACGTTTGCGGAGAAATTCCTAGTTGTATAACAAAAAACACAACTATTCGATTTGTTATCTGTTCCAAAGCTATTCTATATTAGCTCACTAACGTAAAAGAATACGAACTTAAAGTCTATAAAGTAACTTCAAAACACGATTCAAGTTAGTATTATCATTGAAGGCAAATCTTTTAACAAATTGGAAATGCATTGAGCTAGACCTTTTAACAAACTAAAAACTAAAACTACATTTTTCCAAGATCAGTTTCAGTTTATGAGATACTCGTATCGCAAGAAAAAGAAAATTGTTCTAAAAGATTCATTTTTATACATACACATAAGACAAATGCTGCAATTTGACCATATAACCGAAGAAAATAAAATTTTTTGAGATGTGCTTATGTATAATCTGAAAAACAAGATCTAACAAGTTCCTGGGTATAGTTAAATTCGTGACACACAACATTTGCAGCAGATCTATTTAAAAATGCTTATTTACAAAAGATATTTACATATTTTACCAACAATTGTGGGCTAGGATAGAGCTGGAGCTCAGATAGGAAGTTTTTTGTTTTATTGAACTCTAGTTTTATTTACCAAAAATATTGTTATTTCAAAAGAATAATGTTATATGACCTTTGCTGTGACATAAATAATTTGTTGCATTTTTGATTTTAATTAAAATTAGATGGACAAATGAATTTTATGCAGTTTAATGTTTAAATTTCATGATTTCAAATTTTATATGTTTTTCCCAATCAAAATGTACATACATATGACTTTCGTTCTCAGTACTTTAATTGTCCTTTTCGATATCACATACTGAACAAACTAAAGCGAATCACAGACTTGTCTTTCATGAGCATGAACATCAGCTATCGTTGATGTTTAGTGTCGGTTTACCACCACCATTCCTGACACCAAATAAGAATGTAATCCAAGTTGTTCGCATCACTATCAGGTTAACATTTTTTGGTATATTTTTTCAAATTCATCCGTCATATAAAATGTTATCGACCAAGCTCTTGCTCATGAATGGTTTGTGGTTTGCTTAAGTAATTGCCGTAAGATTTTTGTAAAAATGTATGCAAAATTCAACACAAATAAATATTTGAACAAAAATCCTTCCTCAGGTTCTTAACTTGGTCAATAAACGATGTCGAAACTGTGAAAGTGACTCACATGATTAGGCTCTTTATATCTAATTGAAGATGTGTGAACTTTGTAAAATTGTTCGTGTTGCCGGTGTGGTTTTTTCGTGATTGATTGAATGCCCATAAATACCGTAGTTGTACAATGTAATAGTTATTTATGTATTGACTTGTTTAATAGTAAAGAAAATGCTTTTCTCATTCTAAGTTTTATAATCGATATTTTACAAAAATCTTAAATATTAATACTTGCATTATATATATGTACATGTAAACATAAATACCTAAATAAGTATATGACGAACAAAAAGAAACCCTAAATACATTCTTACATGTATTCAAAATTAATTACCGCATGTGTTTTATTAAAGAAACACTTGATTTCGACAGGATTTACACTTCAACAAATAACAATAAATAGGGCCTACGAGACAAATTCAGAAACCATTAATATTTTCATCTAGTACTACCTGTGCCCTCCACTTCCTATGCGTAAGATTTCCTGATTACACAAACAATAATTTTTCGATTTATTATTTGGCCCACAAAAATTACTTTCCGCTGATATAAAATCCGTAAATGTATTTGTGTTAGATTTGCAATCGCTGGACACAAGGAAACTGTTTTTCTGTTTGGAGAAAACATGGATTTGGAGAAAAATGGATTAAGAAAGTCATAACGTCCACCTCGGAGTAAAATTGGATAAATGTCGGTAACACACTTCTGGTAGAGATTAGTAATATTTCTTAAAGTGAAATCTCATCATCCTTCTCTATAGTGCATACAAGACATCGTCGCGGCCCTTAAAAAATTACAATATTTTTACCATAGGTTAATACTTATAGTAGATCTACTAGTTCTCCCACCAAATTTATGACATTTGGCCTGGTGTGATATTTACGTTTGATGTTGAAAAGAATTGCTTTACTAATACCAGATAGAGGCAATGGTTCAAAACAACGAACAAAGTAACAACGGCATTTCGTTTTGTGTGTTAAAATTATTGTGTTAAATACAACACAAATGTATGCTAACAATAACAGTCAATAAAAAAGATTAAAACACATTTAAATTTCACAGTTTTTCACCAAAATGGCATGAAAAATTAAAGCAAGAGTTATTGTAATTCCACCTGGTGTATATCACTTTGCGTCAAACATCTCTATCACACCGACCGCATCACGAAGAGTGTGAAAGGAAACGTCAGATGAGCCAAATATTCTCTCTAGTCTGAGATTACTCTATGGATATTACGAGATTACTCTATGATTTTTACTCACCTTTCTTAACAACCACCAACAAATCTTTATATCACCCATAGAGCAATATACATAGTTATAAGATTATCCATCCCTCTCTCGGCGTTCTCTTGCTGTCGTCGAGATAGTATGAAATTTCATCGAGTTTGAGTTGGTATTGTATGTTACTTTTGGTTGGACATGGACCGAAATAAAAGGGAATTCGTATTTTCGTTCGATGCAACCATAGAGGAATTAAGAACAGGGAAGATAATGTTGGTACAATTGTACCATTTTTGGTAAAATTGAGTCCATAAAAGTACGATGGTACATCAATGACATAATTGCTACAATTTAACATTTACTCCTTTATGTATTTTATTTTCAATTAACATCGATTTTTACATCGCGTAGTTACATGATGAAGAAAACTTTATCCTGATTTGAATTAGGAAAATCAATCGAAATCGATTTATGAATGAACAATACATGAAAAGTGGGAGTCGCTTTTTTAATTTAGTATAATTTTTATTTAGTCGATTTTGAGGAATATTTCAAGCATGAAAAACTTAATTTCAGTTATTCTGGATTCAAAAACCCTCTTTATAAACTATCAATTTTATATTTACAATACGTACTTAAAATAATTAATAATGTTAATTTAGAAATGCAGTCCGAAAACGCCAGAGCACAAAGAAAAATGCTCAATGTGACAACTGTGTCAAGCTTGAAATAAAAGATCTTTTAAAAACATATAATTCTTGCTGGTATAACTTTAAAATACATAGGTAGTGATTTGTGACAATAAAATTATTACATATTTTTCATTGATCTCACCTATTTAAGAACGTGTGCCTCATGTTTTGTTTATTCTTAAAAGAACCTACGTTATTATAAAAACAAATGTATAAGATTGAATTATTATTTCTTAATTTTCCGATATTTGTTTGAAAAAACTGTTTATAACAAACTTACAGCTTGTTATTTTTTAAATTTGGTACAATTGGTATTAAAAAAGTACAGTTTTGGAAGCTTGATGGTACAATTGAAGAAGTTTAATTTTTCATCCCTGATTAAGAATAGAGTAATTTATTCTCTCAATATTTATAACGTCATATGTACGATGGAAAGTAAACATTGGATGGTGGAAAACATGGGTTCAATAATACCAGATAGAGCCAATAGTAAACAACGTCCAACAAAGGAACAACAGCCAACCAACCAAAAAGTGCAAAATACGTTTAAATTTTTCAGTTATACACCAAAACGACATGAAAAAGTTAAGTGAACATATTTTGTAACTCCACCTGGTGTAAGTTCATTTTAAATTTACTTTCTCTCATTTCCACAAACCTACGACGAAGAGTGTGAAATGAAACGTTAGATGAGAGAATGAATGTATCTATACCTATATTCGTATATGAGAGTGACAGTCCTATATGACATTGCTACCAACCGAGTTGTTGCCCCCCAATTGATGACACATTCGATTGTTGCATCGGTATTGGTACCAATTTCGGTTTTGAATCCCAATTAATTCCAAATTCAGTTGTTGCAACCGGTATTTCTTAAAGATTCAGATGCTACAACCGAATCAATAATGACACGAGGTTGCTTCAACCTAACTTCAATTGTGGTGACTAAATTCAGTGGTGACAACCTCAATGTCAAGCAGTTTTCAAATTCACTGAGTGAGGGCTAAAGCTCATAAGGAGAGAAACATATGTATAGATATCGTAGAACATGTGCCGCCGTTAGTAGGTTCCTGGACTGTGATCCCGAGTGTTTATCGAAAAAATTCAGACAGCATCAGGATGGTCACATCCTGATTTGTTGTTTCCACTCGCTCAGGTCTAAGGGCTGATGATTGCTGACACTGAATCCCAAAGGATCCGAACGGGGGAAAATCTGGTGCAAGGTCCATGTTTAAGGACTGCAAAGCTGCTCTTTGAAAGGAGGAAGTGGTCCTTGAGCCAAACAGGTGGATGGTCCCTCCACTTCGAACGGTACTGGGGGTATGAACCACCCTAACTCTTCCAGGACACATTCCAAAAGCGAAGACTGAGGCCTGCAACCCGTTCAGGTCTGAGGGTCGCTGATTGCTGATACTGAATTCCAAAGAATCCGAACGGGGGAAAACCTGGTGCAGGATCCATGGCAGCCTAACTCTTATATCACACATTCCAAAGTAAAAAGTTTGCTTAGCGAGCTAAATCTGGAGATGCACTCCTAATAGTCACGAAGAAGTCTAGGAAGCTAGTTAGCTTACGAAAAAATTGAAATTATGTATTGCTGATCCTGATGGCAGGATTAGTACTACCAAATGACCTGATCCTGATGGCAGGATTAGTACTACCAAATGACTGCAGCTGTAATGGTCTGGAGAATGTCAATGTCAACACATCTGGATAAAATCATTTGACAAGGGAGCTTGTATTGTGGCTAGAAGAGATCTGCAACAAATTCTTTCCTCTAACTGCGAGTGGTGTGGAAATGGTGTGCATGGAGGTTGAGACTGAACAAAATCTGATAGTCGTATCTATGTACTTATACGCCGAATGACGAGTATGAACCGCCTAGTGCACCAGGCGGCTTGATTGAGACTCAGTCCGGCGAAATGTTCTCTGTTCCATAAAGAAGTAAAGTACTTGGAACATCGAGTGACAACAGATGACATTTCCACTGATGAAGATACAATTCCAACAGTAAAGGATTGCCTACGACCACAAACTGTCATGGATTACGCAGCTATCTGTGGCTTTGCATGAACTACAGACGGTTTGTTCCAGGTTTCACCACGGTAGCTGTAAGTTTTCACAAGTTGCCAATGAAAATCGGAATAGAATTGCCAGATTGTCGGCTTGGCTGGTCTGCTGGCGTTCCGCGCGGCTAAGCTCGCTGGATGGAATAGTCCTTGCCAACGCCTCTGAACTCTGGCCAGTACACAAAAAAATTAAACCAGCTCTTAGAAAAGAAAAAAAAAAGAAACTCGAAGTAATTAAAGATAAATATTTAAAAAGGGACCCGAATCAAAACCAAAGGACTCTAGCGTAACGGATATACTCACGATCCATATAAAAGACGATTAACACACACTTGGACAAGATGCCTGGCGGAAGTTCTGCCAGGGAGAGCCCTCCCTCTTGGAATCCAAAATCTGAATTCACCATGGTATCTTTGACAAAGTTTAGATACCCCAGTGTTTAGTACCTCTACTTATCCTTTTTCTTTTCCCAATCTTCAAGTTTCCAAGATGGCGTGTTTACTGGGCCTGAGTAAAATGGCGAATCGGCTTCTTCCCCAGTCGCTTTCATTAAAACACAAGACGAATGTAGTCTTCGGAGGTACGGGGGTATCAACGATGTCGATGAGGTATCTAGCGTTCCTCCAATTTTTTGGTTTACTATATGTATGTTTGTAAGGTATGTATGTTTTGAGGTCTGTTTGATTCTTTTTCAGTTTATGTGGATTTTCGGTGTTTTTTTGTTTCTTTTAAAATATTGAATATTTGATTGCTTCCAATTGACTTTTGGCATTTTTTTTATATCTATGTTTTCCTTTTTTGGTTTTCTTTTACTTTCCTTTTAGACCAAAACACTTTTCTTATGGCCTATGAACTGGGGCAATTAATCCCGGATTTGCGCCACACTTCTTAGGCCTGTGCTCAACTCTATATAAGACGCGGACCTTGTCACTCCCACTAGGCTTACCCTGTCTATAAAGCCAGTAACGGAAAATGGGTTTCACTCTTATACATGCAAACACGAAATATTTAATTTCATGATTTTCTTTTAAACAAAAAAATCATATAACTTTTTCTTTTTTGTATTATTTTTTAGGATAAATTTGTCTGTCCGTCTGGTCGTAGCGGTGGAAAGTTGCTTTGACTAAAACCACAAATTGATACCGCGCCACAATTGAAACCACAATTGATGCGCTGCAGCGTTGGAAAGGACAGAGGGGGCTTTAGGATCGTTTGGCGTTTCAGTTTAGCGACGATTTGTGTTTAATTTTTTTTTATATTTGTCCAATAAAAATTGCTTCAAAATTTATTTCTGTATTCATGTACCTTTGTCAATTTAAAAGTTGTATCTCAGACTATGTAAAACGTTTTTAAAATTATTTCTATCGTGCAACACTTTTTGATGTGTAAAAATCTATACGCTGGGGGTAAAAATCTTTTTCACAATACAATCACAAATTTAGAGTAAGATGTGCGATGTAATCGTTAACCAATCGTAAAGCGTTATCAAATCGGTGTGAGCTATGTATGAGTGTATTAGTGCAATCAACACCATCTAGTGTGCAATAGTAGCGACTAATTTTCACTAATTGTCGTACATTATGTTATCGTAGGCAAATGAAAACAAATAAATAAAATGAATACAAAAACATTTAATTTTAATAACTTTTAAAAAGATTTTTTGCACTTTTAATAAAAAATTTACTAAAACAAAGCAAAATAAGGAAAACTAAAAACTAAACTTGTCAAATATAAGGAAAAGTAAAAACTAAAAGTTTTCTTCATCTTTGAGATTGTCATTCATACTGTCATTCATACAGCTGCATATAAGCACCATCTAGTGTGCAATATTAGCTACTAATTTTCGAAAACCATTGCTGTATAATAACCAAGGGGTACCGATGAGACAGCTGATCCAGTTAGTACTTGGAGAACAAATAGTGAATGTGCTATCAAAGAAGACTCGTTGATAGGAACTGGGTTGCGGGGTGTGATTTTCAAACTTCTGCCGCCGAGTGTCAAGACAGAAGTACAAAACATCAACTGGGAGTAAATTTTGCCAACTTAATCAATTAAACAAAGGGATATTCAGTGAAAAAGATCAAAATGTAATGAAGTGTTAGAGTAAAGTTATTAGTGTAGATCCCAATTAACACGAAAATTGTTAAAATTAATGATTGCTCTCATTCTCTATATGTTTTCCTCGTAGGTCTCGGAGCTCGTTAGTACAAAAATCAACTAGTGCACACTCTTAAAGTATTACTCGGTGATAATAACATTACATTTCAGTAAACAGCTGATTAATAACTTGTCAACCGCAACAAATACAAAATAATAAAATATTTTACAAAACTCCAAAAAAATTATAACTCAGAACATAAAACAACAAAAAGTGTATCAAAGCTGAATGGAGGTAATGTTGATTCTAACAACATTTCTATTAGATTCCAATATAAATTAAGATTATAACATATCTTCATTACGTACTGTTGCCTTACACTGAAACTGGTGCACGACAATTGGGTAACAATCTCCATCTCATGCCAATTATTATGGGTGGAGATTTTAATACAAATTGTGCAAACCCGCAGTCGCAAGCTTTATCAAAATTTTTATTTGACTTGCATGTGAGCAATTCTCCACAAACCCCCCCCCCACAACTAACAATTCCACTACTATAGATGCAGTTTTCCAGAGATTTTTAAATACAATCGAGTCAAAAAATTATATATCTTATTTTAGTTACCATAAGCCAATATTAACTATTTGTACTTAAGGCATTTACCATAGATGAGCACTTTGCAGTACTACTAAAATTTCAGTAAAAATAATTCTTTAACTATTAAATTTTTACTGATTACTAAAATTTTTTTCAGCAATTTTTATAAAGTGCCTACATGATTACGATGAGGTGCATTGAATTTTCAGTAATCAGTAATGCCCGATTAATGATTATTATGAATACGGCCCTATGATTTTATTGGTAATGCAAATTAAAATTCATTATTAGTAAAAATTTACTGAATTTTTTCAGTAATCAGTAAATTTACTGCTTACTGTAATTTTTAATGCAGTACATATGTATATACTGCAGTGTGCCCATTTTCTAACCAAATAAGTTAAATAAAACAAACAAAAACCAGCAAATTCCTATGTATTTACAATATTGAAAGTTTTGATACTTTTAATTGATTAATTAAAAAAATATACTAAAAGCATAAGTACTTCCAACTTCATTTCTAGATGTTTACAAATCTCCCCTGTGATCGGACTCACATTAATTTTTTTTTCTCTGTCACAGGATCTCAGCCACTTGTACCTTTCTCCTTCAAAAGCCAAAGCGAATAGGACGCTTTCATTTTGCCCTCCATTTTTCCAGTCAGTTTTCCCATCTTTTCCTATTTCTAATCTAGTTTCTTCCTTTTTCTTTATACGCTAAGACTTTCACCACATCAAGCATAAACGGTTGCTGTTGTTGTGGTGCTTCTTCTTCCAATGGATTAGATTGAAGATATTTAACCCCCAAGAGGTACACATGACAGTACTGATCCGAGCAGTTACGTAATAGGTGGTATGCTCTCGCAAGTAACCGACGGCCAGGAAAAAGTGATAGGATAGCACAAACGAATACTCTCAAAACCTGAGAGAAACAGCTGTTACAAGACGAGAGCAACTGGCGGTACTGCTAATGCCCCAGTGTATCAAATACTACCACAAGTATCTGTACGGCCAGCGTTTACAGCTAAGAACCGATCATGCAGACTTTAGCTCGCTACTACAATTTGAAAACCCCAAAGGACAACTCGTTTGTTATATTGAGAGGAGAAAACCACGGTACTGCTAATGCCCTGTCACGTCGTCCATGTAAGATGGAATGCAAACACTGCATAAAACCTGAAGTGAAACAAACAAAATCTTCGACTGGAATCCAACGATGACTGGTCAACGGCACAAAAAAGCGACCTAAACTGGCAAAAATTATTTCGGCAAAGTAAGAATACAAAATACCAATCGGCACCCAATATATAGCAGCTAAGGTACCAACGCTGAGAAGTCGTGGCCAAATATAAATACTGTATGTGTTTTATTTATTCAAACAAAATATAACAATATTACAATACAAGTTTAAACAAACAGTTCACGAAGAACTTAGCATCTGAAGAAGGACGTTCTGCCATTTTTGTATCAACACCTTATGTGAAGTAAATATATGTGTACCATAGAATAATACATACGTAGATAAACTTATTCTCTCATCTGACGTTTCATTTCACACTCTTCATCGTAGGTTTGTGGAAATGAGAGCAATTAAATTTAAAATTATCTTACACCAGGTGGAGTTACAAAATGTGTTCACTTAACTTTTTCCTGTCGTGTTGGTGTAGAACTGAAAAATTTAAATATATTTTGCACTTTTTTGTTGGCTTTTATCGTTGGTATACATTTGTATTGTATTTAACACAACTAGTTTGCCACAAAAACACGAAATTCGGTTGTTGTTCCTTTGTGGATCGCTATATACTATTGCCACCATGTGGTATTATTGAACCCATATTTTCCACCATCCAATGTTTACTTTCCTTCGTACCTATGACGTTTAATTTATTGAGCGAATAAAAGCTTCTATGGTATGTATTATTCTATGATGTGTACTACCGGACCCATAGACGAATATAGGCACCAAGTAATACTATAACACCCAATTTATACGATGATTTTTACGACGTTGCTTTTGCGACGTCTTTTTTTAACATATAGTCGAAGGGTGTAGAGAAAGAAGCAAGAGCGGTAAACAAAAAGACACGATTTCTGTTTTTTCCATAATGCCCTTCTCTACACCGCTCGCCTATATGTAACAAAAGACGTCGCAGAAGCAACGTCGTAAAAATCATCGTATAAATTGGGCGTAAGAGTGTGCACTAGTTGCTTTTTGTACTAACGAGTTCTGAGACCTACGAGGAAAACATATAGAGAATGAGAGCAATCTTTAATTTTAACAATTTTCGTGTTAATTGGGATCTACACAAATAACTTTACTCTAACACTTCATTACATTTAGATTTTTTTCACTGAATATCCCTTTTTATACCCTCCACTGTAAGTGATAGAGGGTATATATCAGTTTGTCATTCTGATTGTGGCCGTCGGTGGTGCAATGGTTAGTGTGCGCGGCTCTTGTACATGAGATCCTGGGTTCGAACCCGGCTCTGACCACCTTAAAAAAAAAAAAAAAAAAAAAATTTCTTTCAGCGGCGGTCACCTCGCATAGTGACGGCGACACTATCGAGTATCTAGCCATGAAAAAGCTTCTCAAATTACCGTTCGGAATCGGTGTAAAACTGTAGGTCCCAATCAGTGAGTGAAAACTGGAAAGCGCACAGCTCAGTGATTGTGAGAAGTTCTCCCCGGTCCCTTCATGGGATGTAATGGGAAACCATTTATTTTATTTTTCATTCTGATTGTAACATATAGAAATAAGGCTTTGCGACCCCATAAAGTAAATATATTCTTGATCCTTATAACAACCCGAGTCGATATAGCCATGTCCGTCTGTTGAAAACATTCTCACGAGTTCAATCGGCGATAACGCGGTTTGGTTTTTGGCCAGAATGTTCCACGTATTCCTGAGCAGTTTGGTATTGAAAATCAGCGAAATTGGTCCATTGGAAAAAATTTTATGATTGGAAACGTAAAAAAACTCATAAAATTTTCACATAAATTTTTGTAGTTTTATACTAAACTACTCCTTTTGCGTGTGGTGAATTTCTATGTTGGAAATCTTTGTTGTGCTTTATAATAGGTAAGTACTTTAGAATGTTTAGATGTATGTACTTACATGTGTTCATACATTTATAAAAATTTTGTCACAGTTCATCTAAGGTCGCTGTGGCCTGATGGGTAAAGGGTTGCGCGTTGGAGTATGAGGGTTGTTGGTTCAACTCTCGTCCCAGTTTTTTTTTTTTTTTTTTTTTAACAGTTATTCGAAAAATTTTTTTTATTTTTAAGCTTATTTTTATTTTTTTTTAAAAAAGTACATTTTCTTAAAAAAGGTCCTTTTATACCCTCCACTGTAAGTGATAGAGGGTATATGGGCTATTTCAATAATTTTCAACATTTGTTGAAACTGAGTTCAGATGCTTATTATTTCTCCAGTTTTTCGAATTGACCAAAACGGTAAAAAGGGAATGGTAGGGCACACTAGAAATTCAAAATTTCAGACCATCAGTTCTTTATCTCTAAAAGTTATGGGCACTCAAATATGGAAAAACTCAAAAAAAGGCTTGAAATTTACAAGAGTATTTTCATATTTCATCACTTTTCTACTTTTAGTTTTAAACTTCCGATGCCCACTGATATAAAATAAAGTCACTAGACTTAGTAGATATTTACACTATAAAAGTTATGCCCATACTACTATTTGGAAAAAAATTTGTACAGCGGTTCATTTTTGAAACCAAAATTTTCCGATTTATCAATTTTTGCAGTTTTTTCTATTGCGTTTTTGCGCCGTTCAAGAAAATTGCATTTCGTCAACAGTATTTAATAGATGGTGTAATTTTCTATTGCGCTATATCACGTCGATGTCAGGCTGCTAGTTGCTGAGAACGATGACCTCAAACTTTTATAGAATTGGCGTAAATTTGTCAAAAATTGCAGTTTTTCGCGCCTGACATTTGCAATATTATTTAAAACTGGTTTCTGTATTGCGTGATCTAAACTCCTTAGTAAATGGCACCTCAACGTCAAGAAGGCGTTAAAATATTTTGAAACGAAAAAATTTTATAAAGAAAATAAAAATTTTGCGAAATTGCATGATTTTGTTTCGCGTTTTTTTAAATAATCCGTGTTTTAAATCAATGTAAAGTATTGGAAATGAAGTGCGGCGGTAAACTGAAGTTCATATATAAATATGGTTCAATTCGGTCCATATTTAGCGGGTACAGCGGCATTTTTCTTCAAACACATTTTGCTTTGTGACATCTGCAGTTATGTATAGATTCCGGCGCGATTGACACCAAATGAAAGGTTTTTTAAGCTTGATAATAAAACCGAATAGGCATTAAAAAATTTTCATGATTTTAAATTTTACAGATTAAAAAAAATCCTAACCTCAAAAATAATTCTTATATAATTAAAACCTCACTAACTTTCGCGCCGTTTGCAATAATTGATTAACGCCGCGAACTGTTTTGGTATGCTAAAATATTACCCTTCACTTGATCAAAGCGTCATTCGTGTCATCCAAAAAAAAATTTGGAAAAAAAAAATATCGAAATGTCGATAATTTTTGAAAAAGCCCATATATCAGTTTGTCATTCTGATTGTAACATATAGAAATAAGGCTTTGCGACCCCATAAAGTAAATATATTCTTGATCCTTATAACAACCGGAGTCGATATAGCCATGTCCGTCTGTTGAAGACATTCTCACGACTTCAATCGGCGATAACGCGGTTTGGTTTTTGGCCAGAATGTTCCACGTATTCGTGAGCAGTTTGGTATTGAAAATCAGCGAAATTGGTCCATTGGAAAAAAATTTATGATTGGAAACGTAAAAAAACTCATAAAATTTTCACATTAAGTCGCGTTGGAGTCTAAGGGTTGTTGGTTCAACTCTCGTCCCATCTTGTTTTTTTTTTTTAATAGTTCTTCAAAAAATGCTTTTTTATTTTTAAGCTTATTTTTTTTTTTAAAAAAGTAAATTTTCTTCAAAAAGGTCCTTTTTAAAATTCAATATTTTGCTGGTTAACACTAAGGTGGAGGGTATCAAAGATTCGGCACAGCCGAATTTAACACTTTTACTTGTTTTTAATCGATTTAGTTGGCAAAATTTACTCCCAGTTGATGTGTTTTGTACTTTTGGCTTGACACTCGGCAGCAGAAGTTTGAAAATCACACCACGCAACCCAGTTCCTATCAACGAGTCTTCTTTGATAGCACATTCTCTATTTGTTCTCCAAGTACTAACTTGATCAGCTGTCTCATCGGTACCCCTTGAATATAGGTGTATATACATTTATTCTCTCATCTGACGTTTCATTTCACACTCTTCGTCGTAGGTTTGTGAAAATGAGTGAAATTAAATTTAAAATTAACTTACACCAGGTGGAGTTACAAAATACTTACTTACTTATCCGGTCTCGGACAACCCCGGGGGTCAGGGACCTTACAAAACGAAGATAACATATTTCGCCAACCAGTTCGATCTTTTGCTTTATTTCTCCAGTTGGCAATACCAAGTGTACGCAGGGATTCGTCAGCCTGATCCCTCCAGCGGAGTCTTGGTCTTCCTATTTTTCGTCTTCCTTCGAGTTTTATTCATGTTGACTGCAGCGTTTCTCATAATGATCTCCATTAAGATGTTAAAAAGATCGCACGATAGGGTGTCGCCTTGCCTGAGGCCTCGCTTAGTTTCGAAAGGTTCGGTAAGATCCTTACCAACTTTGACTGCGGATTTGGTGTTCGTCAAGGTCATCCTGCAAAGGCGTATGAGTTTTGCAGGAATACCAAGCTCAGAAATTTCTTCATAGGGTTTCTCCCGTATCGGACTATCGAAGGCCGCTTTATAATCGATAAATATGTAGATGATAGGTGTCGATTTGTTTTTCGTGTGTCTTCTCCAGGATTTGGTGTAGCGTGAAAATCTGGTCAGTTGTCGATTTTCCAGGCCTAAAGTCACACTGGTATGGTCCAATCAGGTCAGCGATAATTGGTTTTAGTCTTTCGCACATTATACTTGATAGAACCTTATATGCTATGGATAAAAGGCTTATTCCACGGTAGTTGGCACAGATACTCGGGTCACCTTTTTTAAATATGGGACATTGTACACTGAGACTCCAATCGCCGGGCATGCATTCATCTAACCAAATTTTGCTAATGAGCTGATGCATGCACCTTATCAGCTCATCGCCGCCAGCCTTAAACAGCTCCGCCTGTAATCCATCGGCTCCTGCGTCTTTATTGTTCTTAAGCCGGGCAATAGCTGTTCTGATCTCGCCTTGGTTAGGAGGGGGCAATGGACGTCGTCGTCCATGTTGTGATCGATTGTCCCATCGTCATTCGATATCTCAGGTACTAGTAGCGCGGAGAAATGCTCTCTCCATATTCCCAACATGCTCTGCACATCTGCGACGAGATTTCCGTCCTTATCAGAAGGGTGGCCCTGAACCATGTCTATTAGTTCCGTTTTTAACTTTTTGGTAGAATTTTCGGGCTTCGTTCTTCCTTCTGTATGTCTCAATTTTCTCACTCTCGCACTTTCTCCACTGCCGTTTCTTACGCCCAAAGAGACGGTTTACCTCCTTTCTTTTCTTCCTATACCGCTCAGTTGCAGCTCGCGTTGCAATTGACTGAAGCATTACCATACGTGCAGCGTTCTTTTCGTCATTTGCAATGCGACACTCTTCATCGTACCACGGATTATTGCGAATCGGTTTTTCGAAACCAAGTACGGTTGTTGCGGCAGTTTTTATAGAGTCGGAAATGGGTTTCCTCTGCGCATCAGGATCGTCATCGGGAGGGGGTGGGTTCTGTGCCAAAAGTTGCGAGAGCTTCCTCGAGTAGGCTGTGGCTACCTCTGGTAATTGCAGCTTTCCGATGTCCAGCTTCCTCTGCGTCTGGTTTCGTACGATTTTCGTTCTACTCAATCTTGTGCGAAACTTTGCTGCTACCAGGTAGTGATCAGAATCGATGTTAGCTCCTCTGATCACTCGTACGTCCAATACACTGTATGAGGGCCTTCCATCAATTACCACGTGATCAATTTGGTTCTTCGTTCTTTGATCAGGGGATACCCAAGTAGCCTTGCTGGAATCTTGTACCACTAATGACCATATCTTTTGCAGCGGCAAAGTCAATCAGTCTCATACCGTTGTTTGAACTGTCAGCATGTAGACTAAAATTGTCAATAATTGGATATAACACATTTTCGCTGCCTACTTTAGCGTTCAAATCTCCTAGTACAATCTTAATGTCATGGCCTAGGTCATACGTTTTATCTAGGACCTCATAGAATATGTCTTTGGCATCATCATCTTTCTCTTCTGTCGGGGCATGCACACAAATTAGGGAAATATAAAAATATTTCCCTTTTATGCGGATTGTGGCTATACGTTCACGCATCAGGATTGAACCTAGAGACTAGATGTCGCAGTCTTTTGTCAACTACAAATTCGCAACCAAATTCATGTTTTTTTTTTTTCATGGCAACTGTAGTATATATCGCAGTTTATTTTTCTTGTGCAGCCATGTCCTGTCCATCGCATTTCCTGGATAGCGGTAATGTCAGCCTTATAAATTTCGAGAACATCTGCCAGTTGGATACTTGCACCGGATCTATATAGAGTTCTTACATTCCAAGTGCATATCCGTAAATCGTGGTCCTTATAATGTCTGCGGGGGTCGTCAACAAATAGGGGTTGTTTATGTTTTCTCGTTCGTTTACGTATTTTCACTGCCATTATGAACGATGGCGGGAGGCAAACCCAGCCCACCGTGTTTTTGCATTTTACCTACTGCCAGGATAATTTGATGCAGCCGCCCATTATGGATCAGACGCTGACCAGGATGCGATATGTTGAACCTGGATTTTCTTCTTTTAGTTTCTATCCGCTGTTGGCCCGTATATTTGGCTCATCCGCCTTCTAAGGACAAAAGAATATGCCCGATTGTTTGATGAGCTTCAGTGACATCAGTCACCTACTAAACCTGATTTGATGCTCATTTGTTTCGCCTTCTCACTCTAGCTAGCTAACGGAGGTTTCCGAAAAACCATTGCCCAGGACATACTGCGTGGAAGTAGTGAGCTGCTTGGACTGCCCAATGAAGGAATCATTTCTGGCCACTCCCAAGTGAATTGCAATCAGAAACTTTCCACCTCCACGGATAGTCCCATGTCCCATGGAGTTACAAAATATGTTCACTTAACTTTGTCGTGTCGTTTTGGTGTAGAACTGAACAATTTAAATGTATTTTGCACTTTTTTGATGACTTTTATCGTTGGTATACATTTGTATTGTATTTAACACAACTAGTTTGTCACAAAAACACGAAATTCGGTTGTTGTTCCTTTGTTGGCCGTTGTTTACTATTGCCTCTATCTGGCATTATTGAACCCATGTTTTCCACCATCCAATGTTTACTTTCCACCGTACCTATGACGTTTAATTTATTGAGAGAAAATTCAAGCTTTCGACGCCCTTATTCTTCGCTACTAGTATTGCCCGTTCACTAATCCAATCGGGATTTTTATAATTTTGTGCTATGTGCAGTCAAAACATCAAAAGAAATTTGGCCATTGCTAAGCGTCAGCAGTTGTCTCCAGAATCTGGCAGCCGATGGATCGTTCTGCAACACGACTCTCATGTTCGTGGTCAATTTCAACTTCTTGAAATGCGACCACAGATACCACAATTTCAGGCATGCATTAAGTTCATCGGCAGCAGTGAATTTCGGGAAGGGTTTGACAAAAATCTCCGGAGATCACTATCATAGCCCCACCAAATCGTCTCGAATCACCTCGTAAATCCTTCATCGTTCGGTCAATTGCCCCCAAAGCTCGTTTATACGCCATCGTGCATTCATCCCATCAATTTCACTGTTGCCAAATTCTCGGTCATTGTGCACGTTGGCTTGTTAATCGTGCGAAGATTCATCGGTAGCTTCTAAGTGGAATGCTCAGTTCGACCGCCTTCCAACAGTGTGACAGCAATGCCAGAGGATGCAACAGACAACGTAATTTGAGATCTTGACCGAATTGTTGCCAGAATCAACAAAATCACGAATGTCTTGCCTGTCCCACCGGAGTTATCGAGAAAGTAAATGTCTCCCGTCCATCGTCAACAACCCTCATCAGCGAATCGTACACGTTCTTCTGATAGACATTCAACAGTGGCACATTTGTTCGAAGTCTTTTGGCAAGCCCCTGTCGATCATAGTCTTGCTCCCGTTGAAGTTCGCGATTGATTGCGAACTATTTGGCGCTGGCATTCCCAATGTCGACAGCAGACTGTATTTCGTATTGGCTTGGCGGGGATGAATTGTGTCTATTTGTCCGAGGGCGTCAGCCGGTTAGACATCAGCAAAGTCAGCAACAGCATCACCTTTCTTCCTGCGTTGAAACTTCTTTGATGCAGCGTTCCATTTATAATAGCGTGGCATTTCCTTGCGAACGAATCGCTTTCACATGTCGAAAAGAAATTTTGTCAATGTTGTCGCTGGTGGTTGATCTGCTCTTTGCGTTGCATTTACGTCCGTAAAGTAGACAATCTGGCCGTTCTACAAGTGAACTGCCAAATGTACGACAGTCGGGTGACGTTCATGAATCGGAAAATAAAACAGGCGCCAAAATGCCTCGTCATGCCACCGCGATGATGGATTTGATGGAGTAGCAGTACTCAACATTGCAAAAACCTTCTGCTTAACGATGTAATCAATGAGTACTCTGATCTTTTGTGTGAATACTCGTGCAGCATCATCATGTCCATGATGTTTGCCCTGTCAGCAACAGATTCGTAATTTCGGTCCATTTCGGATTGCATGTGAACGAGATGAATAAATCCGGGCGTCCGTAATTCCGCACGTACGTCATCGACTCTTGAGCGTACTCATGCATGTGGCGCGGGCTTCCAACATAAGTATCTGGGAGAATGGTCAAAAAACCGATGTGGGACGCGTCTCCTGCAGTAGCGATGACGCCAGGCAAGTGGATGCACTCGTCTGATCGTAACTTCGACTGATTGAAACGGATCAAATTGAGACCTTGACGTACATGTCGACGCAGTACTGTTGAAACAACCGGCGATATCTAAACAGATGATTGTCAACACCTTGCCGAATCATCCATCGATACGCATACAAATTCATTGGGCTGTCCTTCTTATTCGTTTCTTCTCCTGAAATATGAATTCGAATTTAGTTGTAAAATGAAAAAGAAGTGATGGCTTGTGAACAAACCTGTCGTTGGATTAACCATCTTTATATTGAAGTGTTTGCCATCCTCTCCACGACATAACATCAAAGGATATTGAAGTGCATCATATGACCGATGAGTCTCGTACGAACTATGCTTTCTGCGATATCGCCGACTACATTATTATGTCGTTAGCGAGACAAAATTAGACTTTGTTGCTCCACATGATTTCAAAAATTCAATCACATTTTTCGAACCTTGCTTGGTTTTCGAGCTATCGCAAAAATAAAAGGCAAATTTTTTTTATTTTCATTTACATTTCGATGCAGCGACGTTTGATCACTACTCTCCAGAGATACTAAGAGAAATTGTCCTCCAGGAATACGACGAGAAATACTCCAAAATGATTGAAACAAATGGTTAAAAACAGTAGATCTCAAACAAAATGTTATTTTTTTAGTTTTATTTAAAAAAAGATGATACGATACGTGAAGTCACTCTTTTGGAGCTGAAAATCTCCCCTAGTTTAGTGTTTGTTGTTTCTGCAAATTTTTTAAAAATATTTGGAGCTATTTTGCCATTGAAGTATGACAAAATAAACCCATACTAATAAATTGTTGAAGTTGAAAGCATAAGCTATAACAACTGTTTAAATCTTCATTTGTTGGAGTGCCTAAGTATTTCATGAGACACTTGTGGTTTCTGAGATATCGCTAAGTGAATGTTCGAAAAATACTTCACTATCAGTAATTTTCACGACAGAAGCCAAAAATCGATTTTACATAGATTCTTCAAAATGCCCTCCATTTTTCCAGGACATATGTTGTTTATGAGACATGACGCAAATAAATAATTTTTTGATTTCTACGTGATTGTATTTTCCATAAATTTGTCTTCGTATTTATTCGAAATGCCGACTATTTGACTTTTGTGTCTGGAAATGGTGCATAGTCTTGAGATATCATCAAGAGAAAATTAGACAGCATCAAAATTATATTTTAAAAAATTCGAAATACATTTGTCATCTACCCTGAATGTACATACATACATAAGCCTTAGATTTTTACCGGGGTTTAGCCGGTGCCATTAAACTGAAACCGTATTCTCTTTGGGCGCGATTTTCAACGCAACCCTTATCACCTTTACAATTAATGCTTCAACAAAAAAACTAAAAAAAACAGTATACTTCACAGACACCATACCCAAAATTAGGGAGGTACGATATTGACCTCCGGTCGCCCATTCCCTCCCATGGTTTTCAAAAATTCCAAACACTCTTATTCATTAACGAACCCATTTTGCACCACCCCTATCGCTGACTCCGCCACAACAAAGAATTTCATTTAGTTTTTTGCGGAGTTCGAGTTGCTGTTAGAAGTTGGACATAAAACGAAGAGAAATAAAAGAGAATGCGCATTTTTGTTTGATTCAATCATAGAGCAAATTAGAATAGATAAACATTTTCTCTCATCAGGTTTGTGCAAATGAGAGATATTCGAAGAAAATTAACTTACACCACGTGGAGTTACAAGAATTGTTGACTTAGCTTTTTCATGTCGTTTTGGTATAAAAAAAATATATATGGTCTCCCATTACATCCCCTGAAGGCATTGGGGAGAGCTTCTCACAACCAGTGAGCTGTGCGATTTCTAGTTTTATACTCACTGATTGGGACCTACAACGTTTTCACCGATTCCGAACGGTATTTTGAGAAGCTTTTTCATGTTACTATGCGAGGTGACCGCCGCCGAAAGAAATTTAAGGTGGTCAGAGCAGGGATCGAACGCAGGATCTCATGTAGAAGAGGCGCGCACACTAACCATTCCACCACCGACTGCCGTTTTCGTATATAACTGTGAAATTTAAATGTATTTTTCACTTTTTTGTTGACTTTTATCGTTGGTATACATTTGTGTTGTATCTAACACAACTATTTTGCCACACAAACACGAAATGCCGTTGGCATTGTCCTGTTGGATGTTTTGTACCAATGTCTCTATCTGGTATTATTGAACCCATTCATTCCACCATCTAACGTTTACATGCAACCAAGCCTATGAACTGAAAATTATTGAGAGAATAAACTTCTCTATTCCAATGTTCTCTATGGATTCAACTAGCATCAACCATAATTTGACTGCCATTAGTATCAATCAACTACTATGTATTAGAACTTAGATTACGTACTGTTGCTTCTCCCGGCCACTCTTTCCTCTAATAAATCCACAACTACCATTTCGATCATCTGTGCTACTGATATCCCTGATACAACATCCCTGTCATTGTCAAAAATCGTGAAACACTTGAGTCATTACCACCCGGTCTCTGATTTTACTCTCTACTTTAAAATATAGTCGCTATGTTTTCGAAAATCTAGGTTGCATCAGCTGATTTTTTTGTCTCACTGTGTATGGCTTACTAAACCACCTGTCTACTTGGATATTGATTCATTGAGTATGCATACATTATCATCAGGAGGTATTCGCTGACGGAAATGATTGTTGGAATTTGATATAGAACAGAGGGAACGGGAGAATGAACGATAGACAACCAGAGACAGACCAAGCAGCAAACTAAGTTCAAATAGTGTCTGGGGGTATCCATGACACAGCTGATCGACAATGTAGTAGGAAATTGATACAAAACAGAGTTGATAGGCAAGAGCACGATAAGGAAACAGAAGCACACCATGCATCAAACTAAGTTTAAATAGTGTTTGATTGATACTAATAACAGCTAAATTATGTTTTCTGTTGCTTGCATCGAACGAAATAACGCATTTCCTTTTATTTCTGTTCGTTTTATGTCCAACCAAAAATTCAACAGCTGCTCGAACTCGATGAAATGGCCTACTACCTCGTTGTCATCGAGAGAACGTAAAGAGGGATATAAACTCGTGTCTATTTCTGTATGATAGTGCTTGATTGTTACTAATGACAGCTGAACGAAAATATGCATTCTCTTTTATGTCCGTTCGTTTAATGTCGAACCATAATGTAACATACAACAGCAACTCAAACTGTATGAAATGTTCAGACACTTAGGTGGTTGCAAGAGAACGCAATAGAGCTGATGAAAATCCTTGTTTATTTCTCTATAACTCTATCCAAGAGTCGATGTACCTTTCGCTGTTTTACCACTATTCCTGGATTAGGAATGTAGCTACCCGGAAGATGTGTAAATATATTCCATAATTCTTATGTCTATATATTCGTCAAAATATTGTGCAACAATAAATGAAACCATGTAGTTTGAAACTGTAATTTAATAAAGACAATCAATCTCCTTCAAAAACATACAAATGCTCATAAAATGTCAATGCAGACTTAGTAGTCAAGAGGTGATGCGGTAGTAGTAGATGTGCGCAAACGTTGACCAAAGGCGTTGTATTCCCCAAAATAATTACCTGATCCGAAGTCAAACAATACTGGAATACGTGGTGGAAAGCGTGTGTGAGGGGATGGACGGGTGTCAGATTCTGCAGTATCAGCAGGTTGCTGTTGTGGCTGCGGGTCCTGTTGAGATTGGTCTGGTCTTGGACGTCTAATATCAATTGCAATTCCTGGTAGGTTGATTGATAAGCCAGGGGGTCCTGCAGATATTATCGGTCCTTGACCATGTCCTGCTCCTGGTTTGGGTCCCCGTCCTGGTCCTGGTCTAGGTCCTGGTGGTTGTGGTGGCGGGGGGACAGGTGAACTGTTTTCTTCATCATCTTCGGACGAAGTAACGGTAGTATTATCACCTTCATCGCTCTGTTAGTTGAACAAATAAATTAAAGAAGAGTTTCCGCTGTGGTTTACATCGACGATTACATACTTGGGCCTGAGACATGGCCAACAGAGCCAGAACTCCAACGATAACAATGAAATGCTTCATGTTGTTGGCTTACAAATTGAAACTGTGTCTAGAGATGAGCGTATTTATAGCAAAGTTCTCCAGTTGTTTTCAAAAGCTAAAAATATGGAAAATATTTACTTACGCGATTCTATTACATATAAAGACTAGTTTGCATATTTCCAAATGTAAATATTTGCCAACTTATTAATTGTATTAACGGCAAGTTCTGTCATTATGATACGTTATCACGTTATGTCACCGTACGTTAGTTGGACGAACTATTTGTTTCAACTAAATGTTGAGTTTACATCTTGTTTACATCTTACATACTTTACTTAATTGGCAACAAACAACATAGATACTTATAAGTGTTACGGGTCTTACAAATCGAATATATCATATTCACTATAACTGGCTCGATCTTTAGCTTTTTACGTCCAGTTGGTAACACCAAGCTCTCGCAGGTATTCTGCCACCTGGTGTTCCTGCGAAGTCTTGAACTTCCTTTTTTTTATTTCTTTTGAGTACTTCTTCGAATAACTTTCGCGCTGGTCCATTTTGATTCATTCTACTGATATGATCAAGCAAAAAGAGAGGGTGCACAGAATATGAAACAGAAAGCGAGCATTCCTAAAAGAAATATCAGTGGTTACTCACTTAGAAGCAAATTGCTTTTATAGATTGGAATTTTTGGCGTGATTCTAAGAATTGAATATTCAGTTTTTATGAAATTTTCATTGCCATACACGTAAACTTCATGAACTGAAAATTTGCCAAATTTTGGAGGTACCAGATTGGGCGTGGCAAAATGACTCAGTGTCCATAGAAGATTGGCATTTGATTAAATTTTGTCTAGTGCCAAATTTCATAAAGATTGGTTCGGTTTTGCGGGAGTTATCTGGCCGAATAGCTTGCCGGCCGAACAACTTTTGTATGGGAGGTACCAAAATGGGCGTGGAAAACCCACCTTTGTCTTAATCGGTCATTGTCGTTTATTGACATGAAGCCTACTTTCCAATTTCAGTAAGATCGGAAGTGTTTCACGCGACTTATCGCATTGACAATACGGACGACCACCAAGCTTTTGAATGGGAAGGTACCAGAATGGGCGTGGCGACTTCGCCCATTTTCTTCAATTACGTAGATATTTACAGATTATAACCAATGTTTGGGTTGAAGATGTGCACATCTACCAGAAAAAGGTTTTAGAAGAAACATGATTTCGTACTAAATGTGTCTATTTGTATGGGAAGTATCAGAAGGGGCTTGGCCAATGCGCCCATTTTCAAGCCCCAACTAACCATGGACAAATATTAATAACTGACAAAATTTCGCTGTGATCGATTAATATTTACGGCAGTTATCATGTTGACCAGCCAGAGAGACAGACAGACATGACTCAATTATCTTAAAAAGTCCCAGAACGAATTTCGTCCAAAAATACTCAGGGTCTAATATGGCTCCTTCTAAGAGTTAAATTTTTTTCCGTATTAAATGATATATACCCCCATCCTATGGGTGAGGGTATACAAATCGGTCATAAATTCAAATAAATGTAACTGAAACTAGCCCGGTCATCAAAAAGCTATCCACGGAAAAATACAACTCTGTGATATAGATTAAAACTCACCTCAAAGCACTGCAACAATGCGAGTACGAACAGGGGTATTCTATGGCACAGTTGATCGAAAAGATATAGAATGAGAGACCAAAGAAGACAGGAACTAATTTTAAATAGTGTTTATTGATACTAATGATAGTTAAATTATGTTCTTAGTTGTTTGTATTGAACGAAAACAAGCATTATATTTCATTTCTGTCCGTTTTATGTCCAACGAAAGTGCAAAATTGGTAAAATACAGCAGCAAATAAAACTCTATGAAATGGCCTACTATCTCGACGTCATGAAGAGGCAACGAAGGGAGTAATGGAAACTCTTAAGTATTACTCTATGGTACGAATGAAGAGAAGAAGAACATGGTCGAAAAAAGCTGTCTGTTCTTGTTGTTGGAATTATAGGCCTTTCAGTGATGTTGATCCTTAGGGATCTTCGATCGATACTAATTCGCATATGTAAAATAGCCTAATTGAGTTTGTAGATGTACGATTAATGATCTACCGATGGTATCAATTCAGGCACTGTAGTTAGGCATCTGATGATGAACTTGTCACGGAATTCGAAATTAGTCATGCCAGTGAGTGTGCTTAACTGAATTGTCCATTATTTCCAACAAAATCCAACCATTTTTCAGTAAGAAAAATATTCCTGACCTTGTAAGTTTGTAGTATGAACTGCTCATAGATTAACTAAAAACTAAGAAAATCGGTCATAAATTCAAATTCAAAGATTTCATTGTAATCGATCTAGAAACCTGGGAAGAGCGCGAAGACTACCAGCAAGCCCTAGAAATATTGCGTAAATTACATGTTGTCAATGACGCTGTCGAAAGAGACGTACACACAGGGAAAATATTGGTTGGAAATCAATTCAGGCATTGGAAATTCCATGATAAAGTCTATATATATTTTGATTAGAATTCATAAGTGTCAAACACCAGAATTATTTGTCGATGTTATTGATAGATTAAAAATAGGTTTTACTAAATACAAGTTGCTACTACCGAACTTTAGTTGTATTAACTAATTTCTAAAACCTCATTCATCTGAAATGGAAGATACAACTAATAAAAAGTACAATATTAGAATTCGTGTTGAAATATTAGTCACTATAATCATAATTTAGTTTCTGTCACAAAAACACTTATTAAAATGTTATGTATGTATTCGATTTTTCACAAGAGGCTTTGCTTTTCAAGAGAAACTACATACAGTTGAATGTTACACGAAGACTTTACAGAAAAACTATTATTTTAAACAGAAAGTGATAAACAAAGTTGTGAAAGAACAAAGTGTTTAGATATCATCCACCGAAAAATACATATGATCATAAATTGAGGTGAAGTGAGACAATCGTTGAATCTGACGCCAATATTGACGCCTTCACAAACACATACAAACAATTGTGGGCACTTGACTGGAGGAACTAGTATTGTGGATGACACAAATTAACTTAAACATACATATGATACCCAGGGTAACCCATCCCCATTTTTGATCCAAAATATGAAAAATTTATAAACACTGTCTATATTTATTTTTCGATTGGACGCTCCGTTTTCGAGATATAGAAATTTTTTCATATATTCGATAAAAAAAAATGGGCACGAAATACGAACCCTGGTTATAAATAATAAGCGTGTTTTGGTTACACCTCTTGCTTATATATTCGCTTGTTTTGTATGAAGCACTTAGCAAAGACTTGGCGACGAGATTCATTTTCGCTAAGTTAAAAAAAAAAATTGTTGACATCTTTTACCGTTTTTAACCATTCTTCATATTTTTGAATACAATGACTTCTCGCTAAAAAATACGTTTTCTCTGCAACTTAGCAAGCGATAGTCGCTTGCTTGTAACCAAAACACGACTAATAATAATTTCGTTTATATTTAAATATAAAATACACAATTTGAATAAAAAATTATTTTTTTTACGTTTTTTTCTATAAAATTCATAATGGGTTAAAGCATCACCAAATGGTTGTGACAGCCATCAAATTTAAGTAATTACTTTAGTTTAGCATACCAATATATTATTTGGTACAACCGAATTAGCTTTTACATTTTTCGTTCATCCAACTAATAGAATATTCAACACTACAGGGTAATTTGATTGCTGGGACTAAAACTTGATTGACAGATCACATTTATTTCTTGTTGCTGTGGCCTCAACTAAATACTTCAGTTCTTGCAACCAAAACTGAATTACAAATCAATTGAAATTCACAACATTTGGTGATACTGAACAAAATTATTGGTAATCACAACAGAATAATGTGATAGATAGTCCATGGAACCGCCAAAGTTTAGTTGGCTGTAATTATAGTTGTGACAACGAATCTCTTCTCTGTGTGTACAATTAATAGAGGATTAATAGCAACGTGTTGTGTCGTAACGAGGAAAAAACATTTTTGTTTAAGGTCGTCGCTGAAAATCGGAAGAAATATCCATCGCATTATAAAAATAAATTAATTTCATTCACATTATCGAACTATAAACATTTTCGAATTATAAAAACACATCGTCTTTTTACGTTCAATAAAAAATAAAATAAATATTTTCCCATAACAACCCATGAAGAGATTAAGGAGAGCTTCTCACAACCAGTGAGCTGTGTTCTTTCTAGTTTTACACGCACTGATTAGGACCTACACTTTTACACCGGCTTCGCATGGTATTTTGAGAAGCTTTTTCATGGCTAAATACTCGATAGTGTCGCCGTCACTAAGCGAGGTGACCGCCGTCGAAAGAAATTTAAGGTGGTCAGAGCAGGGATCGAACCCAGGATCTCATGTACAAGAGGCGAGCAAACTAACCATTGCACCTCCGGCGACCACAAATTGATTTACAGTTACAAAAAAGGTTCAACAGAAATTAAAAAAATGTATTGCTTGAAATATCAATTAATTTTGGATTGAATATATGTGAGTAAATTTTTCTGTGTGCAGTTTTTGATCTCTGGTTTTAAGTTCTTTTAAAAGTAAGATTCACATATTCTATCGTTTGTGTTATTGATTTTGGGCCAACGTACGAAAGGTGCGAAATAAACAAAAAAACAAACTAATGTCCGGACTACAGAGGTAAAATTACTACTGGATAATAGTCCGGACTAGCGGTTGTCCGAACTAAAGAGGTTACACTGCATATTAATGAACAGTTTAATTGAGTGTTGAAATTTTGCACGTACCAATTTTTTTAATTAAAATATATTATGTCTGTGCTTGAAACCATGACATTATTGGGAAAACAATTTGTTGAACACTATACAAATTTCACCCGTGAATTAATCGACAAGGTAATCGAAAATTGAAACCACAGAATGGGTTATGTTAGCCGTAGTTACAGCTACAGTTTGAAAGAAATAGCATTCAAAAAAATAAATGTGGAATTCGTTTACTTTTGAAAACTACCCCATTACCTACATTAACCCCAACGTTATCCTTTTGTGTGTTGAATTTATTTCGGAATACAAAATACATGTATTAATTTTATGTATTTACTAGAGATGGGAACGTGAGTAAGTTTTGACTCACGCTCACGCACGCTGACGAAAGAAATACAGACACTCACGCACGATCACGCACGAAGATTTTGTCGGTACTCACGTTCACGCACGCTCACGTGAGCAGAAGTTGATCCTACTCACATTCAAGCGTGAATCACGCGTGATTCACGTGATTCACGACAATCACGCAAAAATTACTCACAAAAATAAAACAGGGTATTGAAATGAACCACTTGCTTTATATTAAAACCAATATTAAAAACTATACAAAACAGTGTTCGTAAAAAGTAAGTTCTTAAATTCGTTAAACAATTTAAATGCCTTAGTTAAATTTAGTGTCGTTTTTAATAAATTTAGCAAATGAACTAATCCCTTTTATACAGGAACAACATTATATCACCTTTATCTTAAAGAAGTTTACCTCTTATTTCCATTAGTATTCTTCCAGACGGACAATGGGACCAATTGCAAAATAAAGTGGTAATAATGTCAGAAGTTCTAAATTATTGGTCAGATTATTTTAGAATGTACTAGGTATTTATAGGGGAGAAGTCAGACCTTCAGAATATATATATAATATATATCTAAATGCACCCTCGTTCAAAGTACGGTTTGCTACAGAGTGTGAAACTTGTAACCAGATTTTTTGTTTTTGAGATTCTACTAAGCAGCCAAAACAAAAAACACTGAGTCTGACCGTTGCAATGATAGTTGAAATCAAAAGTTTAACATGTCAATTTTTGCACTGACATTGTTTAGTCTTTTGGCAATAACTTGGTAGGTTTGAGTCAAAATGCTACACTGACTAAACTTCAAACAATAGTTGGTTGAACAAATTGTTAAAGTCTTTCAAATCGGTCGGTAACGACAATCTCTCAAAGTTAAAATTTTTTTAAACATTAAAAAAAAGAATGTGTTAGTAAAGTTTGTGTTTTATTTGAAAACCGAAGTAAATAAAATAAATAGTTTCTGCCCGAACAAATTTTTATAAGTGGAAATTCTAAACTTGGAGTCAGAGCCGTGCAAAATTTGACGACACAAATTCCTCATTTCTGTTAACCTCATTTCTGTTTAGAATTTGGTATAAAAAATTATTAAAATCAAAAAGCGAGACTCTTCCCAAACTCATAAATTTAAAATTTTGTTCAAAAATTAAAAATGCTGGCTGTAGGGTGAATGCCCAAAAAATTGTAAATTACATTTAACACCTTTGGCAAGGCCCTTGCTTAAAAATACAACATTTTCTGTCTTTCTTACAAAAATTTGAGAAACTATTTAAAGAATGATGGTACGTACCTTCCTTAACAAATTTCATTTTTTTCAGTTTGAAAACATTTTAAATTTGAGAAGTTGTCGTTACCAACCGGTTTTAAATAATTAAAAAAGGTTTTTAACTTACGTTTGGTTGCAGTCTTGACAATATAGCGGGTTTTTAGAACTACATTTTGGCTCAAAATTAACAAGATATTACCAAAAAACTGAAGAAGCTCAGTGCGAATGTTTACATTTTAAACTTATAATTCCAAATACCTTTGTAACGGTTAGAGAGACGACACACGACTCTCAATGGTTTTGGTTTGTGCGGCTCAGTAGAATCTCAAAAACAAAGATCATTTAAATCAGACCACAAGTTAGGAACTTACATGCCATGAAAGTTTTGTCTGCCTGTAGCGAAACGTACGCGGAAACAAGGTGCCTCTAAATACCAGATTCTGGAAGCCTGAGAAAAATTGGGGAGAAAACTCCTTAGTGCATTCTCAAGAAATCGGACCTATAGATTAGAAGTTCTGATATTAATATCACTATTCTGCAAACGGTTCCACTGTAAAATTTATAAAACCTCCTTCGCTTGTAGCAGAGTTCTTTGAAATACAGAAGATGATTAACGACGCTTTGTTAGAGGGAAATGTATTAGAAGCCTTCCAAAAATATTTTGTGTAACAATGTAGTAGAAAATCGAATTTAAATGATATCAACCACTCGGAAATATGCGTCACTCATGCGAAAATAGTGCTCATGCACACTCACTCACGCAAAGATTGGACTCACGCATGCTCACGCACGAAAATTTTTCACTACTCACGTTCACGCACGCTCACGTGAGCAAAATTTGGCCGGCTCACGTTCACGCGTGAGTCACGTGAATCACGCCAATCACGTGACTCGTGCCCATCTCTAGTATTTACTGCATATTTTACAAGTTTTGGTGGATATTTTGAGCGCTTAAAACAAGATTTTTGGTGCATATAATTCCAAGCCATATTTATAATGAATAATATTACGCTTACAGTCCTAATATAAAGAGTTTCCCAATAGGTACTTGACAACTTTGAATTTAATTTGTGAACGCACCATTTCACTGATCATCTAACTGTTACTTTCCGTTTATTCAGTAGACTTAACATTTTCATCACGGTAAAGTACACGAACGAACAACGTATGCAAATTACAAAAATGTACTACCCACATGCGGAGTCGGTGACCGCAACTTTAAGAGCGTTAACTCCAATTTTCGGTCGTTATTCTCGCCCTAGTAGACAAGCAATAACAAGGTTAGTGCAAAAATTTGAGTCTACATATTCATTGTGTGATGCTGCCGTGCCAGTGAGATAACCGTTCAAACGATCCAAATCAGTCGATTCCGCGACGTTCTCAAGAACTGGGCATCGCCAAGATCACTTTACGTCAGTGGTCCGCACTCCATAGCCTCGCGAGGCAATCAACAATCGTATTTTTCACACACACACGGTCGGCAATTCACATGTACACAGCAGTTGTATTCGCTAAAACGCATCAGTCTCTGCTTGAGGCTTGTCGCTTCTGTTTGCTACGCACACAAGCACACGTATGATTGTATGCGTGCGTTCGGTTTTGGGGACCACTGCTTTACATCCATACAAGATAAAGCTGACTCAAGAATTGAAGCCGATGGACCATTTGACGCGACGTATGTACGTACACCGATTGAGCGCTGGAGAAGATGCGACAAGATGATGAATTTCATCGCAAAATCATCTTCAGTGACGAAGCTCATTTTTGGCTCAATGGGTTTGTCAATAAGCAAAATATGCCTTATTGGTGTGGTGAAAATCCACATGTGCGTCATGAATCACCACTTCATCCACAAAAAATAACTGTTTGGTGCGGTTTGCATGCCGGCGGCGTCATTGGGCCATATTTTTTTTATCGACAATAACAGTCGTCACGTTACTGTGAATGGCGATCGTTATCGGGCCATGATTACCGATTATTTTTGGCCCGAATTGGAAAACATGGACTTGTGGATATATGGATATGTGGTTTCAACAGGACGGTGCCACAAGCCACACAGAACACGTTACAATCGATTTATTGAAGAGAAAGTTTGGTGAGCATGTTATCTCAAGAATGGACCAGTCAATTGGCCGCCTCGTTCGTGCGATTTAACGCCTCTAGACTTTTTACTTTGGGGCTACGTCAAATCATTGGTCTATGCCGAAAATCCGACGATGTTGGAAGAACATTGAACAACAACAATGTGTGACCGAGTCATCAAAAATTGGGTCCAACGAATCGACCGCTGCCAACGTGCCTGCGGTGGCCATATGAACCAAATCGAGTTCCATTGATAAATGTGTTGATTGTATTTCAAGTCGTTCATAAAGTTTTGGAAATATCTCAAATGGTTTGCGTTTTATTTAAAAAAAAGTTGTTAAATCCTTATTGGAAAAGTATATAAGTACAAACATAGTTAGAACCCTTTCGAGCTTGTTAAACAAAATGTTGACGTTGCTGAATCACAACACGGGTTCTTATGATGTACGTTTTAATTCCATAAATAAACGTAAATCCGGAGCATGGTTGTACTATAGTAGGGTGTCCCATCAATAAAAATTTGTTTTTGCTCAAGCTTTATTTGAAAGCTTATAGGGTAAAGTATTTTTTTCAGATTTTTAGGAAGAGGTTTAGAGATCGCGGAAGTCGGATTTCCCCCAAAAATCGGATATTTCGAACGTTTTTGAATATACACGTCTTTTGAAGTACATCACTAGAATTTAAAATTTTCATAGGAAGATATACATAAAGCGTTATTTACAAAATATATCCATAATTTACGAAAAAATTTAATACATGGTACCTTATTGAGCAAAATCATTGTCGAAACTGGTAGTTTATGCATATACAAGGTGTTTCAAAAGAAGTCATCCGCTGTTGTTTGGCTCTCATTTTTTTTCTAAATGAAAAACTTCGATTCTGTTTTTTGATTATGTTTATTTGAACCTTTAGAATTTTCTTGGTTAAGTTGAGAAGATGATATCGATTAAATGGGCGCCGTCACAATTGATTACCATACGGGCTCGTTTTATGGCATTTTGAAAATCATAATGAGCGATGAGGCTCATTTCCACCTCAGCGGATACGTGAACAAGCAAAACTATCGCTTCTGGGGCACCGAAAATCCACGAGTGATGCACGAGGAGCCATTACACTCGCTCAAAGTGACTTCATGGTGCGCTGTTCACGCTGGAGGAGTCATCGGGCCATTTTTTTCGAGAACGCCGCTGGTCAAACGACAAGAGTGGACGGTGTGCGCTATAGGACCATGTTAACCGAGTTTTTTCTGCCGCAATTCGACGAATTAGGACCGGAGGATATGTGGTTCCAACGGCGTTCGCCCGATTTAACCGTACCAGAAATTTTTTTGTGGGGTTTTTTGAAGTCCGTGTTTACGTGAACAAGCCCGAGACCCTGGAAGCCCTCAAGGTCAATATTCGACACGAGTGCGAGAATCTGTCGCACGAAGTTCTCGCCGAAGTGATGGAAAATCCCATAAAACGAGCCCGTATGGCAATCAATTGTGACGGCGCCCATTTAACCGATATCATCTTCTCAACTTAACCAATAAAATTCTAAAGGTTCAAATAAATATAATCAAAAAACAGAATCGAAGTTTTTCATTTAGAAAAAAAATGAGAGCCAAACAACATCGGATGACTTCTTTTAAAACACCTTGTACAATAAAAATTTGGACGTTTAGCTTCAAAAATGTTGACTTACAAACTAAGAAAATCTTGGTTTATTTTAAGTAAAATTCAAAAAACGTCCGGAATACCCGAATTTTGGGGGAAATTCGACTTGCGCGACCTCTAAACCTCTTCCGAAAAACTCAAAAAATCTCAAAAATACTTTAAGCTTTCCAATTAAGCTTGAGCAAACATGAAATTCGAAAAAGAAAAATTGTTTGGGACACCCTATTGTATATGCTATAGAAGGCACGGTTTTCATCCAAATTAAATAAAGTCTGTAGAGACTACAAGATTAACACGCACAACAACTGAATTAAAATTGGATGACATAGGTCTCCATTTTGATAAAGTTGTGATGACTAATCATGTTTTCTAAGGTTGACGTAGTGACGGCGACACTATTGAGTATTTAGCCATGAAAAACCTTCTCAAAATACCGCTCGGAATCGGTGTAAAAGAGTAGGTCCAAATCAGTGAGTGAAAACTGGAAAGCGCACAGCTCAGTGATTGTGAGAAACTCTCCCCTGATCCTTCATGGGATGTAATGGGAAACCATTTATTATTAACCATATATGTATGTATTAAAATAGTTGTAGAAATTTTGTAACCATATAAGGCCTCGAGGCTCGGTTATGTAAATGAAGAAATAAAATAAAATAAAAGAATAAATGTGCATTCAAAGTTTAGTTCTCTGATCCAGAATTTATAGGGTATTGATTTGTCGGTTTTGGCTGACTACAACAGAACACCTGATTGCATATTTGCAATATAAAACAGATGTTGCGAGAACTGTTGGTTGCCAAGTAGAAATGATAAATATGAAGCATATACTTACATACACAGTGATGCCAATTTAGCTCTTTTGGGGCTAGATTTAGCACTTTTCGACCTTGCAAAACGCGAAAAAAATGTCAGTGGCGCTTTTTTGGAAAAACACGCGTTTTGAGTTTTTATTTAGCCCTTTATCCCGTTTTGTATACAACACCGATTTTGCTAAAGAATGTTAATTTTTTTAGTATTTTGGACATTCTCGTTGTAATATGACATTTTTGTGGCTAATATGACGTTTTGTGGCTGTTAATTTATATTGATGCATTACTGTGAATAACGGGCGAAATATTTTCAAAATTATATTCATCTTCATTGACCACACAATGTTAAGTTTGCTTCTATTTTTTGTATTGGTTATCCTCCAAACAAATATTTCAAGGTATGGGAAACAGAATCCACAGTGTTCATTTCGGGGGAGTGAGTGATCAAAAATCAATATCTTTTGAACGGATCAAAATTTTTTACTTCGGTTTTTTTACCTTATTTTGCACAAAATTACCTTTTGAAATTACACAAAAATTTTAAAACATTTTTTATGTTCGAATTCATTTAGATATTTATCATTTATCAAAAAGTTATGAAATTAACATGAAAAGTGGATTTATAATAAAAGGTCTTCAAGGTCAGTTGTGAATTGTTTCTGTAATCCTTTTCCTGCGTTATGGCGAAGTGAACAAATTAGAGTATCAGAAGATATTAGCAAAATTTTTAGCAAATCCGTGTTTTGGTCTGTTCTGCTGCATTTTCTTGTGTGTTTTAACCGAAACTCTCTATACTGCTTATTTTTTGTTTCGTGAGCCTCTTCCGATAATTCTCCAAGAGGAAAAAGATGATATTTTATAATCTTTTCACCATGACAAAGCACCTTATGCCAAGTTGGTGATGTTTTCCTCCACCTTCCATACAATTCGTCGTACAAACACAATGTCTCGGACGTATATCTGCCAGTTAATAGCTGATAGAATTTTTTTAAATCGCAACAGAAGCTGCTCTTCTCTTTGGGTTATACTTGCTGTTAATTTGGTATCATCAAAAAACCGCCTGGCTGTGTTGCCGTCATTCGTGTTGCCGAAACCCTGCATCGGAAAATCAATTCTTAATCCTGTTGTTTTTCGGAACTTTTTCTGGATTTTCTGTTTTGCTGTAGCTCTGAATTGCTCCTTTATAATTTGTTTTTCTTTAATGGTTTTGGAGTCGAAATTCGTTGTATTTAGTTTATATTTTTCAAAGTCTAAATCATAGGCTATTACCAGGCAGAGCTCCATGAATCGAATGCGAGCATGTAATGGAGACAGGCCAAATTCATATGTTGATTCTATGTCTGGCGCTACATTATTTGGTGTGTTAAATTGTTTTTGTGTGGCATGGCAGACTGTGCAGGAAGTAGATGATTTATTTCCTAAAATAGCAACAAAAATATATATAAGGGTATAATAATATTTTCAATATTAAAATATGCTTATAAATCTGCATAACATTTATGAATCAGATAAATCTTCTTCTTTATTAATCAGATATTTTACCAGATATAAATAAATAAATGGTTTCCCATTACATCCCATGAAGGGACCGGGGAGAACTTCTCACAATCACTGACCTGTGCGCTTTCCAGTTTTCACTCACTGATTGGGACCTACAGTTTTACACCGATTCCGAACGGTAATTTGAGAAGCTTTTTCATGGCTATATACTCGATAGTGTCGCCGTCACTAAGCGAGGTGACCGTCGTCGAAATAAATTTTTAAGGTGGTTGGAGCAGGGATCGAACCCAGGATCTCCTGTACAAGAGGCGCGCACACAACCCATTGCACCACCGACGAATATTGCTTGAGAAACTTTCCCGGCCGCCGGTGGTGCAATGGTTAGTGTGCGCGGCTCTTGTACATGAGATCCTGGGTTCGAAACCTGCTCTGCCCACCTTAAAAAAAAAATTCTTTCGGCGGCTGTCACCTCGTATAGTGACGGCGACACTATCGAGTATATAGCCATGAAAAAGCTTCTCAAAATACCGTTCGGAATCGGTGTAAAACTGTAGGTCCCAATCAGTGAGTGAAAACTGGTAAGCGCACAGGTCAGTGATTGTGAGAAGTTCTCCCCGGTCGCTTCATGGGATGTAATGGGAAATCATTTATTTATTTATTTAACTTTCCTGTCCAACATTGTAAACTGTAGTACGTGCCTTATTTTTATTGTTAAGCTATTATTCGTGGTAAACTTCGTATCCTGTAGCTTTTCTATTTGGTCTTAAAATTACTTCCTTCGTTTCTATAATGTACGAAAATTCGATCGGCCGGTAATGCAGCACTGATGATGGTCGCTCAATTTTCCATACTTCTTTACTGTCCTCGGAATCTTCCATTAAGCGAAGAGGAACCATTGAACCATTGACCATGAACCACTGTAGTTTTCATCTATTACAAATATATTGTTTATGTATAAAAATTGTATGAAATACTAGTGGTGGATTTACCAATTCTCTGTTTATACTGGCTCTGTCCTGAAGAGCCATCACAATCCCATTTTGTGTAAAGCACCATGTTGTTATTATATTTCATATGGCTGTTTTGAACGCATTGTGATTTTAGAATTCTATTTGTTGTATGATCCAATATTGACTGCAATGGTATGTTGGCAGAAACTTCATCAACTGTTGCAGATTCAGGAACACAAGCAGACTTCTCCTCTGATATTTTCCCATACGATGGTAGTCCTTGGTAGCCCTTTTTTGCGAGAGACGATCGCATCATATTATACTGTCTGTATGACAGATCAAAATCCATATATAAGGCAACTGCTTCCGAAGTCGAATATTCTTCAGAAGTCACTGCGGGGTTTGTTATGGCTTCTTTCAATTTTGCAATAGTTTCCGAATCATTTTTTCCAAATAGTTAAGAGCAAATAATATATTTAACTCATTTCGTTTGCGTAATTGAAGTTTCAATACTTAGTAAGCTTCCTGTAAACCTATTTCTTTTGATATATCATTAACCTTTCTACGCCTGCTCGACTGCGCAGAGTCTGCGTATGACTTTTGTGGCCGCCCCCGCTTCTTTTGAACTGCTTCAACAATTATGGGTGTTTTACTCACTTTTTTCTTCAAATTAACTGATTTCAAGTACCAACGACTATTATGATTTAATTGGAGAACACAATCTTCGATCTCGAACACTCCTTCCAATTTTTTGAACAACTTTATTTAGTTCAGTTTTATTCAATTCTTTACCGTCTTCATTTAAATTGAATTGTTCACTAAGTTTTTTTAACATCCGATTAATGAACGTCTTTTCCGGAATTTTCTTATCTTCTCAGACTACAACGACTCGTATAGGTATTTTGAATTTATACATTTTACAAGGTAATATACTTATAAAAACAGAAAGCAATAATTTCAGCGAGTATACAAAGCAACGAGTATACAAAGTTGTTTTTTAATTGGATAAATGTAGAAACACAATAAGGCAGCAGCTGTTGTCATTTTTGGCAGCAAGAGAAACAAAGCCCATAATTGGGCAGCGACAGTAACAGCAAATCTGACATTTTGTGTTTCTAAATTCTATGTAGAGCAAGCATCCATCTTGCTTATATATAAATGTTATTTGTTTACAAAATGAACTGAAATGAAACGAAATTTTATGAAAATATGATAAAATTTTTGTGAGAATAAGACCTAAAAAATGAGACATAAAATCGATTCTATCTCACTGCTGTGCTGCTCGGCAGTTATTTTATGTCAAATCGTATGGAAAAAGCTGCTAAGCCCCAATTGTGTTTCTACATTAACTTTCAACATTGTACTCCCATGCAAGGGCTTAATAGGATTTTCAAAATAATATGTTTTCGTGAATTAAAAACATCGCTATACCTTGTCTTGCAGTTTCTTGCAGCAAAACTAAATAATAATTCAGAACAATTAGGGCAAAAATCCCGTATAAGCACAATTTTTTTCCATTTTGAGGAAAACAGTTAAAAGTTTAGGTTAAGGTGAAAAATTTGGCAAAAAAGGGGGTTTGGTAAACTTTAAGTTTACAATTGGAATGTTTTTGGAAATTAATAAATATGCAAACCTTTAATAAACACATCTTTCAAACAAAACAAAATATAATCCCATATCTCCATCCTTCTCCGAATGGTACATCTTGAAACATTGAAAACATTTTTCATAAAATATTTTTTTTTATTTTGACTAAAATTGTTAGGATTTAAGGCTGAATATATTTCTAACCTAAATACTTACAACAAAAAGATGACCAGATTTGGAAAATTCAGCATGTTTTACATTATAATCAATATTCCAATTATAAATATTTAAAAAAATTTAAAATTTTTTTTCGATTTTTGAGCGCTTACCTAGGAAATATAAACACTGTGCGCCGTCGAAAGAAATTTTAGGTGGTCAGAGTAGGGATCGAACCCACGTCCTCATGCACAAGAGCCGCGCACACTACTATTGCACCACCGACGGCGGAAGAGTTACAATTTAATAAAAAGAAGTTGCGTGTGAGATACCAACGAATATGCCCTCGTTCAAATGACCGGCGGGCCTTCGGTGGTTGGCGCGAAACCGAGAGTTAAAATTTTTGATAACTGGCGCATAAATTAAGCTGAATTCTGGTCTATTGCCATAGATCTGCGACTTATGGAAACCCCACAAGAAAAGACTAACTTGCTAAAATGCACGGTGTCTGTGGCAATTTCATGACGCCTCTGCGTGGGAAAACCCTAAAATCGGTCGCGCAGAATGCCCATTGTATCAAGTAGTTACATCCTGTTGGAACCACAAGTCGTGATCGATAGCGCTCTCATTTGACGGTGATAGTAATGCCATCATCGTCTTCGAAGAAGTACTGAGCGATGATGCGTCCGGACCACAATCCACACCAAACAATGGCATTCTGTGAGTGAATTGCCAATTTGTAATGACTGGTATATTCCTAAATTCGGCAATGCTTGTTTATGTACCGGTTGATTCAAAAATGGGTGTCGCCGCCACAATGGAACTACCATTTTGATGATAAAGTTTTATTATCTGCTCGTATGCTCGGCGCTGTAACTTGCAATGTTGATTTGTCTCTATTGCCTGAAAAATAAATAATAGTGTTAGTTCCAAAATAGACAAATACAATATAACCGCCAAGGACTGTCAAAATCTACCGGTCCCTATTGGAAACCTCTTATTCATTAAGCGCGTTTTATCACTTCCGGGATTTTTCTAGTTGTTTTCGTTATTTGGCTCGTTTTAGCACTTTTTTAGTAGTTCGACGGCGCGTTTCGTTCCTGCAGAGTTGGCATCACTGTACATATGTACATATTGCCTTTGCACTTATACAATATCGGATACTATATTTCTTAGGACTATAGCAACAGCAATTCTTCTAAATCTCATAGATGTAAATATTTTTAGTGTTAAAAAATAGAGAAACAAAAATCCAGTTTCGACACACTGCATTCTGCATTCTGTCAGCAGCGTCTTTTTTATAATGAGCGGCTGAAATATAATCATTCTGGCACTATGTAAAACGCAAAACCATGAAGGGCTGGGATTGCCTTCCGCCAACGTTATGTTAGCAACGAAAATACAAAATGAGAATGAGAAACATTAAAGCCCCCTATTTGTTGGCGACCCCCGTAAACGTTATAAGGACCACGATTTACGGATATGTACTTGAAATCTTAGAACACTATACAGATCCGGTGCTATTATCCAACTGGCAGATGCCCTCGAAACTTATAAGGCTGACATTACTGCTATCCAGGAGATGCGATGAACAGGTCATAGATGGACAAAGTAGAAGAATTGTGGCACATACTACAGCTGCCATGACAAAAATCATGAGTTTGGTTGCGGATTTATAGTTGGAAAAAGACTGTGACATCTGGTCTCAACGTTCAACCCCGTTACTGAACTTGTATCCACCATCCGTATAAAAGCGAAATACTTTAAAATATCGCTAATTTGTGTACGGCGGAAGAAAAAGACGATGACACCAAGGACATGTTCTATGAGCGCTTAGAGGAAACATACGACCGCTGCCCAAGCAATGCCATTAACATTGTTCTAGGTGATTTTAATGCTAAAGTCGGCAGAGAAAATGTCTTTGAACCAACGATCGCCAAATTGAGTGTATACGGAATGAGACTGTTAGATTTTGCCGCGGCGAAAAACATGGTTGTCAGTAGTACGAGATTCCAGCATAAAGTGCTAGTTTGATGAAATTTTCAATAGCTTCATTCCAAAAAACTGCTGATGAAGATCTGAAAAAGCTACACGGTTTGCCATGAGTCATTGGGATGCATTTTGCAAAACTTCTTTTTTAAAACCTATATCTCTATTAATAATCTATCTATAATCTATCTTGAGCATGAATAAGAAAATAAAATAGTAATTATAAACCTCTTCACAATTTACAAAATATACATCCTATGTCTATGTATGTGGCCGTCGGTGGTGCAATAATTACTGTGCGCTGCATTTGTATATAAGATCGTGTGTTCAATCCCTGTTCTCACCACCTTAAACAAACTATGTTGCAAAAATCAAAATTTTCTTATGCGCCTACGAAATTTTGAATAAACCCATCTTTTCAACGATTTCAAATAAGCTACCCTTAATAATAACAGATTTTTAGTTTAGAAGGTATAACCGTTCAAAGTTGCCCGATTTTCGGTTTTCAAAAAACACACCATTTTTAGGTAATTTGTTCCAATTTCAGGTGTAATATCACGAAAACTAGGAATCGTCTTTTTTTTGTTTCTATTGATTGATGTATTTATTAAATGTATAAAATTAAAAAAATTACTGTTTGCTTTGTAGTTCTCCAGGTAAATCACTATTTAAAAACTAATAATTTTTTCACTATTTTTCAACTTTGACGGAATATAGAAAAATCTATATTTGCCATATTTTCAAAATATGTTCTTTGATTATTCCTTTACATAATTCAAAAGGGTTTATCTGCCTCTAGGTGCCACTTTGACTTCTAGAAGTAAAAAAGTTAAAAGAGACATGGTTCCAGAAATTGTATGGCGTGCATCCCTTTCACTTTCAAGACATATGTCCGTGGAAACCCATTGCCACGTTATTGTTTTTTTTTAAAGACATATTATTTATATTTTTCATTCTGTAATGTTTTGACTGACAACACTGTAAGTACAATTTGAAGTTTTGAAATGACACACAAAAACACCGAGACACCCCAACTAATTTTTGGGTCATATAATCCAGTGGTATACTCCGTTTTAAAAAGTTAGCTCAAAATAGCGAGATATTTCGATTTTAAATTTGTAGTAGATTTAAGTTGATTTTTGATTTTATTTGAGGGAAAAACCTGCAAAAGCTCTTGTTAAATCAATTTATATATTTTTTTTCAACAAAATGTAACCGTTGAAATAATATACATCTATTTGGAAGCATATTTGGGTCTCAAAAATATATATTATAACCTATAAATCATTGTGTCTCAAACATGTTATATTGAATAGTAAACACAATGTGTTTGGGCACAAGTAAAGAATATTTGCGACAAGCTACAAACACGTAGCGAAAATTCACCCTCTTCTTATTTCTATTCGATTTATGTCCAACCATAGAATAACATACAAGAGCAAGTCCAACTTAATGCAATTTCCAACCACATCTATGACCGTAAGAGAACGGAAAACACCTGATGGAAGTCTTCTCAGTCAGTACGAAAATGATGGTTCCCCATTAAAACCCATGGATACATTAAGGGAAATTTCTCAGAATCCATGAACTTCGTGATTTCGATTTTTAGATGCCTGGCAAGGACTGTACATTTTTCAGATTGCGAAAAGCTGTGACTTGAAAACCTTTATAAAATCATATAAAGTAATATAAAAGTGTCGGCGTCACTAATGTCACAACCGTCAGATAAAGAAAACAAGTTGGCTAGAGCGACGCTACACTGAAAGAAAATCTTTGCATCAAATGGCTGATAAATGTTTATCAATTGTTCTTCAATGAATTGATGACAAATTTCATCAACTCAATGAAAAGGTTCTTCAGTTTGAAGATAGTGCGTTTCTTCACCTTTGTCAGCTTCATCATTAATAATTCGTTTCATAACACTGTAAGTAAAATTTGAAGTTTTGAAATGACACACAAAAACACCGAGATACCCCAACTAATTTTTGGGTCATAGAATCCATCGGTGGTGCAATGGGTAGTGTGCGCGCCTCTTGTACTTGAGATCCTGGGTTCGATCCCAGCTCTGACCACCTTAAATTTCTTTCGGCGGCGGTCACCTCGCATAGTGACGGCGACACTATCGAGTATATTAGCCATGAAAAAACTTCTCAAAATACCGTTCGGAATCGGTGTAAAATTGTAGGTCCCAATCAGTGAGTGAAAACTGGAAAGCGCACAGCTCAGTGATTGTGAGAAGTTCTCCCCGATCCCTTCATGGGATTTAATTTGAAACCATTTATTTTTTTTAGAATCCAGTGGTATACTCCGTTTTAAAAAGTTAGCTCAAAATAACGAGATATTTCGATTTTAAATTTGTAGTAGATTTAAGGTGATTTTTGATTTTATTTGAGGGAAAAACCTGCAAAAGCTCTTGTTAAATCAATTTATATATTTGTTTTCAACAAAATGTAACCGTTGAAATAATAGACATCTATTTGGATGCATAATTAGTTTACCTCTTACAATTTGGGGCCATAATAATTATAATAATTTTGGGATTCGGGATTTTGGGATTGACATCCCTATTAGAAACAGATGCTACAACATATATATCAAAGTGTTCACTTTGACAGATTAGTCTCTACCCGCCACTATAGATGTTAACACATCAAAAATTTAGGCATTTTTTTGACCATTTTGAAAAAATAGAAAAATGAGTGACGAAAAATGCAGATCAGATTGCGAAAAATTAAGTATGTTTTGTTTTGTGTGTGGAAAATTTACACCGAAAAATCATCGACGACATTTGGTTGAAGATGCCCTCAAAGCTCACAATCAGTATTTTTTGGTTACCCCCGCTGAAGAAATGCGAAATGTTGATCATGCACCTGCATTAAATCATGCATTAAACAAATGGTGGAAATTACGGCGATATTCGATGCCATTTGGACTTTCAATGATATGGACCGGTCCAGAGGAACATGATACAGAAAATTGCTACGCGTGCAAGAACGATGTAAATGGTCTCAATCGAAACAGTAAGTTCACTTAGATAGACTATACATGGAATACACAATAATTTATTCTTATAGAACGATCCGGTTTTATATACCAAGGTGTGCCAAGTGCTCACGTACCAGTTCCACACAGTGATGAATTGCTTGTCCCAGTACATCCATCGACATACCAATATGATACTGCGTCCTATGAAGTATAAACACAAACTTCAGCAACATCATTACATCATGCTGAATCTGATTACCTCCAGCCAGTTATAAAATATCCATCATTAAATTCGCAGGAACATTTAGATAGAATCGTTCAAAATCTGAAGCTATCTCAAAATAATGCAATGACTTTGGCTTCGGAACTAAGAAGCGTCACCGTGCTGGCACCAGGTGTAAAAGTTACATCTTACAAATACCGGCAAGCACCAGGACGCAGCTTATGCATATTGTTAAGATATTCCCGGTTTAATGAATGAAATGGGAATCTGCAACTATAATCGATCTCATAGACGCCATTTCATAGACTCTTTAACCAGAAGCTTAATAGTAGTCTTGCTATTTGACAACAGCAGCGTTAAACCAGTGCCATTGATGTACGCTCTTGGAATGCATGAGTCGTATGATACCATGAAATTAATTCTGGATCGCATCAGTAATGACGAACACAATTAGCGCGTAAATTGTGATTTTAAGGTTCTTTCTCTATTAGCTGGAATGCAAACTGGCTACACAAAGTACATGTGTATTTTTTGGAACAATGGGACAGCCGTGCAAAATGGAACCAGTACGAAAAGCGAGATTGGCCAAAACGCGATTCGCAAGTTTTTGGCGAATTTAATGTAATTCGTCCACCATTGATCCCCCTTCAGAAAATAATGCTTCGGGTTCTTCATATCAAGCTGGGAGTTTTAAAGAATTCTTTAAAGCGTTTGGTTCGCGTTAACGCAAATGCATTATCATACTTGAAAAACAACGCTTTTCCAAAATTATCAATTGAAAAATTAAAAGAGGGTAATTTTGTGTAACTAAAAGTGTGTGACTGCAATATATTTTATATCAATTTTTTTTAACAGGTGTAGTTAACGGTCCAGATATACGGAAACTTTTAGGGGATACAAGTTTTTCTGAAATGTTAGATGAAACTGAACTACACGCATGGAACTCAATTCGTGCGGTAATTGAAAACGTTCTTTGCACAAATCGCTCACCAGAGTACCGTCATTATATTGACAACATGATGAAGTCTTTCGACAAACTTGGCGTTAATATGTCGTTGAAAATCCACATGTTACATACACATTTCGATTTTTACGAACGACAATTGTCCACAGAAACAGACGAAACTGGCGAAAGATTTCATCAAACTATAATGGCATTCGAAGATAGTTTCGCTGCAAAAAGAATAGACTCAATGCTTTCTGATTTCTACTGGTCGATTGCAAACAAAGAGTAAAACTTGAATAAATCCAAAAAAAATTATAAAATCATCAAAATAAGAGCAAATATAGGTCCATGTCCGATTGATAATGGACGTCCATTATTTCTAGATATAAATTTTGACAAATAAATAATAAACAAATTGATTTTAAACAAGTTTTTTAATTCAAATAAAATCAAAAATTGTCTTAAATCTACTACAAATTTAAAATCGAAATATCTCGTGAACTTTTCAAAACGGGGTACACCACGATCCCAAGTTAGGTTGACATATCTCGGCATTTAGTTAGTTAGTTAATTCATTTATTAGTATTTATAATACTCTTAATTTACATTATTCATTTATATTTCATTTCTAACAAAATTTATACATTCTTTATTAAAGATATTATTATTGGGTTCATTCTTAATTCTATTTGGTAATGCGTTGAATAGTTTGAGGCCCTTGTAGAAAAGTGACCTCTGCATTGAGGATGTTGTAACCCGCTGTAGTCTGAAGTTATTGGAATTCCTTAGTGAATATGGTTGTGCCTCACCAACATATCTGGTTTGTTCACATAAGTAGTCTGGTGCAGTCCCCTGTTGTATTTTTTTTATCAGTTTTATGGTGTTTAGTGCTAGCCGTTGTTTTATATTCATCCATTTGAGGGTATTTAGCATGGTGTTTATTGGTGTATATCTGTTGCATTTCAAAATCGATCGCATTGCTTTATTCTGAAGTTTTTGCAGTCTTTCTATGTGTGTATCATTGCAGCATGTGTATAATATTGTGGAACCGAATTCAAAATGTGGTTTAATTATTGTATTATAGACGTTTATTGCCGTTAAGGCGCTTATTTTATTTCTTATTCTTTTGAAGAACCCTATTTTTTTCCGATTTTTTTACATACATATTCTATATGTTCGTTAAATTTGAGATTTTTATCAATTATGAAGCCAAGGTATTTGATGTGGTCAACTTTCTCTATTGTTTCTCCATTTAGTTCAATATTCATTTCACTTATCATATTTATTTCCATAATTTTTGTTTTTTTTTCATTTAGTTTTAGTTTATTCATTTTTAACCATTTACTAATGTTATTTATATCTGTTATTAGGTTGTCCCGACATTGTTCAGGGTTACTTCCTTCTGTGAAAATAAGTGTATCGTCTGCATATAAAACCATTTCGCTGTTTTGCAATACATTCGGCATATCATTTATATATATAATAAACAATAATGCTCCCAATATTGACCCTTGGGGAACTCCGTAGTTATTATTTATTTTCTCTGATTTTGCATCGTTAACCTTTGTAAACTGTTTTCTGTTTGATAAGTATGATTTAAACCACTCTAGTTCTGTATCTTGAATACCATACATAAATAGTTTGTTTATTAGTATATCCCTATCGATGGTTTCAAATGCTCTTTTAAAATCCAAAAAGATTGCCATTATTTTTTTATTTTTCCCTATATTTTTCCATCGGTTTATAACATAATTCACGGTAGTCTCACATGAAAAATTTTTTCGGAAACCTGATTGATATTTAGTTAGTATCGAACATGATTCAATGTGTTTTACTAATTGTTCCTTCACGACCATCTCTAGTATTTTTTCAAAAGTTTTTAAGGTATTTATTGGCCGAAATTCATCACATTTCTTTGTCTTTGCTATCTTTTCGACCGGAGTTATCATGGTATCTTTCCAATTTTCTGGAAATATTCCAGTTTTTAGTGAGTCATTTATGATTTTTAACAGTATATTGCCGGTTGGGATCCAGTTATTTAGTATTATTTTTGGTGTTATTTTTTCAAAGTCTTTTTTATTCTTTAAGTTTTTTGTGATATTTTTAAGTTCTAAAAGAGTGATTTCACGGAATTTGAATTTTTCTTCGGTCATATTTATATGGTTTATATACTGCACATTATCAATCGAATCTCTTATATCTTTAATACTTTTAACAAAATATTCATTAAAATGATTAGCTACTTGATTGTTATCCTTATGTTCACCATCACTGAATATCACAGATTTGATCATATTTTGCTCTTTCTTCATCACTAAGTTTTTTATTGTGTTCCACATTTGTTTTTGATCTTTGGCGTTGTTTATTTGGTCATTTGTGTAATTAAATTTTGCGTTCTCAATTTCCACTTTATATTTATTTCTTATTTCGGTGTAGTTTTTCCACGCTTCGATTGTATTTTCATACTTGGCCTTATCATGCATTATAATTTTATTTTGCTTCATTCTATTGAGATCATCAGTAAACCATTGATCAGAAAAGTCTTGCTCTTTTACCGTTATTATTTTAGAGAATTTCCGTACAGTTTCCTCGTAACAGCTGTCCAAATATTTTGCGTTATCATTTATGTCTATGCCTTCATCGTATTTCAATATTGCACTTAGTTCTCTGCTAAAAGGCCCCGGCTTATATTTAAAAATCTCTACTTGTTTATTGCACTTTGTTTTTCTTATATCACATTTAATCATTATGTTTATTACCTCATGGTCTGATATATTTAATGCTGAATTCATTTCCACCGATATTTTATGGCTGTTTGTTATAACATAGTCAATAATTGTTTTTGATAAATTTGTGATTCTGGTGAATTGATTAACTATTTGCCTTAGACCATTGTCATGCATAGAACTTTGAACTTTCCTTTTGTAAAAAGTATTTTTTGACCAGTCTATATTAAAATCACCCATTACCAAAATATCACAGTTCTTCTCACTCATCACCTCAAGGGTTTCTTGAAACGCTACGCAAAACTCTGCTTCACTTCCACTAGGAGATCTGTATATTGCACACATTAATATAATATTATTTTCGCATTGAGCCTCGCAAACTAATATCCAGTAGTTAGACTTCACAACTATCTCGTATAATTTTTTTACTATCCATTCGTGTTTATAATAAATAATTACTCCTCCCGTTCGCGTTGAATTTGAGTAGCTAATAATTTGATTATAGTTCGCTAACATAATTTCAGATTCTTGAATATCTTCGGTCAAATGTGTTTCCGATAAAACAAGGAACTCCGGATTCTCTTTGGCGATTAGTACCTCAATTTGGTTGTAGTTATTCGTTAAACCTTGAACATTGGTATATATTGCACTTATTGTATTTGGTTGTTATTGCGTTAACCCTAGTCTTTTCTTTTTAATGGCCAATTTGTTTTGGTACACCGGACATTTTTTATCGTGTCATTTTCACCTACTTACAGTGCAATTAGTTTGATATAATAGTTTGAAAATTACATTTTAAGTCGGCTGCTTACCTGAGAGCCTCTGCCAAAGTCTGCTCTCCATATTCTGTTACAGACACAGGATGCACAAAAAACTACTAAACTAAATAGCAGGTACGCACATCTCTTAAAAATTACTTTGGCGTACAAATATTCAAGCATTCATTCACATAATAATAATACAGGTACGCACAAATCTTATTCGGACACGTGTATAATATAAAAATTGCATAATTCAACCTAAATCCGTATGTACGCAGGGAACAGGTAACATTTTTAGGCATGGTAGCACATCCCTTTTTATAAAAACTTAATCAATCAATAATGCAAAATAAGCACAATCCCTGGATTAGTCTACGACTGAAAGTTGGCGCAAAAAGTACTGAAAACATGGTGTTGAACAATTTAAAATTATTTAACCTGTTTAGAAAGTCAACCACACCAACGTATTTCGCGGAAACTGGTTTAGAAGAATATAATTTTTATCTGATATCTACAACTGTTAAGCAAAATGGATAAAATCCAATCGCACCATTGGGAAAATCAACTACAAATACGTAGACTGGCTTAATGAAGACACCATCCTGGATATATTGGCAGAAGATAAAAACAACACATCAACCGGAGGAGCAAAAGGAAGGCAAAACAAAGTATGGAGGAGTATTCAATTTTCACAAGAAAGATGAAACAAACTGACAGGAACAACCTCGACATTGTCATGCCCGATTTGCAAAAAGGGTCAGAAGAATTTCGGTAATTTCTACAAACGAGGAGAATTACGAATATGGAATGTCATCATTGCTCGCAAGGATAAGGTGTATGGAGTTCTTGCTAAAATTGACTTATACCCTACCACAAAACGAGGAAAACTTCTATGAAAATACATCAATTAAGCATAAGGAAAAGATCAGAAAGAACCAAATACAGGAAGTTGGACTAACAGTAGACTGCCCCAAGTGCGGATACGGAAACTCAAACGATGGAAATACTTTTAGGAGATTTTTTGAAAATGATGAGGGACTAACTGGAATTGATAATCAAAACTGCAAAGAAAACAGCAATGCTATAAAATATGGAGAATACGCATCGAAAACTGCATCACTTTTAGTGGAAATGTATCCACAGAAGAAGTTGACCCCGAAAGTCCATAAAATATTGGCGCATGGCAATATATAATTGAATACCAGTCTATGTCAAATGGAGAGCTTTCTGACGAAGCACAGGAGTCTCTTAACAAATTGTATAAAAAATATAGATTGAAGAATACGTTCAAAGCATCCAAGGCATAGAGTAAATATGGGTAGAGAAAATCTTTCACTCACCAAATTTCTGACATTTGTCCTCGTGTGATGTATACGTTTGATGTTGAAAAGAATTGCTTTACTAATACCAGATAGAGGCAATGGTTCAAAACAACGAACAAAATAACAACAACGGCATTTCGTTTTGTGTGTTAAAATTAATGTGTTAAATATAACACAAATGTATGTTAACAATAACAGTCAATAAAAAAGTTTAAAACACATTTAAATTTCACAGTTTTTCACCAAAATGGCATGAAAAATTAAAGCAGGAAGTTATTGTAATTCCACCTGGTGTATATCACTTTTCGTCAAACATCTCTCTATCACACCGACCGCATCACGAAGAGTGTGAAAGGAAACGTCAGATGAGACAAATGGCGGCTCTACTATAAATTTACTCTATGATCCAAGGGTGAGGCAAAATTATGTCCACTTTAACATGTTCAACATGTTGGCACAAATAGAGTTAGAAAATAATTATAGTTTAGAAATTATTAGTCTTTTAGATATACATTTTCTTACGAATTGTGAAAATTTTATATTATTACAGAAAGTTAAAAAAAACATAGTTTATTTAATTTCTTGGGTACTACTTTTAAAATATAAAAACCTTAAAAAAGAACTAAAAAATTTAAAATTGGTAAAAATAATTTTTTTGTTACCATAAAACTGATTTTCCACAAATTTTAACTTTGATAACCCATAAGTAAGCACCTACAGTGTTGTAGCACCATTTCCAAACACTCATTTCATAGGCTGAACAATCATCTATCATTTGTTTATTGACTATTTTACAGCCTCATGATGTCAGGCGTCTTACACATATTAATTAAACAAACAAATTAAACAAATTTCAACATATTCTTCCAACTGGCTCTATCCTTCGCCTTTTCTCGCCAGTTGGTAACACCAAGGATCCGGAGGGATTCTTCTGCCTGGTCTTTCCAGCGGAGTCTTGGTCGTCCTCTTTTCCTGCTTCCATCGGGTACGTTATCAAAAACCTTTTGCGCTGGCTCATCTTCATCCATTCTGATAAAATGGCCTAGCCAACGCAATTGGCCCACTTTGATCCGTCTAGCTATATCCACGTCAGAATAGAGATTATATAGCTCTGCGTTCCAGCGACGTCGGTACTCGCCGTTTTCCCTAACAGGCCCAAATATTTTACGGAGAATTTTTCTCTCGAAAACTCCCAGGTGTTTTTCATCCGCTTGCGATATGACCCAAGTTTCGGAGCCATATGTCAAGACAGGTAAAATGAGAGTCTGATATAGCTGGACTTTTGTCCGTCGAGAGAGGGCTTTGTTCCTAAACTGCTTGCTGAGCCCAAAATAACATCTATTTGCAAGCACAATTCTCATATCTATCTCCAGGCTGACGTTGTTGTCCTTGTTCACGGCGGATCCAAGGTAGACAAATTCATCTACCACTTCAAAATTAAATCGGTTGTCAACGTTCAAGTGCGGACCAAGTCGAGAGGTTTCTCTAGTCGTTGACACCATCAATTTTGTCTTGCCCTCATTAACAGCAAGACCGACCTTCGCTGATTCTTGAAAATACTCCAGTAACCTCTCGCAAATTTCGCCCAATGATGTCTATGTCATTAGCACACACCAGCAACATATGGCTCTTAATGATCTTGTTCGTATTTACTGCAGCCTTTCTCATTATTATCTCCATTAAGATGTTGAAGAGATTGCACGAAAGTGTGTCGCCTTGTCTCAGTCCTCGCTTGGTACAGAATGGTTCACTACTGATTTGGTGTTGGTCAGCGTCATTCTACAGAGACGGATCAGTTTTGCCGGAATACCAAGGTCAGACATAGCTTCGTACAGTTTTCCCCGTATGGGGCTATCGAAAGCAGCTTTGTAAATAAATAAATAAATGGTTTCCCATTAGACCCCATGAATGAATCGGGAGAGCTTCTCACAACCATTGAGCTGTGCGCTTTCTAGTTTTATACTCTCTGATTGGGACTTACAGTTTTACAACGGTTCCGAATCTCAAGTACAAGTGCACCACCGACGGCCTTTGTAATCGACCAAAAGATGGTATATATCGATTTGCTTTTCGTGAGTCTTTTCCAGGATTTGGCGTAGCGTGAATATTTGGTCAATCGTGGACTTGCCTGGTCTAAAACCACACTGATAAGGTCCAATCGTGTTTTAAATAATTGGCTTTAGTTTTTCACATAATACGCTCGACAAGAACTTATATGCGATGGATAAAAGACTGATACCGCGATAGTCGGAACAGACACACGGATCACCCTTTTTGAATACAGGACTTAATAACACTGAGACTTCAATCGTCAGGCATAAATATACCGCATATAAGTTGATGCATGTCGGCTAGCAGTCCTTCGTCACCTGCCTTAAAAAGTTCAGCGGGTAGACCATCCGCACCAGCGGCTTTATTATTCTTAAGCCGGGGGTAGAATCTACATTATTTTCCACTATCATTACCTCCTGATCTGCAGTGGAAAAATCTGAGTGGAGTAGTGCTGAAAAGAGGTCTCTCCACAATTTTAGTATACACTGCTTATCAGTCACCAGATTCCCATTATCGTCCTTGCATAAGGCAGCCCATTATTAGGCCCGATATTCGATCTTCTTACTCTCTCGAAAAACTTTCGGGATTCACCATTCATCCTGCACGTTTCGGTTTTTACACTCTCTCTCTCTACTCCCACTGCCATGTTTTCCGCCTAAGTAGTTGATTTTTCGCCCTTCTCAGCCTCTTGTACTGCACACTCGCAGCACGCGTTGTAACTGACTGTTTCGTTGCCATACGTGCAGCGTCTTTTTCATCAGTTGCAGTGCGACATTCTTCGTCATACCATGGCTTATCCTTCTGCGGTTTTTGATAGCCAAATTCAGTCCTTGCAGCGGTTTCCAAAGAATGGAAAATGTGCTTCCACTGCGGATCTGGGTCTTCGGGAGGGGGGGTATTTTGCTCTAGCAGGAGAGAGAGCTTCTGTCGATACGACATTGATATCTCAGGTATTTGTAGCTTGTCAATATCCAGCTTTTCCTGTGTTCGGCCCCGTACGTTTTTCGCCGTGCTCAGTCTTGTGCGAACTTTCACAGCCACCAGGTAATGATCCGAGTCGATATTGGCACCTACAATCACACGTACATCCATTACACTAGAAGAGTGCCTGCCATCTATTACCAAGTGATCAACCTGGTTCTTCGTCCGCTGATCACGAGATATCCAGCTAGCCTTATGAATGTCCTTATGCTGGAATAGTGTGCTACTAACTACCATGTTCTTTGCAGCGGCGAAGTCTATCAGTCTTATTCCATTATCGGAGGTGGTTACCGATGATTGGTCGAAAGACACTTTCCTTTCCTAATTTGGCATTAAATTCTCCTAGGGTAATCTTAATGTCGTGGTCAGGGCAGCGTTCGTATACTTCCTCCAGACGCTAATAATATGTTTCTTTGACCTCATCATCATTATCCTCTGTCGGTGCGTGCACACAAATTAACGAAATGTTGAAATATTCCGCTTTGATGCGAATTGTAGCTATGCGGTCACTCACTGGGTTGAACCTTGAAACTAGGCGTTGCAGTCTTGTGCCAACTATAAATCCGCACCCGAATTCGTGCTTTCGTTCATGGCAGCTGTAGTAAATATCGAAGTTTTTCTTTCCGGTGCAACCATATCCTGTCCATTGCATTTCCTGGATCGCTGTGATATCAGATTTATATTTTCCGAGGACATCCGCCAGTTGGAAAGTAGCACCCGTCCTGTATAGCGTTCACATATTTCAGGTACATATACTTAAATTGTGGTCCTTATAATGTTTGCGAGGGTCGTCAACAGTTGGGGGTTTCTTTGTTCATTATTTTTGGTATTTTTAGTCGTTCCGTCTGTTACTAACTTAATTCTAAATGATACGTGTACACGAGCAAAATTGTGTGATCTACGGGAAAGTCGGAAAATTGATTTTTGTTTTTAACTAATTTTATAGACATTTTAACGTTATTTTCAATGAAACAACCTACAGGCTCCTAACTTCATACAATTTGTTTCAAATTACACTTGAAGAACGCAGCGCGACTCATAATCTTTAATATTGGGTCCGCCATCTAACGTTTTTTTCAACTAGTGCTTATTTCGTGAATGTTAACATTTAGCTCATGTCTGATTTGACAGATAATTAGTTTTATCCTTCCGCTGAACGAATATGGTTGTGTATACGCTTGAACAACGCTGGGAAATGGTAATGTTGCAGATGCCGATTTTGCCAAAAAAAAAATCATCTTTTCAGATGAAGCTCATTTTTATCTGGCGGGTATGTAAACAAGCAAAATTGTCGCATTTGGGGCACAGAAAACCCGCACGCAAACATTGAAAAGCCGATGCACCCAAAACGAGTCACTGGTTGGTGCGGATTTTACAGTCAATGGCGATCGTTATCGGGTCATGTTGAACGAATTTTTGTTCACAAAAATTGAAGAGGAGGACATTGACAACATTTGGTTTCAACAGGACGGCGCTACGTGCCACAAAGCCGAAGCTACACTCGATGTTTTGCGCCCTGTTTTTGAAGATCGAATTATCAGCCGCAGAGCTGATGTCGTTTGGCCACCTCGGAGCTGCGATTTGACACCGTTGAGCTATTAATTGTGGGGTGCCCTCAAAGATAAGTGTTACGCCGACAAGCCAGAGACAATTGACGCTTTAAATGACAATATTCGTGAAGCCATTGGTGAAATACAGCTGCACACAATCGATAATGTGCTTAAAAATTGGACCGATCGTGTAGGCTATTGCATGGCCAGCCGAGGCAGCCATTTGTATGAAATTATTTTCCATTATTAACCGGAATGATTGTACTTTCAAATAAAAAAAGAAATTTGAGAAAATATTCAGTAGTTTTTGTTTTATAGCATTTTCAAAAAAAAAAGTTAGTTGGCGGACCCTTTAGCTGTTTTCTCGAAGGATTGATTTCTGACCAGAGGTACCTTTCCGTATTATAGGAGAATTCCCAGCGTGACACGGCAAATTCGTGTCACCCATGCACCTCTACGTAAATCATAAGTTTCAATGTTATCTCTTTTCTGACAAAAGTTTCTCAAGTACAAACTTGTAAATTATTCATCATTTAACTGTCAAGAATCTAACTCTCTTTAGTTAAGGCCCGTACTAAGATCAACATTCCACATGAAATTTTACAAAACTCCATATAAAATAATGCCTGCGGAATATCGACGAAATATTTCCGCACGTGTAGTACATGATGTTTATTATGTTCTAGCCCGATGCTATTTAAACACTTCACTCCCGTCTGCGCATATTTTCAATTAGTTGTTGAACCAGTTGAATTTTATATGGTTATAAATACAAATCCTTTTAGAGTATTTTGAACAAAGCTGACGATGACATTTGAAATCCTTGTGCACGGTGTCTAACTCTCGTGTCCGGGCTTTCATCGCCATTGTCTCGCACTGCAGCAAATATTGTGCCGTGCATACGCTTCAAGGTCGGCCAGAATTCGCTTTATCTCCCAGTGTATACAAAGTTTCAAAATTCTTTACAATACGCTGAATGGTTGACTTGCTCCGCCCATTATTTAAATTTCGCAAAATTCTTCGCGTTTTTACAATTGAACGATTAGATGCTCCATAATAAATAGTTATTGACTGTTCTGCACAACTGTCAAATACAAACTGACAAACTGTAAATGTCAAAAAACATCGGCCTGAAACATAAAAGACACCCTGTACTAAGTTGTTCAACCGAAATATACGGAACAAAAGTAGATTTTTAGTGTAAAAGAAACTTAAAAACAGCGAAAAATATGGTCGTCATCACTGATAGGTATGTTGCTGCCCCATTTCGCAGCGTAAAAAATTAGTTTTGCTCAAAATTTTCACGTGACTCTTCTTAGTACTCGGCTTTACAGACTGTTTGGTGTAAACAGACAACATCTAGTAACAATTTTTTTCAAATTGTTGCTGACAGGTCTAAATACACACGGAATAATGTTAATGAACAAAGTTCTATTTGACTAATGCAAGGAAAGAATGTTGTGCAACAAAGTTCATTCAACAATATTTTGGAAAACAAAGTTCTAACTGGAACATTTTTCAAGTCATTTTAGAACACAAGGTTTTATTTGGTTGTTAGAACTTTGTTAACCAAATTATTATAGAAAAACATGTAGTTAGAACTTTGTTGCATTGGATATCTCGTAAACGATAAGAGATATATCTTTATGGCGATAGCAGTAATCGAAATAGCATACCCAATTTAGTATGATGCAATATTCAGATCATTTTATCAAAAATTGTCAGTTAGAACCTTGTTATTCTAAGGTCGGGAAATGCTAGTTTAAGAATTCTCGTGCATTTTGGTTCCTTGTCATAAGTCAGCCACAAGCCATTCACGGCAGTCGTCACGTATTAAAATACCTCTGCTGGATCCGTCATTTACCGATAGACGTTCAAGAATTGATACGCCAGGCGATCGAATATAATGCCTACTAATTCCACCCTGAAAACATACTATTGGCTACGATAACTGACCCGGAACATGCAGTACGAGGTGAAGGATATGATAAAATGCGAACAGCGAGGGATAATCCTCCATCCAGTGAATTTCATGTACCATGTATTTCATGTACATGGGATTATTAAATTCGTCGGTGATTAATACATTAATATGATTGACTGGGAGAAAATAACAGTAACATAACCACCGTTTACAATTCCACACGGATGAAGAAATTATAAAGATACCAGGTAATCAGTGGAGGAAATAATAATAAAAAAAATATGTACATAATTTTGCATTTGTTGTAGATTTTCTATGCCATTCACAAAACACTAAGGGTAGTATTCTAAAAGTCCCGAAAGTGAACGTAAACGCAGAAGCCAACGCGAACGTCAAAGTCAAAAAAAGGAGTTTATATATCACTTCGCGCTTGCGTTTGTTTACGAAAGCTGTCACTGACATATGCGGTTTCTAGAGTTGCCAAACTAAAATAAACATTTATAGATCAGATAAAGTTATTTTGAGTGAAATGCTCAGAATGAAAAAGATTACAAAATTTAGCTCTATTTCAGTAGTTCGACAGATTTTAAGATTGCTATTATTTATAATACTGCAAATACCAACAATATTCACATAAAATGTGTAAAAAACCTATGTTATTTTGGGGTTCAATGTCCAATAAATTTCCCCATCTATATTAAATTAGTTGTCTTTTCAAAAACACGTGCCATTTGGCGGTATGTATTGATTGTAATGTGTTGGTTGTTTTGTTTGTTATTGTCAACATCAACTGATGTTTATAATCTTTAAATATAATTATAATAGTTTTGCAACGCATTATTTATTTGAACGTTCCATTTCTTATGATATTATTATAAATAAGAATTTCAGTGAGTAAGCAGTATAATTTTGAATTATTTAAAAAAAAAGTTTGAGCTCTATCCGTCGCATGCATTTCAGCCAAAATACTTGTAAGCAATGAAATGCAAAATACTACCATCTGCCGATCTCGATCGAGATTTTTCTTTAAATTTGTAATTTCTTCAACTAACGCGAAGAACTGTGGCGTGTCCAACTTGACAGCTGAAGTGATCAAAAACGTTGCGCTGCGTTTTATAAGCTACTCATTAAATAACATAACTCAACGCAGGTATTCACCGAACAGCTGTAACGTTTTATAAACTACCAAAACGACAAAAGTAACGCGAAGTGACTGATTCACGACTTATAGAATACCACCCTAAGTGTTTTGTACGAGTTGTATGTGAATTATCGCTTGCAGTCACTCAACTTGAGTTGCGCCATAATTTGCTATAATTATCTTTACTCTCCTTTGTATTTAATTTGTAATAAATTCAAAACACGATTTCAATGGTAACTAGATTAAAAATTAATTATACAACGAAAGTACTTAACAATATGCAATAATTTGCGCAAAAAGTATGCAATAATTTTTATTTAAATATGTTTTCGATAGCGCCAAAAAGTAATTGGTGGTAATAATGCAAACAACATGAAATTTTTTTTTGGATTAATGCTGTAAATACATCTTGTCATACCGTAACTTTTTTGTTTTTGAATAAAACTGTATACTTTCAAAGCAAAATGTTCTTAGTTTTTAAGAGGTTTTAATCTTAGAAAACAATATTTTTAAATTTTAGGGGTAGAACCTGCATTAAATGAGGCCTTCATCAGAAAATGATGTCGTTCATCAGCGACATCTATAGAACATATCGTCACCTGAAATGCAAAAGGCCGTAACTAACATTTTCAAAATTGTTCAGGAGAAGCAAAAAACAAAAAAAAATTATTCACATTTGTTCGTAAATCTTTTAAGAATTTCGTTAATAATGTCGGTGTTTTTAGTGGGAGAAGGCTAAAAATTTGTGAGGACGTGTAGTTTGGTATTATGTACCAATTTCAATCAAAAAGTCAATTTTGAAAATGATGTTAGTTACGGCCTTTTGCATTTCAGGTGACGATATGTAGTACTCGCCGATACCTATACAACGATGTCTTGTGGGGGTACGAAAAATGACCCAAAACAAAATCGCCCAAAAAAAAAAAAATGAAAAATGGGCCAAAAATTTTCCATAGAAAATTGGGTATAATTTCATATGAAAAAACGCCCATAAAAGTGGGTGATATTTCTCGCTTTTTTGGGCAATTTTTCTTCTTTTTTTGGGCGATTTTTCATTACGAAAAATCGTTCATACATTAAAAATGAAAAACAGCCCAAATAAAAATTGAGGGCATGAGAATTAAAACTTGGTAAAGACCATTCTTGGTGCAATGCGTTTTTTCACATATTCTTGTTCTCTAGACCAAGGCGCACCCTCTGATATAACATCCACACCTCTATAGTTCCTAGTTTGGTCGCTAGGGAGCATCAAAGTACATCCATATTGTCAGTGAGTATGAAAACAAGGTATTCAGAAAACAGTTTTTTGCTTCTCCTGAAAAGTTGCAAAAATGGTCTTTACCGAGTTTTAATTCTCATGCCCTCAATTATCAAAAATCGCCCACATTGTAAAAAGTAGGAATGTATTCGTATTCTATCGAAGCCACAAACCTCTACATATAATATACTTTAAAAACAGAATTACCAACAGTCAAATAAATTCATAATAATAAATAGCATTACACAGTGCAACACGAAAAAAAATAACCATATACGGACACCACTACGTGATAAAAGACTAAAAAAAAAAGACCCGTGTTTCCCAATTTTTCCAAAAGTCATGCACTTTTTTTTTATGGGCCGCCAAAGATTTGGGGCCTTGGTATCATTTTCGTAAAAATGTGATCATTTTCTCAGGCTCATATCTTGCAAACCGTTCAGAATTTCGAGGCAAAGTTGTAGCTCTTGTCATAAAGAACAAAAATTGCGAACATATAAAATCAAAAAAACTTCACCTTCCAGATCAAAATCGCAAAAAACTTAAAAAAATTCGATTTTTTTTTACCTTTTTTCCCGTGTTCAGGTCCATAGGTAGCAAACCGTTCAAAATTCAAGGAAACAATCAACTACAAAAATTTACCTAAGATCTCAATAAACAAATTTCTAGAACATATAAACTTCCTAGAGATGATTCTTAACACTGTTTAGGTAGCACGCAAAAGTGAAAAATTTGCCGAAAATTTTTTAATTTCATTTCTTTTCCGTATTCCGTATCCGTGTAGTGGGATGCCATTATCAAGTCAATAAAGATTGTGCATTGTATGTATCTTAATATATGTTTTCGAACAAGATGTATCATAAAGTTAGAGGGTTGCTATTTATATTTTTGGTCCCGGCAATATTAGTGATGCCAGATAAAAACTGGGACTTCCATTGGGAAGTTTCAAATTTTCTAGCTTAAACACGTTTTCACTTACGAGCAGTATTTTTTGTATTTACAGTGTTTTGAAAAATGCATCTCGGTCGAAAAATGGAATCAAAACAATAAATAAATACATAAATGGTTTCCCATTACATCCCATGAAGGAATTAAGGAGAGCTTCTCACAAACCAGTGAGCTGTGCGCGTTTTAGTCTTACACTCACTGATTGGGACCTACATTTTTACACCGGTTCCGAACGGTATTTTGACAAGCTTTTTCATAGATAGTGTCGCCTTCACTAAGCGAGAAAAATGGAATTAACCCGTGAATATTTTCGTGCGATGATAAGGTGCGGCGTTGATTATCGAGACAATCAATTAATAAATTATAATAATATAATAATACGAAATATATTTATTATTAAATATAATAAATAATAAATATTTTATCTTTATATATGGATATATTTAATTCGGCATCACTTTTTTTAAACAAATCACTAAAAGTAAAATTTTTTGAAAAATAATCGCTAAAACGGCATTATGTCGATATTTCGGAAACGAAGAGTTCAATCCAAAAATAACTAATTTTTCCGGGTTTGTAAGGGTTTTTCATAAGATGGTCCAATTCCTATGGACAGCGTTTTTTGAAAAAATCGACAAAAAAAAACAAAACCGTAAAAATAAAAAAAAAATGGCTATAATTCGGAAACGGTGTGTCGAACCGCAAAAAGAATAAATTTTTTTACCCCCATAGGAGACTGTAACCAATGCGTGTATTTAATACAGAATCACTTTAAAGAATCGCTAATACTAAAATTTTTCGAATAAAAATCGCTAAAACGCCCTTATGTCGGAAAATAACAAATTTCTCCGCGTTTTTAAGGATTTTTCATAAAGTGGTTGAATTCGTATGGACAACTATTTTAACAAAAATAGCTAAAATTAAAGAAGAGCTATAACTCGAAAACGGTACTTTCAACGCAAAAAAAATAAATTTTGTGCCTCCATAGGAGGCTTTAGCCTTTCATAAAAAAATCAGTTAAACTTTTAAAAATAAGTGATGCCGTATTAAATGCTTTCTATGGAGGTTACAAAGTTATTATTTTTGCGATTGGGCGCACTATTTCCAAGTTATACCTATTTATTATTTTAGCGATTTTCTTATTTTAGTGATTTTTCTTCCATACGATTGGAGCACTTTACGAAAACCCTTCAGAAACCTTAAAAAATTATATATTTTTCCGATTGGACGCTCCTTTTCAGAGAGGCTTAGGGGCGTTTTATCGATTTTTGATTCGTACCGCACCGTTTCCGAGTTGTAGCCTTTTTTATTTTTAGCGATTTTCTTATTTTGGGGATTTTTTGGAAAATAATTCTTCCATTAGAATTGGACATCTAAATGAAAACTTTCCAAAAATTTTTATTTTTTCCGATGCCCGTCTCCGAGATATAGACATTTTTTCTAAATATTTCACATTTTCGATCACAAATGGGAATGGGTTACAATGGGTAACCCATTACTCATCACCGAGGGTAATGGCGAAAGGTCGCTTTCCCATTCCCCATGTGTAACACAGTGCAACACGAAAAAAAATAACCATATACGGACACCACTACGTGATAAAAGACTAAAAAAAAAAGACCCGTGTCTCCCAATTTTTCCCAAAGTCATGCACTTTTTTTTTATGGGCCGCCAAAGATTTGGGGCCTCGGTATCATTTTCGTAAAAATGTGATCATTTTCTCAGGCTCATATCTTGCAAACCGTTCAGAATTTCGATTTACTCTCTGAGGCAAAGTTGTAGCTCTTGTCATAAAGAACAGAAAGTGCGAACAAAAAAACTCCACCTTCCAGATCAAAATCGCAAAAAACTTAAAAAAATTCGATTTTTTTTAACCTTTTTTCCCGTGTTCAGGTCCATAGGTAGCAAACCGTTCAAATTTCAAGGAAACAATCAACTACAAAAATCTACCTAAGATCTCAATAAACAAATTTCTAGAACATATAAACTTCCTAGAGATGATTCTTAACACTGTTTAGGTAGCACGCATAAGTGAAAAATTTGCCGAAAATTTTTTAATTTCATTTCTTTTACCTTTTTCTCCTGTTCAGGTCCATAGGTAGCAAAAAATCAAATATGCCTGGCCAGAACCATGTGTTTGTCCAAGGGTTAACACCATTGAGGTAGCGCTTAGGTATCACGCGATCATGCACCGACAGCAGCAGCACAGGCAATGCAGTAAGCTCAGCACACGCAACAAGGGACGCAGCACACAATATAAAAGCGACACGACGCTCACATCGAGGCATTACACAGCGCGACGTCAACGAGAGCTCAGCGGTGAAAGTTATAAAGTGAAAGTGAAAGTAAAAAAAGTGAAAGTGCTACAGTATAATTCGCACACAATATTGGCAACTGACAATTTCAATATGCAGTGTGAAAATATTGATTTATTTTGCTACGTTTGCGGTCATCAAACCAGAAAAAAAACATCTACAAGATTTCAGAAGGAAATTAATCTTTTAGCTAGTGAATTCAAAAGAGCATATACATTGTTTTTCCACGAAGTGGACTTGACCGGTGAAAATTACACACCTAATACAGTGTGTCGCCAATGTTATAACAATCTCATGGCATGGTTGAGTGGAGGCAGAGGTACTATGAAGTATTGTAAGCCGGTAAACTGGATTAATCGCCCAGGTGATCATGATGCAACCAGTTGCTATGCATGCGTAAATTACACATGTCGTCTAAATCGACATTCTGAGAAGAACAAAATTTATAAAGCAACTGCAACAGCCACACTACCAGTGCTTGCACCTGAAAATTTTGTATCACCAAGGCCGCCAACTCCAGATCGTACTACAGAATTTACAGCAATGAGTACAGCAAGTGGTGTTACTTATGAAGATCCATTTGATACCGATTATGAGCCCCAACAGGGAAGAGATGGACCACAACTAATAACACAAATGGAAATGGATTTCATTGTGGCCATATTGGGATTATCGCAGCGACTTGTAATATTTTTGACAGCTTTTTTAAAGCAAAGAAAACTCACACATGCTAATGTTAACTCTACGGCGTACCGCAAACGACAAGCTGAATTTCAGATGCTCTACACTCTAAATGATGACAATTCGTTCGCTTACTGCAACGATATAAAAGCTTTGGTGGTAAAAATGGGAATGAGCTACATCGCTAGTGAGTGGAGATTATTTATTCATTGGTTCTGTTTCAAGCTTGAAAGCAGTGTTGTTGCATGTGTCGAACCGAAAACCTTCCATTCCGCTAGCAATGGGTATCAACATGAAAGAAAGCTATGAAAAATTGAAAGATATAATGGAAAAAATCAAATATTACGAAAATAAATGGACGAATTGCTTGCAGAGGTATGTTGGTGGAGTCACAAGATCACCCTGTATGATGTTAATGAAGTATTTGAAGAAGAAAGAGCTGATGATGGAGGGCAGTCTGGAAGCAACGTGCCTGTGGACACCATAATTGCTGAATCAGAGTCAGATTCGGACGACGATTTGGATCCACAACTTAAGAGAGCGCGATTTGCAAGTCCAAGGCCATCAACAAAACCGTTCAAAATTCAAGGAAACAATCAACTACAAAAATTTACCTAAGATCTCAATAAACAAATTTCTAGAACATATAAACTTCCTAGAGATGATTCTTAACACTGTTTAGGTAGCACGCAAAAGTGAAAAATTTGCCGAAAATTTTTTAATTTCATTTTTTTTACCTTTTTCTCCTGTTCAGGTCCATAGGTAGCAAAAAATTAAATATGCCTGGCCAGAACCATGTGTTTGTCCAAGGGTTAACACCGTTTAGGTAGCGCTTAGGTATCACGCGATCATGCCCCGACAGCAGCAGCACAGGCAATGCAGTAAGCTCAGCACACGCTACAACTTTGCCTCAGAGAGTAAATCGAAATTCTGAACGGTTTGCAAGATATGAGCCTGAGAAAATGATCACATTTTTACGAAAATGATACCGAGGCCCCAAATCTTTGGCGGCCCATAAAAAAAAGTGCATGACTTTGGGAAAAATTGGGAAACACGGGTCTTTTTTTTTAGTCTTTTATCACGTAGTGGTGTCCGTATATGGTTATTTTGCCATGACTTAAAAAATTACACACAGTGTTACCATATTTCATTACAACTGGCATCCCAGTCCACTGCCTTCATTTTCATTGCCTGAGCAAATAGAAAATTAAAAATGTTTTCATTGCCATTGGGAACAATGGAAATTCTTTTGTATTTCCATTAGATAAAGTAATGCAAATTACAATTCAATGCAATATGTTAAAATTTATTTAATTTGTTTGTTTACTTAAGGTGTGTACGACAGCTGACCTCTTGAGGTTTTAAAATAGTGAATAAAAGTAAGAAAATTGTATATATGTAACTACACAATTCAAATTGAAGTTAAATTACGTAAACTATGCAAAAAGTATGAAATGATCAAGAAACTTTTTAACCACAAATTGAGCACATCTTCTGGTCGTCTACTTCTTGATCGTCTTTGCCCACTATTCGACAAACGAAAATTACTTCTACACTAATCCGAGTTGGCAACCCTGAAGAATGAAGACGTCAAACATTACACACTGAGTAATCGCGAAACTGTCACCAGCGTATTCCTTGGCTCATTTCATGAAAATATGTCCATCTACGACCATCCCCGAAAATGCAAGGGGGCGCAATGGCAGCGGTTTGAAAATTTTCGGCTTGGTGGTCGGAGGGTAATAGGGTAATATTGCTAAGTTCTGAACCAGTGGTCGGATTTTTTTTGTTTATGGGCTTGTTGGAAAGGCATTTAAGAGACCTTTCAGAATCATTAAATTAAAAAATTAAAAAAAGTGAAATCGCCAGAAACGGATCTTTTGAAGAAACCTCAATTGCACATAACCTCAATTTGCTAAGCCAGATGGCAGGTATCTTATGTTGGTTTTTCTCATAAAAGATAACCCTACCGCTTACATTTCCAAAATTACCTAAACGAAGGCCAGTGGTCTTACCGTTCCATTTTACCGTCATGACCATTTGACTGAAATACAAACATTTTTCGTTTTTGGAAGCGGAATAACAGCACATATTCATTTGTTTTTGTAAATTAACACGTTTAAGATTTTATTTTGTTGAAATTTTTGGCTGAAGAATTGGCTGAACTTTGAAAAGGTAAGAGCTCTGGGCTTCGTTTAGGGCATTTTGGAAAGGTAAGCGGTAGGGCTATCTTTTAAGAGACAAAAAAACATAAGTTACCTGTTAGATGGTAGAAATATCATATTCGGTTATTCAGCATTTTCACGAGATGGCAAAGGCTGTTTCCGTGCGACCATTTTTCACTCGGATACGACAAGAATGCACTAAGAAATCATTTCTATTTCGATCCTGTTGAAAATTAAATATATGTAGGTAATAGCGTAGACGAATTTAGTATAGACACATTAATTCTCATAATAAATTAAATGTCATAGGTATGGTTGCAAGTAAACATTGGACGGTGAAAGCATGGGTTCAATAATACCAGATACAACAACCGCATTTCGTGTTTTTGTGGCAAAATAGTTGTGTTAAATACAATACAAATGTATATCAGAGATAAAAGTCAACAAAAAAGTGCAAAATACATATAAATTCCACAGTTCTATACGAAAACGAAATGAAATAGTTAAGTAAACAGTTCTTGTACCTCCACCTGCTGTAAGTTAATTTTTGTTGAATTTCTCGCATTTCATCAAACCTACGATGAAGAGTGTGAAATGCAACGTCAGATGAGAGAATTAATGTGTCTATATTATATTTAACACAACAATTTTAACACACAAACACGAAATACCGCTTTTGAACTAATCCCTCTATCTGATATTATTAAAGAAATTCTTTTAAACATTCTACGTTCATATCAAACCAAGCCTAATGCCATAAATTTGCTGAGAAAGATTTTCTCTCTAGGCAAATATTTACTCTATGTTATATAAACGTCTATAAGTGTGTTTGCATACCATTTGAACACAAACAGTGATATCTATAAACAAGGCATAAAAAACACGTTAAAGCTAAACACGATACCAAATATCGTGGGAGTTGGTGCAATCTTCACCTTATGGAGTTAAACTTGGGTAAATGTAAGCATATGGCGTTTTACAGATCACGTATGATTACCTCCCGGTATTCTATAGGTGGTTCTACATTAGAATTGGTCAATTCATTCTTGGATTTAGGTTTTTTACTTGATAGGATATTGTCTTTCAATAGTCACATTATTGCTACTGTTAATAACGCTTATGGCGTACTTTCGTTCATTAAGCGCTGGGCGAAGGAATTTTCTGATCCATATATCACGAAAACTCTTTTTACATCCCTTGTTAGGCCCATATTAGAATATGGATCAGTGGTATGGGATCCACAATATGACTTTTATGTGAATATGATAGAATCGGTACAGAAACAATTCCTTATTTTTTGTCTTAGGAACCTGAGATGGGATCCTAACGTCCATCTTCCTCCATATGTCAGTAGATTGTCTTTAATTAAATTACCTACTCTGGCTAGTAGACGGACTAGTCTTAATTCGATTACAATATATAAGATTCTCAGGGGCGATATACGCTCTGAGTATCTTCTTGGTCGTATTTCGATAAATGTTCCTTCGAGAACTCCTAGGAACTATAAACCCCTGTATATTAGTTTTCGACGCTATAATTATGCTTTGAATGAACCGGTTCGGAGAATGTGCACAGATTTTAATGATGTTTATCAGTTTATTGACTTTTGTTTATCACCGGACACGATAAAGTCTTTTATTATAAATCATCTAAATTGCCAGTGTGTAGTATTTTATGTACGAGTATTAATATTGTATTGATAATTTATGATTTTATGTTTTAAGATTTATTATTTTTCAATAAGTATATAGTGGTAATCTGTAGATTTTATTCCTCTTTTAACTGGTATTGCTTTAATCGGCTGTGAAGTTTTATGTAGCCGTTGCACGTTTTCCTCTCAGTTACTCCCCGCTACGGATCGTTGTGTGGTGTGTACGCTATCCCTACGTCATAGGGATGAGGCCCCCTCGGTCGGTTGGGGCGGGTGTGAGTGGCGGCGATGGGATCGTTCGTATAAAACTTTGCATTGCAAGTCTGAAGTGTTGGAAAGTGTCGAAACTGATGAGTGTTGTAGTTGTGCACTCAACTGGACAAAGTGCAGTTGGAGAAACTTTGCAGTGACTCGTTTCTCGAATATACTAGTGACCAGTTTTCATAAAGTTAATTTTAACGAACGAATTGGGCAAAATTAAGACGCAAACAAAACGAATAATGTAGGCCACACTAACGGTTTATTTAGTATATTTATTCTTCACATGTTCCTGAAAAAAAAATTCTAAAAGAATTACCTCATTTGACGCATCAAATCCTATTTAAATCAGTTTAACCAGCTCAGCTGATCGAAAAGGCACTAAGGAAATGATGTAGAATGAGAGACCAAAGAAGACATACAGATTACAGACAATGCAGCAAACTAAGTTTAAAAGTGTTTGATTGATACTAATGACAGCTAAATTATGTTTGCATCGAACGAAAATACGCATTCCATTTTATTTCTGCCCGTATTATGCTAACCCAAGAGTAAATTACCAAAGCAACTCGAACTGGATGAAATGGCCTACTACCTCGTCGTCATGAAGAAGCATCGAAGAGAGTAATGGAGGCTCTTTAGTATTGCTCTGTGGTTTTACTATTGGGCGATTGGTTCGCTTGTTCAAATTCGTTTTATGAAAAAGGGCATCAATGTCACTACTGTGAAACAGTATGAAATGAGAGAGACGAAAGAGTAAACGAATTTTATCTAATCGCAGTATGACAAGATTTTGAAATATACATATATATATTAATAGTACACGCGATGCTCCAACTTGCTCTTAATATTTAGACTGAAGAGAATTTGACACACAAATCATAAATATGTGCACATCGTGAATGCACAAACTTAAATATGGAGGACTTTGTTCGATGTTAAAGCAAAACAACCGACAGACGTTCGATTCATTTCGGATGTAGCATAAATTGAAACGTCAGATGAGAGAGTTGAAGCATTTCGTATATGTTAGTTTATGTTTTGAAAGGTGTAAAGAAAAATACAGTGGCGGTTAAAAATTGGCAGAAGGAGAATAAATCTCTAAAGGAAAATGTGAAGAAGCTAAAAGCAACTGTTGGATTTTTGAATAACATCCATGTTCATAACGACTGTGATGGTGTGAAAACCAAAAAGAAGTCGGAAGCAATTGACATCGTTTAAGATGCTGCCAAGAAGGTTGGCGAAAAAAATATCTTACTTACCTACTTAGGTCTTAGGCCGTAGGCCTTACAAAATGAGGATAACATGTTTCTTCAGCCGGCTCAATCTTCAGATTTTCCCCTATAGTTGGTAACACAAAGCTCTCGCAAGAAATCTTTCACATGGTCTTTCCAGCGAAGTCTTGATCATCCTCTTTTTCGGCGTCCTTCGAGTTCTTCGAATACCTTTCACACTGGTTCATTCTGATACATTCAACTGATATTACCTAGCCAGCGTAAACGCGATATTTTGATACGCATAACTACGTCGGTGTCGAGTTACAGATTATACAGCTTGATAAAGATTACACTATAAGTAGGTGAAAATGACACACCAAAACGCCGAGATACGTCAACCTAATTTTGGATCATAGAATCCAGTGGTGTACCCCGTTTTGAAAAGTTAGCTCGAACTCACGAGATATTTCGATTTTAAATTTGTAGTAGATTTAAGGCGATTTTTGATTTTATTTGAATGAAAAAACTTTATTATTTCTCAAAATTTATATCCCAATTTATATAAATGCTTGCTTAGCTAGAAATAAAATATGTTTGCAAGCGCAATTCTCGGCTTGATTTTCTAAATGACGTTATTGCTTCTGTTCACGGCAGATCCGAGGTAAATAACTTCATCCCCCAACTCGAAATTGTAACTGTTATCAACGTTTATCCTTTCAGCAAATCGAGTGGATGTTATTTTTGTCGATACCGTTAATTTTGTCTTGTCCTCGTTTACTGTTAAACCCATGTTTTCTGATTTCTCTCTGTTCTCGAAAATGTGTTTTGTTTATGCGGTCTCGAACAACCCCGGGGGGTCAGAGACCTTACAAAACGAAGATAACATATTTCCGCAACCAGTTTTCGAAAATACTGCAGTAAATTCTCACAAGTTTCGCCCAATGATGTCTAAATCATATTTTTATTCGTGTTGACTGCTGCTTTTCTCGGAATGATCTCAATTAATATGTTGAAGATATCGTATGAGAGGGTGTCGCCCTATCTGAGGCTTCGGTTTCTACTAAATGGTTTGGTGAGATCTTTACCAATGTTTACTCATGATTTCGTGTCGATCAGTGTCATTCTACAAAGGCGTGTTTCACGATTATCTTTAGAGGGGGACCAAATTGAAATGTAGGTTAAAAAATACCACTACTTTCAAAAATCACCACTTATGGAAATAAATTCGAGAGGGCTTGAGCCCCGGGCCCCTGTGCGAACGAGCCTAGCAGGAATATCAAGCCTCGACATGGCTTGGTACAGGTTTCCCCGTATCGGGCTTGCAAAGAGGTGGTAGGTGCCGACTTGTTTTGATTGCAGATGCACATATTGTAAGGCGCATTAAACATTGAAGCAAATCATCAGAAGTTGTGACATTTGTAAAGATAGCCAAATTTGTAAATAATCGGTGGTGCCATGGCTAGTGTGCGTGGCACTTGTACATGAGAACGTGGGTTCGATCCCTGCTCTAACCACCTTAAATTTATTTCGACGGCGGTCACCTCGCTTAGTGGCTTTAGCCATGAAAAAGTTACTCAAAATCTCGTTCGGAACCAGTGTAAATCTGTAGGTTCCAATCAGTGAGTGTACGACTAGAAAGCGCACAGCTCACAGGTTGCGATAAGCTGTCCCAAATCCCTTATGGGTTGTAATGGAAAACGGCGTTTTCGTACCTGCCAAGTAATTATTGTATCTATTTATCGGTGCCCCCAATTTAAGTTAAATTTTTTTTTTAAAAAATTAATACATAATTGTCTCTGTGAACTTGTCAGAAAGAAATTGGTTAATGAGACGTATGATGTACATTCACTTGTCTGAATTACAAATAACTCATACGTAATGTGGCCAACTTTTTCTTTACCTAATGATGTAACTACATTTTATATCCAGAATTCATGTCAATCAAATACAAAAATCTTTGATGTAAATTGTTGGTCGTAAATTATGTAGAACTTTACAACGATATCATTCACTAATGTCGAACCATTTTTGGCCAGTAATCGCATTACTGTCCATAAGACCCTTAAAGCTCTTGTGATACATTAAACATATGTACGTATCACGGACCATTTGATTGCAAGTACATACATACAAATGTACTTAAGTACATACATACGTCTAATGAGTCCGAAGTTAATGAACCGAAAGTGTAAGTGTAAGCAAGTGGTTTTCTATTCATTCATTGTCCATTGGTTGTTTGCGAAAAGGGAAGATATCTAGTGTTATAAGTAGAGCTAAGTGTGAAAGCAAATATGGTTAGTCATTCTCCGATAGTTCTTTGTTTTGAAAATGGTGTCAATGTATAAGTGCACATATCGACGAAAATGAATATGTTGAGATGAATTTTCGCAAAAATGTAATAATTCTCAAAACAACCAAAAATTTGTGGTGGTGTTTCTGTTGCGATATTTCAGGTAGTACTGACGCTGAAGCACTCCTTAACTGGAGTGATCATATTCGCTAGTTTGGAAGGGAGAGTTCAAGTGGTGTGCTCCTCTAGCTGTGCGATGACCAGCACGCCGAAATGGATGGGTTCTCCTTTACTCACCCTTCTACACCCACACACTTTCTCTTTTCATTAGGTGAACTTTCGATAAAAGAAAAATACGTGAGTAAATCAAAAATAAAGGAATGTCGATAGATCAAAACAGAAATACTTAATCAGACGGACCATAAACTTATATGCCAGATTGTTCCTACTCTCTGAAAATCCTAATACGAAGAGTCATTTATATACTTAATTTTTATTTAATTTTTGTTGGTTTATTCAGAAACAACAAGAGCAATAATTATATAAAAACAATTGAGCAGAATACTATGTACTACTAAGCTTAAGAACTATAACTATACTATACTACCTGCTGATATTGTGGAATGTTAACATGCACAGAAAGTTGAGCTTATACACAAATGGTTTTCACCACTTGTTAATATAATGCGAGTCAAAATTACGCTCAACAGTCAACAGAAAAAAAATTACAGCAGACAGTTGTCCGAGTCCTTCGGCCACGGACTGTCCCTGCAGGCTGTGTCAGAGACACGGCCATTAAGTTTAACGTAGAATACGCCATCCGATAAGACAGAAAACATATATAACAATAAATTCATTTGCTTATATTATTTATCATTTATTGTTATATATGTTTTCTGTCTTATCGGATGGCGTATTCTACGTTAAACTTAATGGCCGTGTCTCTGACACAGCCTGCAGGGACAACTGTCTGCTGTAATTTTTATATTTACCAACGGCATTTGATTCAAGTCCGTTTAAAAAAAAATATTATGTTCAATTTTTTTAAACTTAATTTAATTTATGTATTTTAATTAATATTTTTATTGAAATAAGTTCTGCCAATGTTGAGAGGGCCGCCCTAATATTAAAAAAGGTTTACCTTATCGAGTCTTCGCATTAGCATTCGAGCGTTGTGTGAAAGCTTTACGCTTTACAATTCAAAATTAATGTTACAACAGCTTTATTGAAGCTTTCGCAAAAAAGCTTTATTACGTTAGCTTACTGTTTGTTTCACTTTTTACTAGATACATGTTGCCAAGCAACATTAGCTTGCTGTTCGTTTCACTTTTTACTAAATACATGTTCCTAAGCAATGTTGAGCAACCAAAAACACTCAACCAAACACCACACATATGTTTGAGTGTATGTGTTTAAACAATTTTCATTTGAGAAATTAAAATACTAGAAATATGTCAACCAATATGAAATGTATATCAAACGAAAGATAACATCTTCATTTACCTACAAAAAAATTTAAAAAAAATTCATCTAGCCGTTTCCTCAAATTCAATGAAATAAAGATTACAACAACAAAAACCTGACATGACTCCTCATACCGTAAGGTAAGACGTATTCTACGTCAAAAGTAAGAGAATTCGTGAATGGGAGACTGATACTTCCGAAGTCTCGCGTAAAGAAAAAAATGCAACCGGGGAATTTCTGGAGAATCTATCGGAAAGAAACTAATGGTCGATTACCGCTTACGATAATAAATGTGTCCTAATCCTATATTCATATTAAATTTTATAATTAATACAATCTTTATATCTTAAATCTTTTACTACTTGTTACGTTAAACTAATTTTTCTCTTTTTTTTATAAAAAAATATTGCGCCAAATTAAAAGGATTTGAATGAAATGTGTAAATTCACACTAATCGCTAACTTTGAATCATCACTGTGCTTACTTTTAACAGACAGCTAAGACGTGATGACTGCTGGTATTTTGAAAGATTACAATGGAAATATATATTCACATCAAATCCTATAATTTTGCGTTTTTCCATTTTAGCTGGTGCTTTGTTAATTCTAGGTAGTCATTTCCAAATATGTACAAATAAATGTATAACTTTGGGTATTAAATAAAATACATCCGTAAAAGTTCTCGTCCGGTTTGACAAAAATTCGTGATGTTTTTAAGGTGTACTTCGCCCGTGGTTCAAACAAATGGTAAAGTTGCCTGTAATATGAAGCTACTCTCCTCCGTGGCACTAGATTCTTCTATTCCGTATCGAATTTCCCTATGGCGACTGGTATTGGATCAGGTAATGAAAATCCATGGACACCTCTCAACGTCTCGAATTTACTTGCAGTTGAAGATGTTTCGCAATGGAATGAAAGAAATTTCGGTTCCACTAGGTTACTAGGCAGCTTCCCCGTCTCTCCTTTATTTCGTTGTACAAATTTCTGTTTATAAAACCCTATAAAATGCACTTGAATTACCTGTGATATACACATACGAGTATAACTTCGGCTCACTCAAAACTTACGAAATATTTTGAACATCACATAACATTTAATATAACCATGTGTGGGGTTAAATTAATTTATATAGTTATTGCTACTCTAACTTTTCTCAAGTAGCTCTGATTATCGAGAATTTCTCACAAATTAATTTAGTTGTTCTGTTCCGATCGGAATTGGTTTGCCCCACGTGTTATGTCACCTTCACGAGTAGGTTATGCAAATTATTTCAGTTTACGAGTATTGAGTCTTGAAGTCAGCTTTACGGTATGCAAGTTCGATCCAAATTAAAGTCTTATACCCCTGACATGCATGTTGTATAGAAACCATTGTACGAATATTATGGTTTAACATACTACAATATAGTGACACACATGTACATTGTGGTTTCATTTGACATTTGATCATATGGTCAATTGACATTTCATCATATGGTAAGAAACAGGGAAAAAGAAAACAAGACAAATATTTTGTTTGTTACAATGAATAATTTTAATAAAATTATTTATTTATTTTCCCTCCAGATATCAATAATAATATTAATATCTTTTGCCCCGAGGACATTTCTTTTGACCGGTTTCGACATTTTAATTAATAATAAATAAATGATTAACAGCTGATCAAATCACAGCTGATCAAATGACATTTGATTGAGCTGTGTTTAAGTGTTTTTTGGCTAGTGTTAGAAAGCGTTTTTTTGGAGCTATGTTTAGCTATATTTATTACAATACTACATTTATGCTACGTTCCGGAACGTAGTATACGTTTGTTCAATGGTTTAATGGTGGTATAGGTTGACACACATGTGATATTGAATGATAGTATGGTCTGTAGATCACATGTGTGCCAGGGGTATTAGCAACATCAGTGACCAATGAAGCTATGATAGCAAAAAAAAATCATGTTGAGACCCGTTATACTCAAGTACAAACCAATGGAATCCATACAAAAATAACGTATTTACTCTTCTCAGTATCTCTCAATAGTTCTCATTGGTTAAGATCAGCTGACCGTCCGGAAGTAACTTCCTATAAAACTCATATTAGAGGTTTATGTCTATGCTAGTAATGTAAATCGTTCTAGTTCGAGTTTACTTAGCCTTTAGTGAGCAATTGTTCTCTTTCTCGGAGACGATATTGAAATAACTGAATATCATACTCAGTGCTTGTCGATTGTGACCAATGTTCACTTAAATAAAAGCAAAAAATAAACAATTTTAAATAAATAAACAATTAAATAAATTTAATTGAATTTTTTCAAGGGATGTATGACATGTGAAATCACCTGTTGTCCACATCTTTATCGGGCAATTTAGGAACAACCGAACTAGATTATCATGCCGCGACAGTACCTGAGCAGTGGCATTGTTGAACAAAAATTGTTCAATAAGGGCGCCACATTTGTTTCTCAACAAACACTCGAGAATTTTCTGAACCCAAAATGTCATAATATTGACGATTAACGAAGCCATTAAAATAAAAATGAGCCTCATCACTGAAGATTATTTCGTCCACTTTATTTGCTTCAACATATTTCTCAACTACGAAAACGCGTCGTACTTTCAGTTAGACTTCAATTGTGAATAACCCTGAGTTGTGTATTAAAAAACCGGTTTTCCAAAAATTTCGGATTTCGGTTTCAAGTTTGGCAAACCCAGATTTAGCTTAAACCGAAGGATAAAAACCGGTTATTAACCTGTTTCGGTTTTTATGTCGAAATGGAAAACTATGCGTTTTATAACATTCAGTTATTTTTAGTTCAGTCTTTTTGATATTTGAGATTGATTTTATTATAAAGGGGTTTTCAACAGAGACGCTACAAAAGTAAATCGATAGGGACAGCAAACGACGCCATGTTTTTCCCGCTCTTTTGACATTTCGCTTCAATAAGGTTTGCCATTTCATCGTGGAAAGATATACGAGCCAATAACGAGTAGAAATTGTTAAAATTTACTACCGAAATTTGGAGTCAGTGGCCTCAACTTTAAGAGCGCTACGTCCAATTTATGGTCGTCCTACCAGATCAACAATTGAGCGTATAGTGGAAAAATTTGAATCCACAGGAACTGTACAAAATATTCCCGTGTCAGTGAGACAAAGAAGTGCCCGTAGTGTCGAGAATATTGCTGCCGCTGAGGCTTCAGTTCAAGAAAGCCCAAATGTGTCTCTCACACGTCGTTCTCAAGCGTTGGGCATCTCTGTGACGTCGTTGTGGCGAATTTTGCGAAAAGATCTTGGCCTACATCCTTACAAGATCAAATTGACGCAAGAACTGAAGCCGCTTGACCACCATAAGCGTCGTATGTTCGTGAATTGGGCTGAGCAACAACTTGAAATGATTCGGATTTTCATCGGAAAATCATCTTCAGCGATGAGGCTCATTTCTGGCTGAATGGCTTCGTCAATAAGCAAAATATGCGTTATTGGTCAGACAACAATCCACACGTAATCCACGAGTCATCATTCCATCCCGAAAAAATTACGGTTTGGTGCGGTTTATGGGCCGGCGACGCCATTGGACCGTACTTCTTCCATGATGATCAAGACCGGCACATTATTGTGAATGCGAATCGCTACCGTTCAATGATAACCGAATATTCTTGGCCCCAATTGGATAATGTGGACTTGGAGGACATGTGGTTCCAACAGGACGGCGCCACCACACAGCGAATGCCACAATCAATTTATTGGAAACCAAGTTTGGTGAACGTGTTAGCTCACGAAATGGCCCAGTCGATTGGCCGCCTCGGTCGTGCGATTTGACGCCGTTAGATTATTTCCTGTGGGGCTACGTCAAGTCTATGGTCTATGCCAACAAGCCAGCGACGATTGATGAACTTCGTACGAATATCGAACGTGAAATTGCAGCAGTATCGACCGATTTATGCTGGAAAACCGTCGAAAATTGGGTTCAGCGTCTGGACTTCTGCAAGCGTGCCCTTGGTGGCCATCCAAAAGAAATCGAGTTCCATACATAATGGCATCGAACGTACTTTCACAGGAATAAAGAATTTCATTGGTATCTAAAACCGGTTTTGTGTTATTTAAAAAAGCTTTTGTAGCGCTCTTATTGAAACCCCGTTAAAAAGCTACACAAATTTCCCAACAAACTATAAAGAAGTATTTCGTTGTTAAACAATTTACATGCTTTGCTTTTAGAGGAATTTTTTGTTTATTTTAATGTAAGATGAAATCTTAAATACACTTCTGCTGAAAATAGACGTAGGGCAAGTTGTATAGATGACATGCAGTTGAGTCAACCCAGATTTGGTTAGGTCACCCTTATAAGGTGAATATGGAAATACATGGTCATCTCATTTGCAGATACGCAGCAGTTCTTCAGGCCAATGCAGATGTTGATAACCTAGGCGGTGATGACGTTTCGTGCCAGCCAAACAGTACCTTTCCCGATTGCCACAAAATCAGTCTGAATACCCTACAATCGTCAGGTAGCCTTTGTTATGGGTCTAAACCCAGCTTATTAGCATAGATTCCAACCCTTAGTTTGCCTTCTAGTTTGAAGCCATCACTGTAGAAGCCTAAACAGCGAGTAGAACCTCAAAGTTAGAAGTGTGGGTCATAATCGACTTCAATTGCGGATTGCCGCAGATCACTGGCTGGTGATTCTTCACGAAGAATGCGTACAATTAGGAGCGTTTACCTGACCGGCAGTGATATTTTAATTATTTAATTTAAATCACTGCCGAAAAGTTCTTGGGCAGTGTACCGAGGCAATACCTATCGAAACCACAAACCTTTATATAACAGAATTACCACCAGTCAAACAAATTCAAAATAATTAAAAGCATTCCCATATTTCATTACAATTGGCATCTGATTCCGCAACCTACATTGGCATGGTTGAGCAAATGCAAATTCAAGACGTTTTAATTGCCATTGCAAACAATGGTAATTCTTTTGAATTTGCATTAGATACAGTAATGCAAATTTAAATCCAAAGCGAATTAAAAAAACCCATGTATGATAAATGTACGGGAACCATGTACATTAGGGTGTACTGAAAACATGTTTTTTGAGGGAAGGTCTCAAACGACGCGTAATGAATAGGTGATTACGGAAACGTCAGATTCTTTTTTTATATACGGAAGTACTTATAGTCCCATACCGGTCGTTGAAGTTTCGATTCTTGGTACATTTGCGATAAAACTAATTTATCAAATGACGTGTCATGATGAACATATACAGGAAAAAATATTCTACAAATTTTTTTCACGATGTGATTTTGAAATCTTTATCATGCATATTTTGTCTTCCCCAATTTGCGGTATTTTAGAGGGTGGATCAACAAGTCCGTGACTTTTCGAACTTCCCTCGTAGTAATATGAAATGCAATACTGCTTCCATCAAGAACCACCTGTTAATAGACTACTGTCAAATTTTGAGCAAGTTCCGTCATTTACTTTGAGTTAAACAGTTCTTTAAAACTTACAACCTCCTGCATTTTTTAAAAATGGAAAAAGTGAATTTCGAGTGCTCATTAAATATTACTTTTAGCGAAGAAAACCGTCAATCAAACCAAGGAAAAGCTTAATAAATACTATGGGGACTCTGCACTATCGATTTCAATGGTAAAAAAGTGATTTACTGACTTTCGTTGTGGTACAAATGATGCTGAACGTTCTGGATGGCCAATTGAGGTCAATACACCCGAAAAGGTCGAAAAATCCACGGTATGGTGTTAGCCGATCGAAGAGTAAAAGTGCGTGAGATTGTTGATGCCATAGGCATTTCATATGGCAGTTTGGTTTCGATTTTAAATGATCAGTTGGGTGTAAGAAAGCTGTCTACAAGGTGGGTGCCGCGTTTGCTCTCCATTGACCATAAACGTAAACGTGCGACAACTTTAAAGGATTATTTGGAGTTATTTAACCTCAATTTGAAGGAGTTTTTGCGGCATTTTGTAACTGTGGAAGAAACATGGATCCATTACAACACTCCGGAGACCAAGCAACATTCTAAACAATGGGTTTCTCTGGGTGAACCGGCTCCGTAGAAGGCCAAGGTAATTTGTCGGTCAATAAGGTGATACAAACAGTTTTTCGGAATGCACGCGGGATAATCCACACCGATTGCCTTCAAAAGGAGAAAACCATAAATGGCGAATATTATGCCAACTTACTGCATCGATTTAACGAGGATTTAAAATGGAGTGGCCAAGAAAAAAGTTATTTTTCATCAAGATAATGCACGGGTGCACACGTGTGTAGTCTCAACGGTAAAATTCCATGAATTGCTACCTCATCCGCTATATTCTCCGGATTTAGCCCCCAGTGACTATTTACTATTTCCAAACCTGAAGAAATGGCTCGGTGGAAAGAGATTTAGCTCCAACGGTGAAATTATTGATCAAATAAATGCCTATTTTATGGACCTCGAAAAATCCTATTTTTTGGAAGGGAATTGGAGACGTTTGAAACGGAAGGGATGGAAACGTTAGACTAAGTGTATAGAGCTTTAGAGAGATCATGTTGAAAAATAATTTTTTTTGCAAAAAATACTGTGTTTCATTCAAAAAGTCATAGACTTATTGATCCACCTCTAGATAAATAATCCATCAAATAGCTGATGTTTCAAAAAGTCCCATTTGATTCGCATGTTTGTTTTTCTGTTTCGCAAAACCATCTATGAATATATTTATGTTATACATAAATAAAAATAAATAAATGGTTTCCCATTACATCCCATGAAGGGACTGGGGAGAACTTCTCACAATCACTGATCTGTGCGCTTTCCAGTTTTCACTCACTGATTGGGACCTACAGTTTTACACCGATTCCGAGCGGTAATTTGAGAAGCTTTTTCATGGCTAGATACTCGATAGTGTCGCCATCACTATGCGAGGTGACCGCCGCCGAAAGAAAATTTGAAGGTGGTCAGAGCCGGGTTCGAACCCAGGATCTCATGTACAAGAGCCGCGCACACTAACCATTGCACCACCGACGGCCACAGTTGATGGAATATTTATGTGAAATACCAAACCATCGCCATTCTCTGGCCAGAACCGTCCACCAAATGACAATACAATGAAGCAATATCCGGCCGATAACAACTGTAATAAAATGGTTTCCCGTTACATGCCATGAAGGGATTACGGAGAGCTTCTCACAACCAGTGAGCTCTGCGCGTTCTATTTTTGCACTCACTGATTGGGACCTACAGTTTTACACCGGTTCCGAGCAGTATTGTGAAAAGCTTTTTCATGGCTAAATACTCGACAGTGTCAACGTCACTATACGAAGTTTTCACTCACTGATTGGGACCTACAGTTTTTCACCGATTCCGAACGGTATTTTGAGAATCTTTTTTATGGCTATATACTCGATAGTGTCGCCGTCACTATGCGAGGTGACCGCCACCGAAAGAAATTTTAAGGTGGTCAGAGCAGGGTTCGAACCCATGATCTCATGTACAAGAGCCGCGTACACTAACCATTGCACCATCCAACGGCCACTGCCATTGCCATTAATATCCATAATTAATAGATTATAAAAGTTTACTTATTTCCTAGTAGCTTGTGTTTCAAAAAGACAACAAAATCACACCACGTGTCTAAGTTTACTACTGCACTAAACAACACTGAACATCCTCGCTGCACAGAAAACGGTTGATTAAAGTTTGCAAAACCAAATTATTGTTTTTGTTTTTTTTTTAAAGTGTTTGCTACAATATTTCAACAACAAATATCAAAGGTTTTGAGTTTTGGCCAAACAAAGTGGTCTGCGAGACCTATGTGCACCGATGGCCACTCACAATTTTCGGGGATAGGCCCGGTGTCCTCCGATGGTCCGATAGGCAACTGTGGCTCTTCTGATACTATTCATAGTGTGAATCACTCCTATATATCTTTCACTATTCTTTAGGCTGTCTCTAATTGAGGCTATTGTTTTTGGCAAAGAGTACGAGGTCGGCTTTCTACGGATATATACTCAGTTCATTCTCCGTGGCCAACTTAGGCAGTCTTCTGGTCAAGTCCTGAAGCATATTTCTGAATATGGAAGGATATTTACCTTACATAGCAATTTCCAGGTCGTTAGTAAATGCTATGACTGTGCAACCAAAATCCTCCAACGATGTTATACGCCTTCGCGTAAGCAATCCATATATCAAATTAATGATTCCCTGGTCAACACAAAGTTTCGATAAAGTTGATTTTATCGATCCTAGAAAGATGTTGTTAAAGGCTCCTTCTATATCGACAAACGTTGGCAACTCTACTCTCGTTTAGTTCGTTTTTTTTAGTTGTGCTCCGTGAATTTACTTTATTTTCGTATTTTAAAAGTTTAAATAGTGCTTGTTGTGTTAATAGTGGGAAGATAATTTAAATTACATTGCTTGATATAATTGTGTGTTCAGTGCAGTGCTTGTTTATACTCTTTTTGTATTATTGTGTGCAATTGGAAATTCTGTTGATCGTGTAAAACACGAACAACAACAATAATATTTGTTTGCCATTGTTGAGAACGTCTAACGTTGTAGTTGTTTGATTTTTGTTTTATCTTTCATTCTCTTTGTTGCGTTATTTGTGTGTCAGAGTTGCCATCTGGTTTTGGGAATTAATATCAATGGGATAATAAGTTCATACGTTTTTGGTAATTTTGTCGATTTTGGAACTCTGTTTTTAGTATTTGTTTCTTATTTATTTATTTTGTACTCTGATTTAATTATGATGACTTGCATGAACAAAGACTGTAAGGTTAGATCGGATACCTATATTCTGATTTCATGCTGGTTGTGTGATGGCTTGGTACATGTCAAATGTGTTGGCCTTTATGCAAGAGTGGCAGACAACCTTAGAGATGACAAGGGTCTTCGTTGGTGTTGCCTGGATTGTAGAAAATTAGATGTGGAATTCTAAAAATTTTTCAGAAGCTTTCGGCTTTATCTGGTCGATTTTCCAAGTTTATTGGGACTGTCAATAAATATCCCTGATTGGCAAAGAGAGCAGGTTCACCAAAAGCTTCATCGCCGAAATGGAAGAAAACGGCTAAGAAGGCCCCTCCATTGTTGGTAATTCCTTCCTCGCCGAATTTAATGGACTCCATCTTCAAGTCCAATGAAATCTTCTGCCCCCTCTACTTTTGTTGAAGTCGTTTCTGTAGTTGCTATAGCTTCCACGGACAGCGATAAGTCCGGGTGGTAATCCCGCCCGGTGCCAGGACCGGGACCGAGAACGTTGACTGTCGTACCAGGAAGGAAGACAGTATTTGTGTCTAGGCTTCCCCCGGCATGACCGAAGAGGATATACGACTTTACGTATCGTCTAAATTAGTCGGGAATAGTTCTAACGATTCCATACAGTGCTTCAAGCTGAAATCACAATTTTCGGAACATAGGTCGTCTTTCAAAATTATTGCACCGGATGACCCATTTGTCAAACTGGTGGATTCAAAATTTTGGCCTCACAGAGTATCGGGTTAATGGTAGGCGTGATCATTTTGCTAGATTACCGACTGGAAATAAGAGAGCTCCAAAAAACTAATTGGGAGTTTGAATATGGCGTATCAGAATGTTCGCGGTTTGAATACTAAATTGTCTAGATTATTTGGTGATTGCTTTGGTTTTGAGTTTGATGTCATTGCATTTTCTGAGACATGGCTTAAACCTAATGTTTTTAATTCTGAGTTGTTCTGCAATAAGTACGTAGTTTATAGAAAATATCGTGTTGGTAAAATTGGTGGTGGTGATTTAATCTCAATTGAAAATTCTTCATCTTCTGAGTTAGTTACAATTAATGATATTGGCGATCTTGAATTTATTGTGGTGTCCATTAATTTAGGCAATTTGAAACTGTTTGTCACGTGTTCTTATATACCGCCATCTTCATGCTTTGAGGTATATCAAGAGCATGTTGACGCTATTGCAAAAGTTATTGCGTTAGCCAGTAGAAAGGACCGTATTTTAGTATTGGGTGACTTTAACTTGCGTCTGTGGCATGGGTGTCTTTACCCGATACCAATTCTCTGACTCCATTGACACCATGTGATTGGTCATCTGATTTTGTTACGCATATATCCGAACTTGGCTTGATTCAATTGAACGACGTTCCCAATTCTATGAATCGAGTTCTTGATCTAGTTTTAGTGGATGATTCTCACAACTTTGATATTTCTCGAATTGATCCGTTAATTTCTCCTGAGGATAGTTACCATCCAACGCTGGGAATTAATTATACATGTAATACCATGCAGTTTGGTTGCAATTGCTCTTCGTCCTATGTTGGCCTATGCTTTTCGCGTGCGAACTTTATTCTTTTGAATAATCTTATCTTTGATACCGACTGGCATAGTATTTGTCAGTGTGATAATGCTTTTGAATTTGAAATCGCCCTGGATGATTTCTATAATATTATTAATGGCTATATTTTTAAGTCTGTACCCAAGAGGGCTATAATGGGTAATACTGGTCCCCCATGGTCCTCAAGGGCTCTAAACAGTCTTAAGAATGTAAGGAATAGATGTTCGAAAAAGTATAAAAAATCTGGACTGCTAGCAGACTATGCTAGGTATATTGTTGCTAGGAGTAGATACAACTCTAAATCTTGTAAGTTTTGAAATGTTTCGAACGCTTTCCAGATTTTTTTAAATGTTTCGAACGCTTTCCAGATTTTGAACGCTTTCCAGATTTCCAAAACATATGTAATTCCCGAAAAGAATCTATGCTGTCCATGGGGAGTGAATCTCTTAATGAAGCTAAATATTGGGCTAAATATTGGGACCAAAGGGAGATATAAGCACATTGTGATTACTTGTTTTTCATAATTTCTTAATAGCTTTCATACTTTCTATTTCTATTCTTAAGTCGATTTTATACCCAACGAGATCTGTAACATCTAGGTTTTCCTCCGGAAGGATATCCACGTTTGCAGAACCTGTACAATTGCATCATTATCTTGGACACAAATTCAGACTAAATGACTAGACTAAAATGCAGCGTTTAATGGAGGTGGTGTCTCCATGGTAATTTTTGTCAACAATTTAAATTTGTTCCCTTAATATACAATGTGCTGAAATAAAGGAACAGTGCTTTGTAATTTTGTGTATTTGGATCTCATCCTAGAAACTGGAAAATTAATTGAAATTTGATAATGAGTAATTCAATTTGGAGTTCTGCATATTTTCATCCATATTTCTACCTAACAAACAAGTTATTATAGCTAATAAATTAAGCGAAACTCACTAAAATTTTCGATAAATTACCGAAGTTTTTGTATAGAATTACATTTATGCTGTAGTTACATTTCCAAAATTTCAGACGGGTTTTCAAACATAAAAATACAGTTTTACCCCGACTCCGAACGGTATTTTGAGAAATTACCTAAGCTTAATTGTAAGATTACTGTAACTCTTAGCAAACCCTATGTTGCCTTAGCACTTATGCGAAATCAGACAATAATTTTAGGCAATTTACCCCCAATTTTTTTTTCTGTGCACATACAAATTGAGTTCGGAGTGTGCAACTCTATTTCTACTTTTTTAACAAAATCATGGAAATCAATGGCAATGTTGGTGACGTATAAGACGATGTAGTTCCAAAATAAAATCTCATGTCAAAGAAGTGGCATTAAAATGATTTCCTTTGCAGGACTTCAATTTGGTACCATTTCACATGGAATAGGGTAATGCAGACATATGTTACCACTCCATATCACTAATACCTTTAACAAATAGGAAACATATTCTACATTCTATTTTTAACATAGATTATTGTTATATAGAGCTGCCATCTTTCTCATCTGACGTTTCGTTTCACACTCTTCGTGATGCGGTTGGTGCGATAGAGAGTTATTTGACGTAAATTGACTTACACCAGGTGGAATTACAAAAAAAAAACCAGGTGGAATTATAAAAAATTTTAACGCACAAAAGGAAATGCCGTTGTTGTTTTCTTGTTGTTTGGTTTCAGCCATTTTCTCTATCTGGTATTATTAAAGCAATACTTTCCAACATGCAACGTCCATATGCAACACACTAAACTTCGAAAATTTACTGAGTCAAATCGCTTCTCTATATGTCAGTTCTCTATGATTTTTATCATTAAGTATGTGTGCGTGAACAACAACGTTCAGGAAATGGAAGTACTCCTTAGCACGCACATGCGTGCTCGCATACATGCACAGACATCGTATTAACAACTACAAATTGCCAATTTGTAGATACTTAAAATTACCAAAGCAAAGTGGTATATAAAAGGGAAACTCAGACATTCTAACAACACTCATAAATTCATACAACCTAAATAGTACAATCTGCTCTCCACCACATCTTTTCAAATACTTATTAAAATCCGCTTAACTATTTCCTTGGTATTTTAGTATTCACTCTACCGAAGGATATGTGTATTCTTATTCAATCATATACATATGTATATAACCTTAACTTAAAGACTGTTGCTGTATGTTAGACGTTTCTTGTCACTCGTATGATGGTAGCAGTGCTGGCAGGTTTGCACTTTTGCGTTTTTTTTTTGAAATTTTTTAAAGGAATTTTTTAATTCAACTCGCGCTCAGGAAAAAATATTTCATCAATTATATGAAATACTATTTTCTAATTGATAAATGGTAGGGTTTTGTTGGAAATAATAGATAATTCAGTTCAACACACACTCACTGGCATGACTAGTTTCGAACTCCGTGACAAGTTCATCATCAGATGCCTAAATCCGTATAAATAAATAAATAAATGGGTTCCCATTACATCCCATGAAGGGACCGGGGAGAACTTCTCACGATCACTGAGCTGTGCGCTTTCCAGTTTTCACTCACTGATTGGGACCTACATTTTTACACCGATTCCGAACGGTATTTTGAGAAGCTTTTTCATGGCTATATACTCGACAGTGTCACCGTCACTATGCGAGGTGACCGCCGCCGAAAGAAATTTTAGGTGGCCAGAGCAGGGTTCGAACCCAGGCTCTCATGTATAAGAGCCGCGCACACTAACCATTGCACCACCGACGGCCTCTCCTAAATCCGTATACTGTGCCTGAATTGCTGAACTGCTGGTATTATATACCTTTCAGTGTGTGTTGATACTTAGAGATCTTCGATCGATACACGCTGAAAAAGCGGCCTCTGTAGCATATTATCCCAAACATATTCTGCAGGAAACATGTATGTGTTTGGAACACACTTCAAACATTTATATGTTTGCAAGTTCCAAACTCAGGTGTATTTAAATGCAAACATTATAATGTTTACTGACAAATATGTATGCTTATACGTGGTAACATATGCGTGGTTCATTCAAAACATCCATATACTTACGTGGAAGCATTTGCGTGTTTCCCCAAACCTCCATATACTTACGTGGAAACATATGCGTATTTCCTCCCAAACATAATAATATTTTGAAACGAATTATTCTTTCTTTCTTTATTATAATTAATTTTATCAATATATATCCCCATTAATAAATAATTAATACAAAAAATTAAAATATTTACATTTTACATTTACTTGCATTACTTTTTTTTTATGAAATGCGAATCTGCTGCTCTTTTGCTTCTCATTTCTTTGTTGTCTCCCACATTATTCTTTTCAGAAGGTTTCAACTATGCGTTGGTTATCACTAGTCGTTGGTACACAAACAATATAATTTTTTTCTACCGATTTTTTAGTAGAGGCTCGGGCAGAAAAAGGGATTGACGTTGTTGCCCTCTCCCGTTTCTTTCCTCAAATCGTTTTTGACTTTGGTAGCACACATAAATACATGCGAAACACATACACAAAAACAAAAGCGACATCGCAAATCATTCAACCGTTTGAGCGTTTGTTTATTATTTTTCACTTATCAATCTAATCAATTCAATTCGCTAGTCAAACGGATATCTAATAATAGAGCCACTGCCGACTGAATACATGAAACTGAAATGTAATACATCAGCCAAAATAAGGAATATTTATGAATCACTCACTGAGAGAATAATAATAAAAAATACAAATACATACTTACCAGATATACATACTCGTTGACCCTCTTTTATTGGCTTGCTCTCGAGAGAGCATAAACAGTGCAACAAACACGGCTGTATTTGTACCACAAACACGGATATATTTGGGTCGCAAACACATATGTTATAACATATTAATAATTGTGTCTTAAACATGTAATATTGAATACCAAACACAATGCGTTTGGGCACAAGGATATTATGTTCGCGACAAGCTCCAAACACATGCTATATTTGCATCCAAACAACAAAAAACTACAGATTTTTCAGCGTGTACTAATTCGCATATTTAAATTGCATAATTCGTTGCATTTTGTGATCTCAAACCATAGTTTCATAAAATAATGACATCATGTAAAAATATGAAGTGTTTGCCAATGCCATAGTGTAGTTGTCATCCTGAACGATGCAATCGGCAGAGTGCAGAAATGGCAAAATCAGGTCAGGTTTGAGAGTGATACCTACAATTGTTGCAATACCGTACATAGACATGTTATATACGGTTGGAAAAGTAAAATCCTCTTCCTCAGAAATATTCACATTTAACCGTATAATCTATTTCTTATTTGGCGTGTATTTAAGAATATTTCACTCTACAATAAAAAAAATATATAAATAACCCCGAGCGAAATTATTGCCAAACATCGAAAGTGAAAACTTTGTTCAAAAATTTCAGATTTTCGGTGAATACTGACTGTAGGGTGCATTTCGAAATGATAAAAATTTTACATTAGGTAGTATATTTGCCGAAGTCTTGCCTTTCAGTAAAATGTAAAAATTTGTATAGGTTTCTTGTGGAAAAATTGGAGAAAATACTGAATGAATTCTGGTACCATGTCGGGAAGATATTGTGTTTTTTACAGGTTGAAAAAATATTCCAACTTTGAGAAGTCGGCATTTCCAAAGGTGTACTCTTTATTGAAGTGCTCCCAACTTAGTGGTGGTTTTGGAAATATTCTTTGGCCGTGTAATTAAAAAAAAACCAAAAAAAGTCAATGGGATAAAGTATTTATTTATTTTTATTTATTTTATTGAGACTTCCTTGCAACATAACATTAAAGATTTTGGTTGCTCGCAATGGTTTTTAAGAAACTGAAAACTCTAAAGTATTTTTTTAATATTTTTAACATTACAGATATGAGATAAAGTATGATAGAGAATATCTTAATAACGACAAAAGATATTCCGCAAAATTTAGCGCATTTGTTGGTTGTCTTACATAGTAGATTCTTAAAAATAAAAAAAATCACATGAGGTGTCAGGGGCCACCCGGTTGGAACCAAGTTCCTTTCGCTATATATTATGTACTGTATTATGTACTTTTTAGGTCATTTTTATAAGAATATGTATTATATTTTCCCGAAAGGTAATTTTTTCAAAGAGAGATTCGTCTTTTATTAAAAGCTAATGTTTTTTTAAGAACAGGTACTATTACAATTTTCTAAATTTATTCAAGCTCAACCCCTTTTTTAATATCGAGTCGAGTACAAGAAGTGTTCTAATGATACCAGGACCGTCTGGTTTAAAAACAGACCGACTAAAAAACTCCCGCAAGGGAAATGATAAAAGGTACTATTTTTAGGAAGAAGTACTTTCTGTAAGAAAAGGCCATAAGAGTATGATTTTTGTTTTTACAAAGACGTATTTTTTTTAAGAACAGGTACTTTTTAAACATGTGGTACTCTTTTTAGGAAACGTTATTTTTTAAGAAAATTTACTCATTTTCGGAAAGGCTACTTAACTCAAGAAAAACAAAGAAAAGGTATTATTTTATTTTTAAGTAAATGTACTTTTAAGAAAAGGAATTTTTATGAATTTTAAAAAAGAATTTTTTATGTCAAGAACAGGTAAATTTTTAAGAGTAGGTACTTTTCTCATGAAAGTTATTTTGCTTCACAAAAAATGTACTCTTTACAGAAAAGGTACTTTTTAAGAAAAGCCAATTTGCTGTAGGAAATTGTACTTTTTTAAGAAAAGGTACTTTTTGTAAGAAAATTTACTTTTTTAAAGTGAAGGTACTTCTTTAAGATAAGGTATTTTTTTTTAGAAAAGAATATGAATAGATTTTTTTTTTGAGAAAATTAACTTTTTTAAGAAAAGGCACTTATTTAAGTAAATGTTCTTTTTTTAAACTTCTTTCACTTTGGCTTTTCTAAATTTACTTTTTATTTGGTTCAAAACTACAATAATTATATATACTAAATATTGGTTACAGGCTCCACCTAGATAACTTCGTATTAAACAAGAAATTTCCCAACATATGTGAGACATCTAGCAAAGATAATAGAAGTACCATAGACAATTCATTCGTTTATTCACCATCTTCACCAGAGGGCACATTCTCTTTCCGTACGACCATTTCTCACTCGGATGCGGCGAAAAAGCACTCAAGAATCACTTTTATTTCGATTCTGTTGTTTAAACTTGAAAATAGAATATAAATATCAGAAAAGCATATCCCTTTTGATATTTGTTGACAATACAAAAGGCAAAAAAAATATGGTTATACAGATTTTTCAATATTGTTTGTTTCCATGGAAATTTGCCCATATCCACCACTCCTGCGCCATCTAGGAAATTTCCTTTTACTTTAAGATCCACCACTTATCATTCACCATCTCTGGTTTTTTATTTATCTATGCATCTAGTTAATTTGTTTCTCTATGATCCAATCCGTTAGTCTAGACACAAACCAAAGCAAAAGTAAACAATGTACATAGTTGATAATAGTGGGTTGTAGCTAGAGTGTTCAAAAAACCGGTCGAAAAACGATATTTTTGAAAAACCGGTGCAACCGGTATTACTTTAATAATCTATTAAAATGCTGATACTAGTAAAATAAGACAATACATGCAATTCAGAAACTAGTGTGGAGAGATATAAACGGGGTATATTCGTCTTGTCGATAACACTGGAATATACATACAGGAATTTAATAACCTTTTTTGATTTCGTATAGAATAATATATGTCAACCGTTGTTTTTGTCCAAAGTATAACAAAATTCTGGGTCTGTGCGGTAACATTGAAAAATAAATAAATAAAATTAATGGGTTTCCGTTACATCCCATCTAGAGATTAGGGAGAGTTCCTTGCACTCAGTGAGCTGTGCGCGTTATAGTTTTACACTCACTGATTGGGACCTACAGTTTTTACACTGATTCCGAACGGCATTTTGAGAAGCTTTTTCATGGCTAAATACTCAATAGTGTCGCCGTCACTATGCGAGGTGACCGCCGCCCAAAGAAATTTAAGGTGGTCAGAGCAGGGTCGAACCCACGACCTCATGGACAAGAGTCGTACACTCTACCATTGAACCATCGACGGCAACATTAGTTTCTCTAGTTTTTTTTTTATACGAACGATCCCATCGCCGCCACTCACACCCGCCCCAACCGACCGAGGGGGCCTCATCCCTATGACGTAGGAATAACTTACACACCACAGACCGATCCGTAGCTTGGAGTAACTGAGAAGAAAACGTGTAACGGCTGCATAAAACTTCACAGCCGATTAAAGCAATAGCAGTTAAAAGAGGAATAAAATCCGCAGATTACCACTATATACTTATTGAAAAATAATAAATCTTAAAACATAAAATCATAAATTATCAATACAACATTAATACTTGTACATAAAATACTACACACTGTCAATTTAGATGATTTATAATAAAAGACTTTATCGTGTCCGGTGATAAAGAAAAGTCAATAAACTGATAAACATCATTAAAATCTGTGCACATTCTCCGAACCGGTTCATTCAAAGCATAATTATAGCGTCGAAAACTAATATACAGGGGTTTATAGTTCCTAGGAGTTCTCGAAGGAACATTTATCGAAATACGACCAAGAAGATACTCAGAGCGTATATCGCCCCTGAGAATCTTATATATTGTAATCGAATTAAGACTAGTCCGTCTACTAGCCAGAGTAGGTAATTTAATTAAAGACTATCTACTGACATATGGAGGAAGATGGACGTTAGGATCCCATCTCAGCTTCCTAAGACAAAAAATAAGGAATTGTTTCTGTGCCGATTCTATCATATTCACATAAAAGTCATATTGTGGATCCCATACCACTGATCCATATTCTAATATGGGCCTAACAAGGGATGTAAAAAGATTTTTCGTGATATATGGATCAGAAAATTCCTTCGCCCAGCGCTTAATGAACGAAAGTTCGCAATAAGCCTTATTAACAGTAGCAATAATGTGACTATTGAAAGACAAATTCCTATCAAGTAAAAAACCTAAATCCAAGAAAGAATTGACCAATTCTAATGTAGAACCACCTATAGAATACCGGGAGGTCCGGGAGGTAATCATGATCTAATCAATGATCTGTGTAAAACGCCATATGCTTACATTTACCCAAGTTTAACTCCATAAGGTTAAGATTGCACCAACTTCCAAACCGATCCAGATCATTTTGAAGTAGAATATAGTCTGAAGCATTTTTATATGACATAAATATTTTCACATCGTCCGCGTACATAAGCACATTAGACTCAGCTATCGAATTAGGCAAATCGTTGATAAACAAGAGAAATAAAATAGGACCCAGGTGACTTCCCTGAGGAACGCCGGAAGACACTTGGATAGGTCTAGATAACGAATCCCCAAAAATTACCATCTGTTCGCGACCAGTAAGGTAAGATGAAATCCATTCAATAATATTACTATTAAACCCGATAGCGCTTAATTTACTCAGTAGGAGGCGATGGTTAACCTTATCGAAAGCTTTACTAAAATCCGTGGAAATAACATCGGTTTGCATTCCTGAAATAAACCCATCAATTACGTGAGAAGAAAATTGAAGTAAGTTTGTAACTGTAGACAGACCTTTGCGAAAACCATGTTGTCTACAGTCAATAATAGAGGAAACTTTGTAAGATATAATGCCAGTGACCAGTTTCTCAAGAAGTTTTGGAATTGCACTCAGTTTCACAATACCTCTATAATTTGACACATTTGTAATGCTACCCGACTTATGAAGAGGGACAATATGCGAACTTTTCCAGACCGCTGGAAAGTAGCTAAGTTTCAAAGATGCATTGAATAGTATAGTCAATGGTGTAGCTAATGTCGTAATGTCGTAGAACAGTAGTTTATCTTTTACAGCAACGCCTCTTATGAAAAATCGAATACTTTGTAACAAGTGATTTTGTAACAGAAACTGCATTTTGATTGCAGTGACAACTCTGAGACGTTATTTTTGAGTGGAAAATCATCTTTGATCAACTATCAAAATAATTTAAACTCTGAATTCACTTTGTAGGTTAATAGTTAATTTTTAGGTTAAACAGCCAAAGTTGGGCATTTAAACTATGATCAAGTGACCACATGATTTTTACAGAAAACAACAAAAAGAACACACACAAAACTTCTTTAATTGTTAATGTGAACAATTATAATCACCATCCTAGTTGAAATAACAATTAAAACGTAGCATTTAACTCGTAGTGCAGTTAGAACTTTATTTCTGCTCAAATATTCTCCAATTTCATTAAATACTTTGTATTTTATCACTTCACTTTTGATTTGCAAATGGCGTCAGTTTGATGCATTGTAACGATTAGCCGATAAATGTATGAATACCGGTTATTTTTCGTAGCATTTCCCACTGTTGCCACATGGTAGTAAGATTATTTGACAAACCACTGAAAAACTCTTTTCGTATCTAAAGTCAGATCAAACATAAATCAAAATCAACTGATTACCAATTTAAATAACCGGTCAAAAATTGGGCCTTAGAACATGAATTCTAATATAGTATTTTGTACGAGCTGTGGTTTCCATTTATGGCGAATGAGGTTTCAGAAATTCTCAAATTGGTTAATTCAATAATGATAATTTATAATTATCATAATAATGATTTATCATTAGTGGTACTAGGGTTATTGGTGTGGTGCTAAGTTATATATTCGACACGTGTAGATTTAGATTATCTCGCGGGGTGGCTTTTACTGCTGTTTCTTGAATCAGTTGCGTAAATATTTCTACTGCATCTTCAAGTTCAAAATAATTATTCAAGGGTGTATTGAAATTTAACTGAGTATTAATCCAATATTTAAATAAATCTACATCAGTTTTATTCGAGACAATATTTGTCTTTTTAATTACGGGGTTTGTCCTGTAATTATATATAATAGGACTATGGTCGGAACTAAAATCACTACAAGTGATTATGTCAAAATTTACATCGGCTATGCCGTAGTGTACCGTAAAATCCAATAGGTCTGGAATTTTGTTCGGATCACTAGGCCAGTAGGTTGGTTTTCAAGTAGATAATGTTTTGTAATTGTTTTTAACAATTTTGGACAGGCGGCATGATTGGGCCTCACTTTTTTAAAGATGAGGCTGAAATTGCAGTAACTGTGAACGGCATTCGTTACAGGATCATGATAACGAAGTTCTTGTGTCCTCAACTGGACGGCATGGATTTGGACGACATGTGGTTTCAGCAAGACGGCGACACCTGGAACGATTTCCAAAACAACGTATCTCAAGAAATTCTGAGGTCAAATGGCCACCAAGATCGTGCGATTTAACGCCGTGCGATTCCTTTTCTTGGGGGTTTGCGAAAACTTGGGTTTATGTGAAGAAACTGGAAACAATTCCTAAGCTTAAATCCGAGATCCAACGCGTTATAGGTGAGATACAGCCACATCTCTGTGAAAAAGTCATGGAAAATTTCATGAAAAGAGTAATGGCCTGTCATCAGAGCCGTGGCGGCCATTTGATCATGTCTTCTTTGCAATCCACAACTATTTAAAAAAATACGTGTTTTTATTTTAAAATGAAAAAGTGCATTCTAACTGATACATCTTTTATATGGCCGATCCAAGTCCATTTTGTTCTACGTATATCCTTTACTTCCAGAAAAAGTGACTGGAAAGTTCCGGTGGAAACTTCTTCAAAATATTGCCGGCCCGAACGTAACAGTTAATGACCACCAATATCAAGCAATGACGAATGGATTCTTTGATCCTGAATTAGAGCGCCTGGATGTAGTAGAGCTGTGGTTTAAACACGACGGTACCACAATAGATATATTGAAAGAATCGATTTGTGAGTACATAATGTTGCATTTTGGACCTATGAATTGGCCTCCAAGATCGTGTTGTTTAACACCGCTTGATTATTTTCTGAGGATGTGTATGAAATCGCTGGCTAGACACGATTGACAACTTCGAAGCCAACATTCGTTACGTTATTACGATATACAGCTCTAAATGCTGTAAACAAGTGGGGAAACAGATTGGACTGTATCCAATCCAGCCGCGACTATCAAATGCCAGGAATCATATTCAAATAAAATGAGAAAAAGTTGTCACTCAAATCGCATGTTAAAGTTCGCCCGTTTCAAAATTTTCAAAGGGGCCCGCAGAAGTTGATGCAAACTTAAATAATCGAAATAAATTTCAAAATCTTCGCAAATGTTACCAAAACATGTCTGGTATGCGAACTAAAGCTGACTATATCTATATGGTAACATCGGAGGCAGATTATGATGTCATTGCCTTCGTTGAGACTTGGCTCACTCAAGATTTTTTTGATGGTGAGTTTTTTAATCTGCATTTGTACAATGTATTCCGCAAAGATCGCGATTTTGCTAAACCGGGATGTACCCGTGGAGGTGGAGTGTTGATTGCAGTAAAAAAATGTTTTAAAGCAACTTTGTTACAATTGGCCAACAATGATTCCCTTTTTGATCAAATTGGTGTGCGTCTTGATGCTTTGGTTGGTGCTCTGTTCATAATAGTGTCCTACATACCACCTAACAGTACTGATAGGCTCTATGATGCTCATATAGACAATATAATAAAAACAGTTCCAGAAAACAATGAAGATGGTTGCATTGTGCTTGGTGACTTCAATATTCCTAAGCTTAATTGGAGTATTTTTCTTGATTCAAATTATTTATATGCAAGTAATGTAAATTTATTCATTGAAATTAATATGGTTGGTAGTATGATGGGTTCAGATTTGATTCAAATTAATAAGTTTCATAATTCGCTTCATAGATTATTAGATCTAATTGTTGTTAGCAAAAATCTTAATTACACTATTAGTAGATGTGATCATCCAATCAATCCTCCTGGTGTTCATCACTTACACATAGTATTGGGAGTTCCATTTTATAATTTTTCTGGTGTTACTAATGAAATGAGTGATTTAAAGTATGACTATAAAAGTTGCGATTTTCAAATAATCAATGAAGCAATACTAGCAATTGATTGGATGAGAATATTTGCCAATAAGTCTTTAGAGGAATGTTATTTTTTATTTACTGAACAAATTAAATTAATATGCCAATTTTATATAAAAAAATTCAAGCCGAAAGTTTACAAAAAACCGTGGTATACAACAGGGCTGAAGAAGCTAAAAAATCTAAGAAAAAAATTTAAAAACTTTAGCGAGAGTCAATATTCTGTGGAACATATGAATAAGTATAAGCATTATGCAAGGGAATTTGATGTTTTAAATCGATTTTTATACAATCAATATATAATGGCATTTGAAGACAAAATTCACACTAATCCTAAATCATTTTGGAGCTTCATAGCGTCAAAGAAAACGCATAGTAATTTTCCTTCCGTAATGGTTTTTGGAGAGAAAATAGCTAATTCAAAATCTGAACAATCGAATTTGTTCGCAGAGTTTTTTAAGTCAAATTTCCAATCATTTAATTCTACTCATGTATGTGGATAGTAGGCTTTTAGACAACGTGGAATCTGTCGTTGACTTTGGGTCTTTACAGGTTTCTGAACTTGATGTTATTTCAGCGTTAATTAATTTGAAGGAATCAACTAAAGTTGACGAAGATGGCATCTCTGCACATTTTCTTAAAAGGTGCAGTAGTTCTTTATGTGCACCTTTAGAATTCATTTTTAATTATTCTTTAAGAATTGGTAAATTTTTGGATGTTTGGAAAATGTCTTCAATAACACCAGATTTTAAAGACGGCCAAAAGAGTAAAATAGAGATTTATAGACCAATCTCTAAATTATCTAATGAGTCAAAACTTTTTGAGCATTTGGTATATAAATATATATACGCTTCTGTCAACCCTTTTATAACAGACCGTCAACATGGGTTTTTAAGAAATCGTTCTACGAGCACTAATCTTTTGTTATTTACTAGTTACTGTATTGAGAGTTTTGAACAAGGCCGTCAAGTAGATGCAATTTATTTGGATTTTTGTAAGGCATTTGATAAAGTGCCTCATGGTATACTAATCATGAAGCTACGTAAGTGGGGTTTCCATTCTTCTTTTCTAAATTGGATTCTTTCATATATTTCTAATAGATGCTGTTATGTAAGTGTAGACAACTGTAAGTCATCTGTTTATGTTGCGACGTCAGGTATTGCACAAGGAAGCGTATTGGGTCCGATTTTGTTTAATATATTCGTTAATGATATTTGTAAATGTTTGAAGTTTGTGAATTATCTGCTTTATGCTGATGACATTAAAATTTATAGCAGGATTGCCAATTTTCATGACGCAGTGGCGGTGCAGATTGATCTGTGTCATGTTGTTTCATGGTGTTTCCTTAATGATCTTCCATTAAATATTAAAAAGTGCAATCATTTAACCTATGCTAGATGTCTTAATATTATAAATTCCAGGTATGACATTGACAAAAGCCTGCTGATAAAAATTGATCATATATTGGACTTGGGTGTAGTTGTTGACACAAAGCTTTATTTTGATTTGCATATTGATTATATAATCCCAAAAGCTTATTCTGTTCTTGCTTATAAAAGAAGAAATTGTAAGTCATTTACAGACCCATATATACGTAAATTGTTATATACGTCATTTGTGAGGTCGAAATTGGAATATGCTTCTGAAGTATGGAATCCATATCAGGATAAATATTGCAATAGAATTGAAAGGATTCAAAAAAGTTTATAAAATTTGCCTTATTTTCATTAAATTTTACAGATACTATGCCATGGTATGAATCTAGATGTAAGTTGATACATTTAGATACGCTTATTAACCGTAGATCTAAGAGATTAATACTGCTGGTATATAAATTGATAGCTGGTCAAATTGATTGTCCATCTCTTCTTAGTATAATTGGCTTCAATGTTCCTATTAGACGTCTTAGATTTAAAGAATCTTTTAATGTATCAGTTCATAGAACAAATTATGCTATGTTTGAACCCATCGCAAGAGCTTTAAAGGAATTTAATTTAATCAATTTGAAATATGATTTGGTTTTTGCAATGCCTATTGCTATATTTAGTAATATGTTAGATTTAATTTACAACTAGATATAAGAATTATTTGATAAGATATTTTCTGGTCTGTAAAGAATTGTATTCTAAAGACTGAATAGAGAAATAAATAAATAAACTCCATATTTTAATTAATTTTATAGCTCTATACCTCTATAAAAACACCCTTTAAAAGTTAGAATATATAATGATGTGTAAGCACATCTACTTATTTTTCTCACTAGTTAATGTGTTAAACAATTTACAAGGATTTTAATGAAAATTCTTAACAATTTCACTAACATTTTAATGAACTGTAAAACGTAGCACCAACAACAGTCTACTTTCATCAACTTCAGTGCGTCTGTTTTTATATAGTAAGGATGTTGTATACTTAAGCAGTTATTAGGTAAACAAGGCATCATTTTCACTATCACTCCGAGTCATAACACATTGTCCTAATTACTAATTACCTTAATTACTCGCTCTGCTTATTTCGTACTAGTCGAGTGTCGGTAATTAACAGCGGAAATCCCCATATTTTGTTCTAGTTAGCATATGGACCAGCAGAGTTCGTCAAAAGGATATAAGAAAAAGAAAAAATAAATCAATAGGAAATTGTTATTTTGTTTTCCTGTACACCGCTTTGTTGTCGTTAGAGTTGTGTTAAGCGGCTTTTAACTGTCAGACTAAGTTACTAGAAATCTCACACTCTGACATACATAAACAAATGGAAGTACAACACTACATGCGCATCAACATACGTAGGTTTGTGTTTTTCTTTCTGTATGGAATTATGAATTCAACAACAAGTTCCTAGAACCGTCAATACGTTCAGAGACATCCAGGCGCGAAAAGGGGAACTTAGAAGGCCTTTCTTACGAGGTGGGAATGGGTGGGAAAATCTCCTGTCTCATATTATAACGTTCTATTAAAACAAGAAGCTTCAGATAGCTAAGGGAAATTCCAAAACACTGAAAATCACACTTTCCACTGACCAAAGTTGTAGCAATGGTGTGGGGTCCCCTGAAATGGCTGCAAGTATCCCTACCCAGGACCCTTTTCTCTATTCTTCTATGCGGAGAGCCTGCACATGACTCCTAATGATATCATATGTGCATATTTACAGCTGAAAAGATTAATGTTTAAATCTAATATTTAAATCAAAATAATTCGACAAATCCAAAGTAATTTAATCAGGAGAGTGCAGTTTTCCTAACATTGCGACTCCAACTTCGCAATGTTATAGTTCTGAACTGAGACTGTCTATTCCGACTCCAACTCCGATTACAGCTGCGCTTCAACTCTTCTATGAAACATTAAATGATCACTAGACCACGATTTTAATGTGTCTACGTCTCTGCTATTCCACTCATATCCTGAGCAGGCGGGACTGGAAGGGGCGCATACCAGTTTATTGAAAATATTTAGGCTTCTATACTGATTGAATTGAACTGAATTGCATTGAATTGAATTGAATTGAATTGAATTGAATTGAATTGAATTGAATTGAATTGAATTGAATTGAATTGAATTGAATTGAATTGAATTGAATTGAATTGAATTGAATTGAATTGAATTGAATTGAATTGAATTGAATTGAATTGAATTGAACTGAATTACATTGAATTGAATTGCATTGAATTGAATTGAATTGAATGGGATTGAAATCAAATGAAGTAAAATGCAATGAAATTAATTGAATTGAATTTACTTGAAATGAATTGAATTGCATTGTTCTGAACTGCATTGAATTGAATTGAACTGAACTGAATGGAATTGAATTGAATTGCATTGAATTTAAAGGAATTGCATTGAGTTGAATTGAATTGAACTGAATTACATTGAATTGAATTGCATTGAATTGAAGTGAATTGAATTGAATTGAATGGAATTGAAATGAAATGAAATGAAATGAAATGCAATGAAATTAAATTAATTGAATTGAAATGAATTGCATTGAATTGACATGAATTGAAATGAATTGAAATGAATTGAATTGAAATGAATTGAAATGAATTTAATTGAATTGAACTGAATTGCATTGAACTGAATTGAATTGAACTGAATTACAGTAAATTGAATTGAATTGAATGGAATTTAAATGAAATGAAATGCAATGAAATGAAATAAAATGAATTGAATTGAATTGATCTGAATTGCATTAAATTGAACTGAATGGAATTGTATTGAAATGAATTGAATTGAATTAAATTGCATTTAATTTAATTTATTGGAATTGAATGGATTTGAATTGCATTGAATTGAAATGAAGTAAGTTAAAATGAATTGAATGGAATTGAATTGATTTGAAAAAATTGGAGACATTTAATGGCAATGGAAATTTGAATTTTGAACGTGAAAAATTTACATTTTAATTATAATTTTGTAAAAATCTATTAATCCTATTGTGGTTTGTGTGTGGCTTTGGGATTGAGTGTTGCACGTTCGTGGTTCACAGTTCGTGAGTGCGTTCGACGAGGAATGTGAGAGTGGAAGATAATATTAGCCTAATTAGCTAGAGTGAGTAATCGTGATTTGGAGTTGTTTATCTAACTCCTGTGATTTGTATTTGTCGCGGCACTTGATCGGCATTTAAAATTTGTCTAGTCGAGAATTTTTTGAGACTCTTATTGTTCCTGTAAACAAGGCCAGTTATGAATTAAACTTGAAGTTCCACTGTATAAGGTTGTCACAGGACGGATTTTTGCTGCAATAATTTGAAGTTAAGAGACATTGCCTAATATTTAAGGGACATTGATAGACTGCATGTCTGGGTCTTGCAACACAACGAGCTGAAATAGTTGCGTTCCTGGTAACCGGGATTAGTTTATCATAAGTTTATATCAGTGGGTATAAAACTAAAAAGCGCACAGCTCACTGGTTGTGAGAAGCTCTCTCCAATTTCTTTATGGGATGTAAAATTTTCTGGGAAATTATGTTACCACTATGTGGTATGCAGAATAAAATTGTCGGTTGAATTAAAGTATATGAACATTTTTGAATCCACACCTGATTAATCGGCATCCTGATTAATCGAATAATTGATTAATCATATTTGCGATTACTCGAGTAATCTGTATTTTGATTAATCAATTCTCATGATTAATTGATTAATCTGTAAATTGATTTATCAAAAATTTTAATCACGATAACGATTAACCAAAATTATAATTTTCGTACATCCACAATTTTGAATAATCATTTTTGGTTTAAAGGGTCAGCATCACAATATCTGGTTGGAGCAAACAACAGTTATAGTTTGTAAATCTCATACAAACTGGCAGGTTTAAGTTTAACTGTGAGTTAACTTGTGATGGTGATAATGTATATAAATAAAATAATTTCCTATTTTTTTTCTATTTTTTTTTTTGAAGAATTGTTATAAGAATTTTTTGTTATAAGAATTGAGTTTGAAAATGAAATTATTTGTCAAATCCCCGCTTAGGCAGTATGAATCATAGACGAATATAAGTATCTCTCAATAAATTAAACGTCATAGGTACGGTGGAAAGTAAACATTGGATGGTGGAAAACTAGGGTTCGATAATACCAGATAGAGGCAATAGTAAACAACTTCCAACAAAGCAACAACAGCCAACCAACAAAAAAGTGCAAAATACATTTACATTTTTCAGTTCTACACCAAAACGACATGAAAAAGTGAAGTGAACATATTTTGTAACTCCACCTAGTGTAAGTTAATTTTAAATTTAATTTCTCTCATTTCCACAAACCTACGACGAAGAGTGTGAAATGAAACGTCAGATGAGAGAATAAATGTATCCATACCTATATTCGTCTATGGTATGAATAGTATACGTTTGTTTGGATAGTGCGTTTTTGTATTTCGGTGTACAATTTTTCAGAAATATGTATAGAATAGAGAAAATACGAATTTGTAGCCGAATGTTCAAATAAGAAATTTTTAATAAAACACTAGCTGACCCGGCAGACTTCGCCCTGCCGACAAAAAGTATTCAATCATGTCATGGCCATATATGAATTCACATATTTTATATAGGAAAACACATCATCACAAAAGTGTGCGTAAAACGGAAATGCGTAGATATTTTTCGATGTTTTTTTGGAACGAAGTTATGGGCTAAATGAAAAAAATTAAACAACTTTTTTTTATCAACTTTATTACATCCCAGTATTATCAACTATACTGAGTTCTTGTGCTTTGGTTTGTGTCTAGACTAACATATGGAGGGAAAATTCTTGTTTAATGGGAAGTTTGTAGCTGGACCCGGCAAACTTCGTTTTGCTTTCACAGTTTTTGTAATGCCCAAGGGTGAACACAATTATTTTGTTCCATTACGTTTAGTTGACAATGGACAAGTAAACCTGTAGAATGTAATATAACTATTTGTTAGAAGTATTTGTTTAGATTTCGATCGTGTGCTGATTTGTCTAAAAAGCTTCTCATTATACTATAATAGCTGTACCCGTTGCTCTTCGCTACCCCTGAATTGTAATTATAATGAATCACAATTTTATTATTTTTTTTTATTTCTTCAAGTGCTCTAGGATATACAATATGTCTAGTTTTGCCATCTGTTGCAAATGTATATTAGTCGAAAGGTTTACCTACACGTGAACATGCAACATATATTGTCCGTGGAAAACACGGATTTGTCAAATTTAAGCGACTGCCCTTGCGCTTTATTAATGGTCATCGCAAATGGCAACTGAATCGGAAACTGGAATCTTTTGAAATCGATGTGCATGGCTGTAGGTATCATGGGAATGCGTGGAATCAGGGCATCAGTTCCATTACAATTTCCAGTGATTATAGTAGCGTCTATAAGATTATTCTGAATTTTTTTTTTTAAAAAATGCATTATCGGCTCTAGAAACTGACCTCAATGATATTCATATTCATTCGTACCTGTGGTCAGTTTCTTAGCGTCATAGTCTGACCTTTTTAATAGCCGTATTTTATTCACATTCCTACACTGTATCAAACAGTGAACTTAAAAAAAAAAAAGATTTAAATCAAATCGGCCATATATTTTTTGAGATACGTTGAAATATGTTGTCAAGTGCCTGGTTTACGGACAATTGTTTGATATAGTATATGTAATAGTCAAATATTGACGCGTGTGGGCAGCACCTCGGCCCTTTATGCCAACTTGCTTCCAAATAGCCTGTTCGTATATGTAGGCCAACTGTAAGATACTGTGAAATTTTCAGGACGATCAAACTATTACTATGACTGCTATAACGGTTTATTTTAAAAGGGTCCTGGTACACCCCACTACCACTCTGGCTGTAATGTATCAGCAACATATATACCAAATCTCATCTTCATACCTCTGATAGTATGATAGATATAGCCATTTTAAATTTCAAATGGTATGGGCGGTGCCACGCTGCTTTATCCAATCACTACCAAGTATAACCAAGGATTATCAGTAGATCATCAGTAGCACATTGTGCAATTTTCATAACTATCGGTACATTAGAAAAGCCGCTAGTGCGATTTTTGAAAAGGGGGCGTGGCACCGCCTACTTACAGCCTGGCTGTAATTCATACTGTACCAACAACATATATACAAAATCTCATCTTCTTACCTGTGATAGTTCATGAGTTACTACCATTTTAAATTTCAAGTTGTATGGGCGGTGCCACGCCCCTTTATCCAAACATATCCAAATATGGCCAAGGATTGTCAGCAGGTCATCAGTACCGCATTGTGAAATTTTCATGACAATCGGTATATTAGAAAAGCCGCCAGAGCGATTTTTGAAAAGGGGGCGTGGCACGGCCTGGGTTACCCTTATCATTAAGGGGTATCAAAAAAAAGATGTTGGCCGATTCTCAGACCTACCCGATATGCACACAAAATTTCATACATATCGGTCCAGCCGTTTCGGAGGAGTAAGGTAACTAACATTGTGACACGAGAATTTTATATATGTATATACAGATTTCAAAGTTTTCGAATCAGTTTCAAGTCCCTTCATGGTATGTTATGGGACATAATTTATTTAAAATGTGTTGTGAAAAGGCCTATTTAGGAAATGCGTGGTTCCGCCGCTGTATGTGGACTAATGTATGTTCGTCTACAGAGTATTATGTCTGTAAAGCGATAGTCCTTGGTATAGCTCAAGGCCATATGAATAACAGTTTTTGTTTTGTAAAATCGAGTTTATACAATATGAATAGTAACAACAACAATATGTATAAATACATATTGGTAGTTAACCAGAATTCCATGACTACCTACCGCTTAACTGTGGGCACTTAAATACGCTATACACAGAAGTAGTCGTTAATTAGTTCCAAATAATGTCTTCAGTAAACAGACTGAACATCTGTGTCACGATAAGATTATTAAAATGAAAAATGTAATGTAAATATAACTATTCAAAATATACTTATATTAGAGCAGTTAAAATTGTTTATACTAATGATCAAATACCTTCTCATACCCCGTTATATTTGCATGATCACCATCTAAAGCATGTACACCCGTATTTAGTTATTGCGAAATTTTCGTTAGAAATGTTGTCGTTTATTTCGAAACGAAAAAATTTGTTGCGGAGAGTTACCACATATCTTTGATTTACCTTGCAAATATTTAATTTATAATTCATCTACGCGCTTTATTTTATTTTTACGCCTGTCGTGTTGCTGTTGGTTGTTAAAATTATCAAAATGTCACAACAATTATCAAACAACTGTTTTCGTACAAAATAACTTTGGCGTAACAACCCTGTAATTCATTTTGCCTACCAAATTTCCGCAGAGGTGAGTACCAAGCAAATGAAAAGTGAGCGAAATTTTCAGTTCATGAAATTTTCGTTATTTTTTATGCACGTACTTCTTATGGTAACGAAAATTTCATAAAAACTCAATACCGGGATTAAGGAACAAATTGAGAAGATCCAAAATCAAATTTACAAATTAGTACATTTGTTAGAAATTTTGGGTTAGTATTTAGAACAAATATTGTTTGTGGATTACCAGGTATATTTTGCCAACACCTACATAATTCTGAAATGCTTCTGGTTGAACCAAATTGCAATTTATTACACCCTCCATCGCAGGTGTTTGAATATAGACAATATTCGTAGCTTTTATGACTTACAGCAACTAGTATAATCTAAATTTTACAGGAGAGCATTTTATATCAGGGACCGTAATAATTATGAGTTTTATTATAAAAATTGCATATGTTTAAGGAGTTTCTTCAATGGTAATGATTAATTTTGAATATTACTCGTATTATAAAAATCAGCACATAATCATTATTTTTGGGTAAAAAAAAAATAAAACTCATAAATATTAATAAAAGGTCTCCAGCGGCAATACTTGGGGAACTATGTTGGTGGAGAAACCATAGGTTTCAGGACGAGAAAATTGAAGAAGAGGACGTTGGAGAAGACCCCAATGAGTCACAAAATAATTAATTGGATTTAGATACTGATGACCAATCTGCTTAAAATTGTATAAGTAACATTTTTTTTTTCATAAATACATCAAATGTTCCATATTTGAACAAGGGTTTTATGCTATTTAGTCTTTATACAGTTTGGTGGAATTTTGTGACATTTTTTGAAAAGGGACTAAAGGACATATACATCCGTAAATATTTACCGATCGCAACGAAATGTTGCCAGTGAATATTATTTGTCCAAACTAAGTATGGAATTGAAAATGGGCGGTTTGTCTACTTAACTGGAGAAAATGGATTTGATTGGCACTCCCATTCTGGTACCACCCAGCCTGGTGGTTGTCGGGGATTTCAATCCGATAAATCGCGTGAAAAACTTCTGATCTTAATGAAATTAGATATAAGGTTCAAGTCATCAAACGCCAATGACCGATTAAGACAAGGGTGATTTTGTCACGCCCATTTTGGTACTGACTTGGCGGCTGGCCGGTTGATCGACACGATAACTCTTGTAAACCACAACCGAACGTAACGAAACTCGGTACTAGGTAATATTTTATTAAAATATACTTATTGTATTAATAATTGACTACCGTCCCACGCCCAGTTTCGTACCTCCCATACAAAAGTTGGACGTATTTCCGGTTGGCCGACCTGTAATCCACAACCAATCCTAATAAAATTTGGAACTGATAATTTTTTGGCAAAAGCTAGTGTGTAATAAAAAATTAACAACTTCGCCATGCCCATTTCTGTACCTTCCATATAAATATTGCGCAGAAAATTGGTTGGTAGCCACAAAAATTCTCCAAAACCACTTCGGATTCCAACGAAGTTGGATATTTAATAATATTTAGCGTAATGTCAATCTGCTATTGCATATGGTCACAATAGAGGCGCTTTTTTAACAAAACAAGGACCCACTGGATGACTTAGGGTGAGGGTATGTTTAATTGGGTTCACCCGATTGAAATTTATGTACTGGTTTTTTGTATCGATAATTTTTTTTTCAACTTTACTTTTGATAAGTTGCAGTTGAACTATTTTCAGTGTATTTTGAGAACGTAAGGCCAAATCAAGGCCACTATGATTTTAAATTCAAAGTAACTATGGTTGTGTTTTTTTGAAACATATATAGGACACGTATATAAGATACCAAGGAAACGCATTCCGCTGAAACGTACATTACTAGGCAGCACTTTAATCTGAGGATTTTTTTTAATCTATTTTCATGTCAGAATTCATTTGTAAACAAAATTGAAATAAATGAAAATTTAACAAACATATACGACTTACATATTTGAGAAATATATTTACATACCCAGGCGGATAAGTCTGGTAAAAACATTTACCCGCGCTTCGATTTGACGAAGCTCTGAAAGGAACCAGCCCCATTCGAAGCAAGTCAATTTAAGTTTAGGCTAGGAAGATTCGTCTGAAAATCCTACAACAATAGCATCGCAAAAGCTTTGATCTTTGCAATTTTGGGAATTTGTAGTGTCTCATGTTTGAAAAACACTGCGATATTGCATTCTGTTGTGACCCATCCTCTCTATCGTTTGCGGATATGCCTAATACAAACTAAACCAATTATTCCTCAATACAAGAAACACATTAACTTTTTTTTATCTTATATTTTGTCTTTATTTGAAATTTTTACTTCACATTTCTTTGAGATAGGAGTATTTTCTAAACGGAAGTCTTTCTATAGGAAAAAGGGTTTTACAAAGACAAAGCGAATTACGAGTTTTGGGTCCATTAAGACAAATATCGGGTACACTATTCGTTGAAGAAACCATGGTTGGTTCTGAATGAGTTGGATGTTCAACAAGGAGCGTCATTCTTATTTGGGTGTATCACTGCAGAGTATTCATGCATTGATGTTCCACCTCCTTTTCTGCGACTTTCTTGGCATCAAATATATTAAGAATAGGAGAATAGGATCATAGGAGCAGTTTGATGGACGAATTCATCTTGAATAACAGCCGACACTTTTTTTGGCTTTGTATGGCTACTTAGCACCCATGTTAAACGCCGTTATCGTCATTGACAATGAGATGGATAAATTGTTTTAATTAATGGATGAAGACCGAAATGATTAAATAAACGCACAATGTCACTGGTAAATTTTAAGGAGCAAATTTACTTTAGGAGCAAATGACCTTTTTGTTTGGTTTGTTTGCCTGGTAGGGCATTGAACGGTGATCAAAACAATGATTGAAAGTATAATCGGGCATAACTCAGCCATTTATTATCCAATATCGTTAAAATGGGAATCATTACAAAGGTCTTTCTAAACTCTACAAACCTGTCTATAAACATATTTATTTTTAGTAACCCATTGGGGGCCAATTAAAACAAACGAAATAATATAATTTCTTAATAAAAATGTATTGTTTCAAAAATGCCCCATTATGCTATTTTTTTGGTAGGTTCCGGTAATAGACAAGACCTTAACCTATTCTTTAAGGTTTAATATTCACCAATAACCCTTCAAAGACCAGAGATATTAAAGTTCAAAATTAAAGTTCATAGCATTTTTGTGTTACAAAGCTTTCTGTGTGGCAGGCCTTCGGCCGGGCTTAGGGGGTTTCTCCTCTGGGGTGGGCTTCGGCATAGCTGGCCTTTAAATTAAATATCTCCCGTATTTGTGGGGTTAATATGTAGTATTACAACTTGAAAAAAAGGCTTGAGGTATTGTATATTATCGGAGTCTAACTAGAAAATAGGTACAGTAGTTTTTTTTTAAATAGTAGTTTTAACAAAAAAGTGATAACCCACCAATGTGTTAATTAAACGAAATATATTTCTACAAGGGAATTATAGAGTAAAAAATTACCTTTGTACTGATATCCATTTGAACCATATCGGGTATTAAATTCTTGAGATATAACCGATTATATACTCAAGCTTTAAAGGTCTATATCTCAAGAAGTTGGACCGAACAGAAGGAAAAAATGAACTTTTTTGGTGTAGATTTCACAAATTATTTTACAATTTACAAAATTTCTTTCAATCTTGTTTCACATATCATATACCGGATTCTACTTTTCTGAAACGGCTTTTGTAAATGGTGGTTTTTTGAAACCGGGTTTTGGAACCGGTTATTTTTCTGCATAATGCTTTAAATATTATATTTTCGAAACCGGGTTTATAACCGGATTTTGGAACCGGTTTTATACGCGGGTTTTACTGGATTCAGTTTTAAATTCTATTTTTTTTTTGTGGTTTTCACTGGTTTTTGGAACCGGTTATGTATGCTGGATCTGTTTCTTAATTCCAATTTTTGGAAAATTTTCTACTTATATTTACAGTAAAAGGGGTTTAATCCTTGTTTTTGGAAACCGTTTCTTTTGGTTCTCGAAAACTCGTGTGGAAGATTCTGAAAATAACTTCCAACCTTTACATCAGACGGTCAAAACTAAAACACCATGTACGAGTAGCTGTGTGTTTCAGCAGTTTAATTGTGTCATGTGCTACAACTAGAGCTATAGCTTTTAAATATTTTAATTCTTATTTTAATTTTTAGATCGCAGTTACAGTGATCGAAAATACAGAAAGTAAAACTCGCGAAAAAATGCCCCCTAACATTGAGTAGTAGAAAAACTTAGCAGATTTTTATTCTGCTATCAATATATTTTGCAGCTACTTGTATATTTATGGCCAAAACAAAAACTACAAAAATTTTTGTAGATTTTCAAATACTGATTACTGAGACTATTGTCATTGAAAATTATGCACATTACTTCGACGAAAAAATCCAATGAGTGTTCGAACTCACGGGCGATGTGTTAACACCTTTTTGCTACACGGTACCTGTTCGATTTCTATGAACACATTCGTAAATGTTACATTGGAAAATAAAAAACACCGTTCAATCATATGATGACGTTACAGTTAAATAATATTAATACTTAAAATTATTTAAAGACCCAGTGCAAGCACATGTGTCATTATTTTCTTGCTCAATACTTTTTGTTTTATTCCCACAAAAGTCGAAGAATGCAAAGCAACAGACACTTGTACATACATACATACATTGTTATATTCGTATGATATAACCGAAGATCAACATAAAATACTTTTTTAACATTACTCCAAATTAATACTCCAAATTAAAACACTTCAATCTCGGCTCGCCGATATCGGATCGCCTTCATTTTTGGCCTAAACTCTTCGTCGAAACCCGCACTAACTTTTTAATCCAAAAATGAATAAAATCGGCTATGAATTTCCGGAGAAAATCGCGTGGGAAAATTATATGAAAATCGCCCAATAATCACTTTCAATACCGACTGCCAAGCAACGAACAAACAAACGATGATTTACTCTTACAAACCTAACACTTGCGTATGAATTAAACTGATAGTTTACTGCCCTAGAGGCGCGCGTATAGAAGTTAACACATCAAAAAAAGTAAAATTATATGTGTCAATTGCAATTAAAACGCAAATTGTTAAAATTAAAGATTTTCCTCATTCGCTATGAGTGTTCCAAGTATTCCAGCGATTTTCCAAGGTTTCTGGTGAAAGTAAATCAGTTGTTACACACTCTTGTTATATTTCTCTATGGTGTAAACGTATGAATACAATTATACCTACATATGTACATACTTTATATGATTTTGCAGAAAGAAGAATACAAATAAAAGGTGGAACAAAAGGAATCATAAACTCGATAAAGCCCCCTCCCAATGGTTAAACATATATATAAAAAAAAATATATGTGAATACATATTTTGAATACGATATTCATTTCATATATTAATTCTGTACAATTCATTTTAAGGTTTGCAACAGACAGACACATACCAGTATCTCAACAAAAAGGATGGATTTTCAACCAGCAACCAACCACAAGCAAAATAAGGTCTCATATATCAGTATCCATATGTACTTATATATGTATATTAGACCGACTCACAAAAAAGTTCATTTTGTCCACCTCTCAAAATGTACATTGGTTTGTTTTATGCTGAGTCCCAAAATATTTCGTGTCTTTTAAAAAATCGTTTTTCAAGGAATTTTGTACTGTAGCTATGGACAATGAATATACTATTGCTATCGGTGACGCGTCATAACGCCATTTGTGTCACACCGGTCATGGACTTTATGTCCATCTTAGGTGTGACATAACGTCCACGGACTTTATGGCCTTTTACGGAGTTTCGTAGACCATATTTACAAAGTTGTGGACGTTATGTCGCACCTAGAATGGTCATAACGCCCACGGGCTTTATGTCACACCGGTCATGGGCTTTTTGTCCATTTTAGGTGCGACATATCGCCCATGGGCTTTTTGTCCACTTTTGGTGTGACATAACGCCCATGGGCGTTACGTCCATGGACGTTATGTCCATGGACGTTATGACGCGTCACCATTGCTATCATATGAAAGTGGTTTTTAAGCTGCGTCCAACGGTATATAAACCATGCCAACGAATATCGTGACACATCCTTTTTCCAGGGATATTGTGCAAAAATTTTTAATTTTTAAGTTTTCAGTACGGCGATTTTTCTGATTCAAATATCAGATTGATATATTTTAGCCTTTAGTCGATTTAAGTAAATATGTGTTTCAGTTTGTTTTTTGAAATTAACACTGGTTCCCGTTTTACAACAAATTCATTACGGTGTGAACATTACATTCGAAACTGAGCATAATGGGTATCAAATCTTTTCTTTTGACAAGGACATCATTATTGTATAGAAACTCGTATACTGTTTTTATTTTATAATACATTTTCCGAGATGATCTGAGCCAAATTTTGTATATTTAAAATTACTCCAATATGGCGATTAAACCGTAAAATCCTCCACACTAGGAACCTATAAACCGGATTTTTGCAGAATATCTATGGAAAAAGGATGTGCCAGGACATGTTTTATATACCGTTACACGCGTCATCAAAACACCCTCTCATATGATACTAATATTGTATACATTGTTTTTAGTTGAAGTACAAATTTCGTTGGAAAACTAAAAAAATACATTTTTTTAAAACGGTCTAGCTCACGGAATCTTAATGCTAGACACGAAATATTTCGGAAGTCATCAGTAAACACAGGAATGTAAATTTTGAGGATTGGACAAAAAATATATTTTCCCCACCATACAATGTGAGCCGGTCTAATATATGTACATATGCATAAATATGTGGGCATGTATGTAGATATTTCTATGCGTTTATGGGTGAATTGCAATCCATTTTAGATTTTCATATTATTCATGCATTCATAGCATGAGAAGCTATTAAATTCAACAATACTATATACGAACCAGGGATACCCTTCTATAAAAAGTTATATATCGCTAAGTTTTGGACATACAAAAGGATGGGGCATTTCATGTTATTATGTTATGATTCAGAATATGGTGCTCTGATTTTTTTTCATTGACGGGGTTTTATCTTCCGTAAATGGATCTGGAAGAAATTAATTATTAAACTTAAATATCGTAAAGACCAGTTGCGCTTGAGTCTCCGACACTAAACCAGGTGGAAACTGTATTCAAGTCAGCGCACCACTAAAAACACTGTACCACAAATTAATTCCTATGTAGAAATCAGAAAGGGGAAAAATAGATCTGAGATATTCCAAAATTACCGTTAGTGGTGTATTTAAAAAAAAATTTTGTCACTTAAATGCAAATATCGTCAAAAATGTTCATCCGATTCCGTCGATCTTCTTTTTAGTGAAAGATAGTGAAATTGCTGAAACAACAGTGGGTTATTTGTAAAGATTGGTTCGGAAATGTCTGAGTTACAGTGGACACAACATAAAATTTTACAAAAAATGTTGCTCTATTTATCTAATTTTTTCACACCAAGCAATTACAAATATTAATGTACGTATCTTTATATTGTTTTGTAATAAAAATGGTTTCTTTTTCTTCTCTGCAGCCTTAACACCCAACCAATATTTAACGTTTTTCGTGCCGCAGCTGGAATAATTGCATTACCACTTGTCACTAATTTAGCACATGAGGGTGATTCAGGAAGTTCCGGACAAATTTCTCCAGCGTTTTCCTTGGCTCATTTCATGAAGAAAAGTCCACTAAGATCATGTCCGAAAAATGAAAGGGTGCGAAATGGCAGCGGGTTCAAAATTTTCGGATTGGGGGTCGGAGGGTAGTAGGGTAAAGTTGCTAACTTCTGAGCCAGTGGTCGGTTTTTGGGCTTGTTGGAAAGGTTTTTAAGAGGCCTTTCAGAATCTATAAAAAAAGTAGAAAAAAGTCAAATCGCCGAGATACAACAGAGCTTTCGGAAAAAAAATTCACATAACCTCAATTTGCTCAGCCAGATGGCAGGTAACTTATGTTTTTTTCTTTCCCAAATGACCTAAACGAAGCCCAGAGGTCTTACCGTTCCAAAGTTATGACCAGTTTACTGAAATGCAAAAATTTTTGTTTTTATTTGTGGAAGCGAAATAACAGCATACATTTATTTGTTTTTGTAAATTAACACGTTTAAGATTTTATTTTATTGAAATCTTTGGCTGAAGAATCAAACACAGAAGGAATAAAAAACATTTGATGTTAATCGAAGTTTTCAATGTGGTTCCCATTTTCTATTAAACACAATTGCAGCCGTTTGCGAACCACATCCGCCACGTTAGTTCTTTTCACGAACTTTCACGAACTTTCACCGCAGCTTCCTCAATGCGTGCAAGTAACTGCTCACGATTGTGGATCTGCACAGAATACACACAATCTTTCATGTAGCCCCACAAAAAGAAATCAAGTGGTGTGAGATCTGGAGATCGTGGCGGCCAGGCGATTGGTTCAGCTCGTCCAATCCAACGTCGAGGGAAATTGGTGTTAAGCCAATCCCGCATAATAAGCCCGTAATTCGCTGGAGCACCTCCTATAGGATTTCTGGCATGACTTCTTGCAAAAAAAGCCAAATAATTTTTCGAATTTAACCTGGGCGGAAGTACTTTTGGCCCAATCAAGGTGTTGTTGATGATGCCAGCCCAAACGTTGACGGCAAATCGGTGTTGAAATGCTGTTTCTTTCTTGTTGTGGGGATTGTCATGGGCCCATTCGTGCAAATTATGGAAATTAGTTATGCCGTCTCTCGTGAATTGCGCTTCGTCGGTCCACACAATCGAACATAAAAACACAAATGCGTGTACATCACGTTGCAACATCTCACGGCAAAAGTTGACGCGTAATGGAAAATCGGCCGCCAAGAGTTCTTGAACTGGTGTGAAATGGAATGGATGTATTTTTTCTTTGTGAAGGACGCGCCATACTTTTGATTGTGCCACACCAACTTGGACCGCGATTCGTCTTGTGCTTGTCGTTGGGTTCTCGTCTATCGCATCCAAAATTAACTCTTCAACTGCAACGTCGTGTTGTTCATTTCCGGGACGCTCCATTTGTGTAAACAACGTACCTTCACGAAATCGGCGGTGCGTCTCACTGAATGTTGTTCGGTTTGGTGGTCGTCGATTAGGAAAACGTAATGCATATTCACGCGCAGCAGCTCTTGCATTACCATCGCAGAATCCATACCTGTAATGAATGTCTGCTAATTCTTCGTTTGAATAAGTTGCCATTTTTACTAATTCAAAACACAACGTACTCGAAACTGTTGCTGCTGCAGAGATTAGCGTAAACTTTTACTTTTTTGTCGTTATTCACTTTTAAAAAACAGGACAAAAATCACTTGTACCTTTCGCGTTCGTAGACACTTGTTGAATGACAAAATTCTACCAATGAATACCTATAAATACTACTTACGTAAAATGGTGATAACTTTGGAACGGTAAGACCTCTAGGATTCGTTTAGGTCATTTTGGAAAGTTTAGAGGTATGGCTATCTTTCAACATAAGTAACCTTGCTGAGCAATTTGAGGTTATGTGAATTTTTTTTCAATTTTTTTCCGAAAGCTCTGTATCTCGGCGATTTGACTTTTTTATTGATTCTGAAAGGCCCCTTAAAGATCTTTCCAACAAGCCCAAAAAATCCGACCACTGGCTCAAAAGTTAACAACTTCACCCAACTACCCTCCTACCCCCAATCCGAAAATTATGAAATGAGCCAAGGAATACGCTGGAGAAATTTGTCCGGAACTTCCTGAATCACCCTGTATATAAGTATTGTAGTTTTGAACTCAATAAACAGTAAATTTAGAAAAGCCAAAGAGAAAGACGTTTAAAAAAAGGACATTTTCTTAAATAAGTGCATTTTCTTAAAAAATACCTTATCTTAAAGGAGTACCTTGATTAAAAAATAAAATTTTTATACATAAACTAAATTTTTTTTAAATAAAGTAATTTTTCTTAAAATAAGTACATTTTCTTAAAAGAGTGCATTTTCTACAACAAATTGCAGTTTCTTAAAAAATTTAATTTTCTTTACAGAATACCTTTTTGTGAAACAAAATAGCTTTTGTACCTACTCAAAAAATTTACCTATTCTTGAAAACAGGACCAATTCTAAAAAAATTCCATTTCTTAAAAAACCTTTTCTTCAAAAAATGCCTTCTCTTATAAAAGATACCGTCTCTTACGAAAATTCCCTTTCTTAAAAGTACATTTTCTTAAAAATAAAATAATACCCTTTCTTTTCTTTTCTTGAAAATAAAAAAATTTTCTTAAAAATATAACAGTTTCCTAAAAAGAATACATGTTCTTAAAAAAAATAATTCTTTGTAAAAAAAATTCATACTCTTTAGCTTTTTCTTACAGAAAGTACTTCTTCTTAAAAATAGTACCTTTCCCTAAACAAAATATAAGTTTTTAATAAAGGAAGTACCTCTCTTTAAAAAAGGACCTTTTCGGGAAAATATAATACATACTCTTACAAAAAGGACCTTTTTGATCCGCTCAACTATGTCAATGTCGGGATATAGCTGATACAGACCATGGTTCATGCATCGCCGATACTCACCGTTGTGCACTACAGGGCCAGAAATTTTTTGAAGTATTTTTCCTTCGAACACTCCTAGAGTTGTTTCGATTGCTTGCGATAAGACGCAGGATTCTGCACCATAAAGCAAGACATGTTGTATGAGAGTCTGGTATAGCTGGACGTTTGTTATTCGAGAGAGGGCTTCATCTCTAAAGTTTCGCCCAAAATAACTTCTATTCGCAAGCACAATTCTCCGCTTGATCTCAAAGCTGACCATGTGGTCGGAAATAATTCAATCATAGGGCAGTCCAAGCAGTTCACTAATTCCGGTCTTAGTCTAAGTAGGTACTGGGCAATTACTTTATGGGAACCCTCCGTTATCTAGCTAGATTGAGAAGGTGGGACAAATATGCGGCCTGATTGGATATGCGACCACTTATGCGTCTCAGGTTAAATAGGTGACTGAAGCTCTTCGAACTAGTGGCCATATTCTTCTCACATTTGAAGGTGGATGAGCTAACGGTGGATCAAAATTGAAGAAATATAAAGCCTGTCTCGACATATTACATTCTGGTCCGCGTCTGATCCATAATGGGGGCAGAGACATAATCATCTTGGTAGTAAGTAAAATACAAACCACGGTGGTCTTGGCTTGTCTCCCGGCACCGTTATATTGGCAATGAAAATACGCAAGAAAAACAAACGTACAACCCCCTATCTGTTGATTACCCTCTCAAACGTTATAACAACTACGATGTAAGGATATGTACCTGGAATGAGATAACACTATACAGGGCGGGTGCCTCTTTTCAACTGTCGGATAATAAAGTTAACATCACAGCTATCAAGGAGATGCGAAGGACCAGATATGCTTGCACGAGAAAAGAGACTGCGATGTTTACTACAGCTGCCCTGAGCGATGTCATGAATTCGGGTGCGGATTTATAGTTGGCAAGAGACTGGGACTGTGCTGAGGATTAAGAATGAATAATTTTATGAGTTTCTGGGGGAAATATATGAAAGCTGACCTGGGCTCGACATTAAGATTATTCTAGGCGATTTTAATGCCACATTGGAAGAAAAGAATCTTTAGACCACCCATCGTTAATTCCAGTGTACATGGTACCATACCCGATAATAGAATGAGAGTAGTTAGTATCACACGATTCCGACATAAGGACATACATAAGATTACTTGGTTATCTCGTGATCCGAGAAGGTAGAAACAGATTGATCAGTTGGTTATATATGACAGGCCCACTTCTTGTGTAATGGATGCACGTGTGATTCGAGGTACCATTACCTGGTTCATTACCAGGTTTGCATAAGACTGACCAGGGCGAAAAGTGTACACGAGAAAATCAGGATATTGTCATTCTGCAAGTATCGGATATATCAAAGGTCTATGAACGAAAGCTCACTACCTTACTACAGTAGAATACTCCTCTTCCTGAGCGCATCTTAAACACATCTCCCATTCTTTAGAAACCGCTTCAAGGACCGAACTTGTCTATAAAAAACCGCGGAAAGATATGAAATAGTACGAAGATGAATATCGCATTACAACTGACGAAAATGACGCTTCAGGTATGAAATAGAAACAGTCAGTTTCAACACGTGCAGCGAATGGGCGGTACAAAAGTCTGAGAAGAGAGGGAAACCAAATATTTGGGCAGAAAAGTGGCAGTGGGAGCAGAGAGAATGAAAAGGTCGTAAAATCACGAAAATTTGTCCAGAGGGTAAGAAGATCGAAAAATGGACCGAATATTGGGATGCCCTACTGAAAGGACGTGAATGGGAATCTGGTGACAGATACGCAGTGTGTGCTTAAAATGTGGAGAGAACACTTCTCAGCACTACTCCACTCAGAATCTCTCTTTATTGTTACAGATGCTGTAGGTTGTCTTCCACCCAGTCAAGACGAAATTACAATGGCAGTCTCCCGGTTTAAGAATAATAAAGCGGCGGATGCGGATTGGTAGCTATTTTAATGCCATTGGCGAGGGACTGTTTTCCCACATGCATCAACTTATATGCAGTAGTATATGGTTGGAAGAATCTATGCCTGACTATTGGAGTCTCACTGTACTATGTCCTGTATTCAAACAGGGTGATCCATGTGAATGTTCTAACTATCGCGGTATCAGTCTTTTACCCATCGCATATATGGCCTTATTGAGAAACTTATGTGAACGACTAAAGCCGCGACATTAGACCAGGGAGACCATGGCTGAAAAAATATTCGAAAGCAAATCAACAAATACCATATTTTTATCGATTACAAATCTACTTTCGGTGGTCCCATACGGGGAAAACTGTACGAAGCTATGTCTGAACTTGGGATACCGGAAAATTGATTCGCCTCTGCAGAATGACGCTGACCAACACCAAATCAGTAGTGAAGGTAGGGAGAGACCTCACCGAACCATTTTGTACTAGACGATGACTTAAACAAGGCGAGACACTTTCGTGCAATGTCTTCAACATCTTAATGGAGATAATAATGAGAAAAGTTGCAGTAAATATGAACAAGACCATCAACACGAGACCAAGACCATAACATCATTGGGCGAAATTTGCGAGAGGTTACTGCAGGATTTTTAAAAATCGGAAAATAATCAGCGAAGATGGGTATAGATATTAATGAGGGCAAGACAAAATTGATGGCGTCAACGACTAGAGAAACCTCTCGACTTGGTCCGAACATTAACTTCGGCAACCGATTTAATTTCGAAGTGGTAGATGAATTTGTCTACCTTGGATCCCCGTGAACAAGGACAACAACGTCAGCCTGGAGATAACTAGGAGAATTGTTCTTGCAAATATATGCTATTTTGGGCTCAGAAAGCAGTTTAGGAACAAAGCCCTCTCTCGACGGAGTTCAGCTATATCAGACTCTCATTTTACCTGTCTTGACATATGGCTCCGAAACTTGGGTCATATCGCAAGCGGATGAAAAACATCTGGGAGTATTCGAGAGAAAAATCTTCAGTAAAATATATGGTTCAGATAGGGAAAACTTCGAGTACCGACGTCGCTGGAACCAAGAGCTATATAATTTATATTCTGACGTGGACATAGCTAGGCAAATCAAATCAGGCCAATTGCGTTGGCTAGGCCATGTTATCAGAATGGATAAAGATGAACCAGCGCGAAAGGTTTTCGATAACGTACCCGATGGAAATAGGAAAAGAGGACGACCAAGACTCCGCTGGAAAGACCAGGCAGAATAATCCCTCCGTATCCTTGGTATTACCAACTGGTGAGAAAAGGCGAAGGATAGAGCCAGTTGGAGGAATTTGTTGAAATTTGTTTGTTTAATTAACATGTGTAAGACATCTGACGTCATGAGTGTAAAAAAGTCAATAAAAGTAAAGTGTCTTAAAAAGAATTACACGCTGTAAAATAACGGCCCCAGCAACATGTTGCAGGACTCATGTACATGTTTGCAAGCATTGTTTTTGTGAATTGAGAAAAAGTATAACGCATTGAATGATTCGTATTACTCACTAGGTACGTATGAACGAATTGGCTTTAGAACTCTTTTCAACGATCGAGCACGATAAATAAATGGTTTCCCATTAAATCCCATGAAGGGACTGGGGAGAACTTCTCACAATCACTGAGCTGTGCGCTTTCCAGTTTTCACTCACTGATTGGGACCTACAGTTTTACACCGATTCCGAACGGTATTTCGAGAAGCTTTTTCATGGCTAAATACTCGATAGTGTCGCCGTCACTATGCGAGGTGACCGCCACCGAAAGATTTTTTTTTTTTTTTTTTTTTTTTTTTTTTTTTTTTAAGGTGGTCAGAGCAGGGATCGAACCCAGGATCTCATGTACAAGAGGCGCGCACACTACCCATTGCACCACCGACGGCCACATCGAGCACGATAACTACCGAAAATATCTACCTCTCACAATACAATTTTTCTAGTGACTTTATTTGCGAATCCTTCGATTGGAGTTGAAAAAGGGCGTTAGTGCCACACGCCTTTTGTTACCTCCCAGAAAAATCGACATATTTAGTATAAGATCGTGTTACTTCGAAAACTATTGTGTTTTACTTGAAGTCAATTAATTCTGTACATCTTTACTTAACTTGAGAAAATTGGAGAATCTGTCACGCCCATTGTGGTACCTCCCATAGAGAAACTGTGCGACTAGTCGGTAGTTCGATATTATGACTCTCGTAAAATGCTACCGATCTTAATGAAATTTGGTATTAAACTTTTATCACACGACAGCCGCCTACTAAAACGGGTGCTTTTGCCACGCCTATTTTGATACGGACCATCCAAAAGTTGTAAAACACAACCGATCATTATAAAATTAGATATTAACCAATGATTCTTCAGACGACACCTTTCTATTGAAAATAGGCGTTTTTGCTGCACCGATTCCGATACTTCACATACAAAAGTTGGGCGGATGTGTGCTAATTAGGTTTTGGTACTGCACAATATTTTTCAGAATGCGAACTTTGATATTTAATATTGCCGAATTTGGCATGCCCATTCTTTTAACTATAGGTTTCCAGCTAATATGTAATCGTATCTTACATTATTTTAAAAGTTGGATCAACCATTTTAAATGGAACTTTAACTCAATGTATGACTTAGGGTGAGTCTGTATGACAGACTGAGACTTCTCTACCGGTTTCCTTAATACACGCTGAAAAATATGTCGTTTTTTATTGTTTGGATGCAAATGTAACGTGTGTTGGAAATATAATATATTTGTTTTCAAACACATTGTGTAAGCTATTCAATATTACATGTTTGAGACACAATGATTAATATGTTAAAAGATATGTGTTTGCGATACAAATATATATGTGTTTGTGATACAAATACAGCTGTGTTTGTTGCACTATTTATTCCCTCTCGAGAGCAAGAGAATAAAAGAGGAATAACGAGAGAGTCTATCTTGTAAGTATGTATCGGTATTTTTGCATTATTCTCTCAGTCAGTGATTTATAAAAATTCCTGAATTAGCGTGTAAATTGCAGACGAGGTTTCGTGTATTCAGTCGTCAATGGTTCATCGGACAGAGGATATCAAAAGCGCTTGGTCAGTAAAGAAAGAATAAACAAAGGCTCGGACGGTTAAATGGTTTGTGATGTTGCTTTGGTTTTTGTGTGTGTGTTTCGTATGTACGTATGTGTGCTATAAAAGTAAGAAACTGGAAAGGGCACCTACGTGAAGCTCTTTGTCTGTCCGAGCCTTTACTGAGAAAATCGGAACGGCGGACCATTTGTGAAATATAATAAAAAAAAACCCAAGTAATTAATCCACGCTTGGCTTGCATGAACTAGATTTGTATATAAATATATTGTGTGTCTGTCAACGCATAGTGATAAGAAACGCATATTTGAAACCTTCTGACATCGAAAACGAGTGAAAATTAACATGTTGATTAGTAATTAATAATGCATTCTATGCAAGGAAATGGAAAAAGGGCCGTTTTAAGTCTTTTAATTTTTTGTACTAATTATTTATAAATGTTTATTTATGCTGATCAAATTAAATATAATAAATAATACATATATAAGAGTAATTCGTTTCTAAATTTTATTATGTTTGGGAGGAAATACGAATATGTTTTCACCTAAGTATATGCAGGTTTGGGGGAAACGCGCGAATGCTTCCGCGTAAGTATATGGATGTTTGGGATGACGAACGCAAATATGTCAATGTAAAAGCACACATGTTTCCAACTAAACATCCAACTGTTTGCATTTAAATGCAAGTGTGTTTGGGACATGCAAACATATGGATGTTTGAAGTCCGTTCCAAACATATACATGGTTCCTGCAGAATCGAATATGTTACATAGGCCGTTTTTTTCAGCGTATAGTTGATCATTGGATCTGTAAAAAAAATAATTTTTTGTATCAATACCAGTTATAACCTTAAATTTGTAATCTGAAATCAAATAACCATTGCAGTTAAAACAAGTATTTTATAGAGTGATGGCAATACTGGCAAACCAAAATGTGTTTTCGAGTTTAATAAAACAAACAATGCAAACATTTGCATATAAAGAATCTGTTCGTCTATAATTCTTTTTTTTCCGAAATGTGTATCTTTGCCATTCTGGAATTCATCATTGAAATGCTTTTTCTTGCATTTCAGTTTTGGTTCATTTCAAATTCGATTGTTGGAACGCCAATATATACACAACCACCATCGCCACCAACTACCAACCGCGTCAGTATTATCAGTTGCCGCGCATTCGAGATTTAGATAGAAATCAACCATGGAAAAGTTTGCACAGTAGATGAATAATTTATGAAAATTTAAAAAAAAAATCGCGAACAACATATCCAATGCTTTTCAACGAAAATATATCCAGGACCGCAAGCGGAACACCTGAGTTAATGAAAATGATATAAGGGTAGAAAAGTGTTAGGATGCCAATTGCACAATGCGGCTCATAAAAAGTAAAGACAATATGTGCAATTAAAAATTATGTTACAGTAAGATTCTTGATTGCGGACATCAATCCAGATAAATATCTGGTCGTTTATATTTAGCATACATGGGGCAAATTAATTATATGACAATAATAATTTAATTTGAATTAATTTTCGAAATGCAAATTCAAAAAAATTTCAATACCATTGGCAATTGTACTTATTTTCAAAGCATTTCCTTCATATCTGACAATTTTGGGTTTCAAATGTTTTATACAGTACAGGTTTATGAATTTGAATGTACTATGAGGCAATACCTATCAAAGCCACAAACCTTTACATATAAAATACTTTAAAAACAGAATTGCCAGCAGTCAAACAAATTCAAAAAAATCAAAAGCATTCCCATATATCATTATAATTGGCATCCGATTCCCCAACCTGCATTTGCATTGCCTGAGCAAATGCAAATTCAAAATATTTTAATTGCCATTACGAACAATGGTAATTCTTTTGCATTTGCATTAGATAAAGTAATGCAAATTAAAATCCAATACAAATTAAAAAACCCATGTATGATATTTAGTAACATAGATGGTGTCTCAGTTAGAATGCACTTTTTCATTTTAAAATAAAAGCACGTATTTTTTGAGATAGTTCTTATTTTTTTATTGGATTGTAAAGAAGACATGTTCCGATTAAGTATGGAATAAAATATCCGTCAAATGGTCTCCATGGCTCTGATGACAGGCCGGCCATTATTCTTTTCATGAAAGTTTCCATAACTTTTTCACAGAGATGTGGCTGTATCATACCGATGACGCCGTGGATATCGGATTTGAGATCAGGAATTATTTCTGGTTTATTCGCATAAACCCGAGATTTTACAAAACCCCAAAGAAAGAAATCGCACGGCGTTAAATCGCATGATCTTGGTGCCAGTTGACATCAGAATTTCTTGAGATAATTTGTTCTGGAAATCGTTGCAGTAATTGCGGTGTGGCAGGTGGCGCCGTCGTGTTGATACCACATGTCGTCCAGATCCATGCCGTCCAGCTGAGGTCACAATAACTCCGTTATCATGTTCCTGTAACGTATGATGTCCAAAGTCAATGCAATTTTGGCCTCATCTTCAAAAAATAAGGCCCATTCACGCCGGCTGACCAAAATCCGCACCAGAGAGTTGCTTGTTGTGGGTAGATTTGTTTCCCCAGGATTGCATGATAAATTTCTGAGCCCCGAATTCGACAATTTTGTGTAATCACGAAGCCATTCAGATGGAATGCGCTACATCGGAGAAGATGCATTTTTGGAAAAAGAGCATTGACTTCACTTTGCTCCATTCCCATTTAAAGCATTGCCGGCGCTTTCCATGGTCTGCAGGTTTGAGCTCATGAGTAACCTGAATGTTGTACGTATGAAGGTGGAGGTCTTTTGTCAAAATTCGCTGCGTAGTGCTTCGTGAAATTTAAAGTTGTTGAAATTTGAAGTTGTATTGATGTTTTCGGCGAAACTCTCGTTTACAACAGCAATTTTTTCAAGAGGCCGACCGGTAAGTTCACCCAAAGGAGTCTTACTATCCATAACCGACCCAGTTTCTTCAAAGTTTTTGACCACTCCTCGAATGGTTTACACATTAAGTCCACGTTCTCAACTGGAAATTCTTCGAAGTTTACGATCGATCTCGAATTATTGTTAATTAGTTTTCCCAATTATAACGCGCTCTTCTTTCGTAAAGCACTCCATTTTTTGGAATAAACATAAGTGACAGCTGCCAAATTTTAGAGTTGCCACTTGCACAAAAAAATACACTAAATTTAAAAAGTGCAATCTTGCTGAGACTCTTGACTTTTTTAAGTATGTTCAGTAATGGCAGCTTAATTATTAAAGAAATAGAATTTGATATGCGAGATCACTAAACTATTGTATATTCCTTAAAATTAACGTATTGATTAGTAATTATATTAACTAAATAAATAAAATAAATGGTTTCCCATTACAAGCCATGAAGGAATTGGGGAGAGTTAAGGTAGTCATAACAGGGATCGAACCCAAAATGTAATGTATAAGAGGCGAACACACTAACCATTGCACCACCGAATTAATTATATTGGGCCCTGTTCTGCATACAGAATCATTTTGAATCAGAATTTTCTTTCAAAATAGAAAGTCTACAATTTTGATGTTCTTAAAACATGAAATATTTTTGTTCTAAATTGTTTGTTTTTAAAATCACAATGCATTTGAATTCTAATTCAAAACTGATATTTTTCTTATGAATTGCTTTACAGAAACCCAAAAATTCTGAAACGTTTTATGTTTGTCTGGTTTCGTTTTACAGAACATGGCCGATTAATTATTGAATATTATTTTTATACCATTTTATGCAACGATTTTAGTAGACAAGAAAAAACGGCGCAATTCGGCAACCCTTGTAGAAGAGAACCAAAAAAGTCGACGCGATTCACTCAAACGCATTTCCTTCCCGCGTCATGACTTGATTATTTCATACTTTTTAAATACTTTATGTAATTTTATTTAAATATGGTTGGAATTTCTATAGTTAGATACAATATCATCGTCAGAAAGAGAGAGAACAGAGAAACGACGTTCTCACTCGTTTTCTTTGTTAGCAGTCCACTCCATGCGTAAATTTTCTTCTCTATACCATAGTTGCTTTATGAAAAGGTCTGTAAAGTATGCAGTTCTGATTTGTGATTAACGCCCCAAAAATGTTGGAATTCGCGATAAGAAATCCCTTCGTTTGGCATGGATTGGGAGAGATTTTACTCAGAGCTTCGGATGTCCCTTTGCAAGAGATTAGGAGTATAAAATATCTTAAAATTTATGAAAAATGGCCAACCTTTAAATATGTACAACGTGTCATCGATATTGTTGTGGCATTAAAAATACTACAGATTATACTTTATTTCAACGAAATTTAATTAGCGCTTTCTTTGCCAAAATGAAAATACCCTGGAGATAAAAGTACCAAAAAAGTACCCATCTAAAGTGGACTATGATTGCACTTCTATTTCCTGGATGATAATTCTTATCACAGTCTTTCTATTCATTTACATTGCATTGACATTAATTTCCGTTTAATGCCAAAAATGCAAAATTTCTCCGATGCAGTTTTTCAAATTTCTGCATTATGAAAAACGGAGAGCACTGGATTATTTTTAAATGCGGTCTTGATTCCCTTGCGCTGGGTAGTCATCTTGACGCGATGCAGTGACTTAAGTGTACGTGTAGTGGCCATGCTGGAGGGAGCACTTCTTGTTCTGCACGGAACTCCCATAGGTCCAACCATGCCAGAAGGGCACTAGTACTCGAACTAAGAACTACCCTTCCCAGGCTGGTAGCGTCTGTCTATCCTTTAATAAGGTGGCTACCAGTCAAAATACACAAGCTACATTAGGCGGCTCCGTGGTTTGCGTCTGTCCTATAATAGGCGGCAGTTCTTTCCGATCCTTGTAGGCCATGTCTCTACCTGTATCTGCACTTTTAAGATCAAGGTGAAGGAGTTGTGCCGAGGATATGAATGGCAAGCAAGTGTTTGTAAAGAAACTGGTCGCTAGCTTCTCCCCTCCGATTCCCGGACACAGTTCGGTCGTAATTTATTTGCCTAGTGTGCGCAAACCGTCACTGCGCATGATGTTCCAACCCTTTACGGCACACTCGTGGGATCAAAATGTAACTTTCGAGAAAAAACATACCGAAAAAAATTCCTCGATGAAGCTGAAGCTTCCTCAGAAGAGGATCACTTGGCATCCAGTCAGGACTCGGAAGCCGGCCCAAAGAGCGCGGTGAATGTCGTAAAAAACGTTCCCCCGCCTAATCAATCAACAGCTACAGCAACAAAATTAGACCAGTTCGTCAAGTCAGATGCGACTGCCTCTAAAAAACCAAGACGAAGTTGTCCTGCTGATGCTCGGAGGACACTGTACCAAAAGGCGAAGTTCATCCTTGAAAAGATTCTCAAGAGTGAAGGTAACGGCATAGTGCACGAGCGTGATGATGTGGACAAACTAAAATACGCAAAAATATTTGAGGAGTACGGCAAGAAGAAGGCCTCCCTACAAACCAATGACAATAGACCCTCAATTTCAAAGCGGGAACGTTCTCGGGTTGAGGACGATGAACCCGCTAAGCGAAGGAAGGCCAAGGAGACGTCAAGAACGACTAAAAAAATAAATAAATGGTTTCTCGTTACATCCCATGCAGGGATTAGGGAGAGCTTCTCACAAACCAGTGAGCTGTGCGCGTTCTAGTTTTACACTTATTGATTGGGACCTAAAATTTTAAACCGATTCCGAACGGTATTTTGAGTAGGTGTTTCATGGCTAAGTACTCGATAGTGTCGGCGTCAATAAGCGAGGTGACCGCCGTCGAAAGAAATTTAAGGTGGTCAGGGCAGGGATCGAACCCACTGTCTCATGCCCAAGAGCAGCGCACACTGCCATTGCACCACCGACGTCAAGAACGACTATATCGGCAAAAGGCCCTTCAACGAGGTAGTAAAAGACAATTTGATGATTGCCCTGGCCAACACGAAGACCGTGAAGCTATCTTCCATCACAGTCTCGGAATGGAGTAAAGTGGAGTCTAAGCTGTCCGAACTCGTGATGGAACACGTACTGGCAAACAACGGCTCTCGTTACCCCATTACGATTCTAGCGAGATTCATTGAGGCTATAGGGTGATTAAATGTATGGACGAGTTCTCGAAGGATTTCCTGAAGAAGTCTATCGCTGCTTTGAGCGACGCCTGGAATGATATCAGCCTGAAGCTGATCCCGGCGCAGGATATTCCCCTGAGGCCTCGTGCATGGATTTGGTTACCCAAAATGAAAGGTGAGGGTACTCAGCTCCTGGAGTGCCTACGGGTCATGAACCCGACTGTCCCGATGGAAGACTGGTCCGTCATCCGTAAAGAGCCACCCAACGACAAGAGCATGAGATGAGTTTAGTCCTTGCTATCACTGACGCGGGCGTCGCCGCTCTGAAAGAAGCAGGAGGAAAACTATTAGACCCTCCTGGCCCAGATGACTCACCTGGCCCCGATGGCGAAGAAGACGAAGATGACGTCGAAGACGCCAATATGCTGCTTGATCACATGCAGCTGCAGGGGGCATCCACTTCATCACCAAAACGACCCACAGGCTGAAAGTCGTGCAGATTAATCTGAAACACTCCCGTATCACCTCAAATAACCTGCGAATCCTTCTAGCTGAGGAGGATCTAGACCTAGGCATCATCCAGGAACCCTACATACATGACAATGTGGTGAGAAGGCTCCATGGTAATGGTTACAAAACTCTCTATATAAAGGACAATGGTAGGCCAAGACCATCTCTAATTGCAAAAAATCAATTTAAACATTTTTCTTTGCCGCCAGTTTAGCACAGCAGATTTCACCGTTGCTAAATTAGAGCTGACAGAAGGTAAGAGTTTTTACATTACATTCTGCTACATGGCACATTCTTGTGACGCCCGCCACCCAGGGAGGTGGGGAGCGCTATGGGAAACATCCATCCATTGAACACCATCAATATAGGTTGCGACTCCAATGCGAGACACGTCATATGGGGGCAGCTCTGAAGTCAACGAATGAGGTGAGTCCGTTTTAGACTTTATTAATACTAACAACCTTACATTTTGCAACAGAGGTACTAACCCATCTTTTATCTTCCCGAGTTCCGATAACTTTGTTGGGTGGTCAGACGTCATTGACCTTACTCTGATATCAGATAATAGAATAGTAGAAAACTGGACAGTACCCGGAAAGAAATCCTTCTCGGACCAGAACTGGATACTGTTCAACATTTCTGCGAAAACAACTTCGATCAGAAGCTTTCGGAATCCCAAGAGAACTGATTGGGACAAGTTCAACAGGATTCTGAAAACTAAGCTTCCTAAGTCCGCGCAACACATTAATACCACTACACACGTAGAAAAGGCCGTATCCAAGTTGGATAAATCCATGGATACTGCACTCAAAGTGACATGTCCTCAGTCACTCTCAAAAAAAACTTATCCGCCTTGGTGGACAGATGAGCTTACAACGCTAAGAAAAGAATCTCGCAAAGCCTTCAATGCAAGCTTTATAAGTGGAATTAAAGATTATAAGAATGCAATAGCCACTGAAAAGATTCGATCCCTGGTCAAAGTTCTGTGAATCGATGGAGAACACTAAGGATACAGCTAGACTCAGCAAAATAATGGCCAAGGTCCCCTCAAATCCCTCCTATGTGAGGAGGGATGACGGGACATGGTCAAATAGCTCAGCTGAATCGCTAGAGATACTCCTGAAAATTCACTTCCGGGGATGCGAGAACACATCCAGGGAGGTGCCGACATTATCAACCCAATACTCGGATACTTATGGTATAGAGGATATAATCAGTCCAGACAGAATAGTTTCTCACCATATAAATTTCCGGGCCCAGATGGTATTATACCAAAAATGCTGCAATGCGCGGAGGTCATAATTAGGCCGTGGCTCTGTATTACATTCCGATCCTGCCTGATTCTTAACTTCTTACCAAAGAGTTGAAGCCATCTAAGAGTGGTCTTCATTCCCAAGGCGGGGAGACGGAATCATGAGAGCGCAAGGGATTTCAGACCGATCAGCCTCTCATCGTTTTTTCTGAAAACGCTTGAAAGGCTAATCGACGCACACATCCGCAAGAAGTTGGATGGATCGCCCAAAATATCATGCAGCCAACATTCATATATAAAAAGCCGCTCAACCGACACAGCCCTGCACGAAGTCGTCAGAACTATTTAGAGGTTCTTGGAACACAAACAATATACCCTCGCGGCCTTCTTGGATGTAGAGGGAGCATTCAATAACGTGAGCTCAGCGGCTATAGAAGAATCACTTGAAGATCTAAGCGTGGAAACATTCCTCAAGAGTTGGATAGTGACAATGCTACAGAGCAGAATTATCAACGCCTCTATGGGAAACAGCGAGTCATCAAAGCGAGTGAATAGGGGAACTCCCCAGGGTGGAGTCATCTCTCCACTACTTTGGTTACTCGTGATCAACAAAATACTACTGAAACTAAACAATATGAGGATCAAAACCGGGGCGTAGGCGGATGACGTGGTAATAATGGTGTCTGGATTGTTCCCATCCGTGTTGAGCGAAATCATGAATGGGGCCTTGAAATCACTTAACGATTGGGCCACTGGGAGTGGTCTTGGAGTGAATCCAGGGCAAACTGAGGTCATGGTTTTTACCACGAAGACTAATTTACCAAAGTTTAATCCTCCTTTGCTAAGTGGAATAAAGATTCCACTGATTATAGACCCTAAACCTTCCTTCCGTTGCGTACTACGCTTGTCGGAAAATTTTCGAAAGACGGTGGGGTTTCCGACCGAAAACGGTGCTATGGATGTATAAGTATACTAGTATAATCAGACCTATACTCTTCTACGAAGAGGCCTGTCGCAGGGAAACTGTTCAAAAAACGTCCACCATGAAACTGTTGTATAGAGTACAGATATCATCACATGCGAGTATACTACAGACAATGCCATGAGAACTCAATATAATCACCGATTACTGCACTCCCTCATTGACGTTCGATATCAGGTTTCGCAGAAGAATAGAGTGGGATAAAGGGGAACCACTGACAGGTTTTGACATCAAAGTATTTACGGCCGGATCCAAAATGGAATGTGGAACCGCCTCGGGTGCTCGGGCACCCCTCAATTTATCAATCAAACTCCCAGACAAGTGCAGCGTTTTCCAAGCGGAGGTACCGGCCATCAACGTAGTCTGCGCCGAACTTTTACCTCAACGGAGAACAGAGCGCTTTGGAATATTTGTTGATAGCCAATGTGGTTCCTATTTGGATACCAGGCCACAATGGTCTCCTTGGGAACGAAAGGACAGGCGACCTTGCCAGTGCAGGATCCTCTTCCACCGAACTCCATATGGTGTCAGTCGCAACGGCTATAGGGTCGTTCAAAAGAGGTATTTTCCGGCATTACCTTGAACGAGCTAAGGCCAGATGGGATAGAACGGAAACGTGCCGCATATCGAGAAATACATGGCAGAATAAAACATTCACCGGACTAACTCCGTGATTAGCCAAAATCGGGGCAACATGTCAAGGCTAATTGCCGTGTTGACTGGGCACTGGCCAATCGATTCTGCCTTGTTTGCGAAGACGCAGTGAAGGAGGAGACGGTGGAACATCTCTTCTGCAGTTGTCCGGCTCTAATGAATAGACGCCTAAAGACTATAGGTCGTCCCTTCCTACACAACCTCACTGAGGTACACGAGATAGATCTAGGGGATCTAATGAGGTATCACCGACTAACAGGTTGGATATAGATACTGTACATTAGACTATCCGGAGTGTTGTAGGATGCAAAACGGTGTCCGATGGCACTAATTGATGCAAAATAGTATCTTTAGCAACCACATAAACCAACCAACCAACCATTTCAAATAATGTGGAAAAAACTAGATTCACGCGATATACTAGACCACCGTGGCCAACATCGCAAATTTTACATGGTAAAAGTGAGTTTTCTGCCAAGTTCACGAACCAAAATTAGGGCTTAACGACTGATTTTCCAAGCTCCTATAAAAGTGACATCAACTTGGTATATATCAGACTGCAAACCACCATATTCAGTTTGTTTAAAGTGTCAAGGCACACGATTTCTCCATCCAAAATACAAAAAACGCCAAAAAACCGCCTTAAATTTTTGACGGCCCATAAAGCTTTACTGGTTGACTGTACGCCATTTTTGATTTTAGAGGTTTGTAGCCCAATTTTTGACTGGTTATTTATTATGGTAATCAGTTGATTTTGATTTATGTTTGATCTGTCTTTAAATACAAAAAGAGTTTTTCAGTTTTTTTTTTATTTTATTTTTTTATCAAACCTACACTCAGGGGATGCCCCCTATAAATGCAGTGCATTGTGTTGGCGAAGGAAAATTGAGGTAGTGGAGGGTGGAAAGAGTGAATAGTGTCTGTTGACATTTGCCTTGAATCTTTGTATGCCACAATTGGTGGGAAATACACTGGCCGGAAGTAAATTGCACATACGGACTGTACGGCTGAAGAACGAATTTTCTCTACAGTGTTTAGTGCGGTCAATCGGCCACTCGATAAAAAACGGATGACAGTTCCTGGAAAGCCGCGTACTTCGGCTAAATATCCTCACGTCCGGCATAAGTTGACGGATGTCCGAGGAACACATACCGTGGAAATATCGATAGAACAGTGACACGCAACCCACATTTCGACGATGCTCAAGGGAGACAATAGAGTTGGATACCCTATTGTCCCCTATCAACACCATCTCTTCTCCTCTGGACACGGTCGAGAAGCTCCAAAGATGTCCTAGGAGCACCTGCCCATATATGGGAGTTATATTCCATCTTTGGCCTGATGTAGGTGGTGTAGATATTGAGAAGATCAGATAAAGTGAAGTATTTCTTGCACCGCTTTAAAAAGCCCAGACACTTGAATGCATCTTTCGACACTTCAAATACATGTTTTGCACAACGGACAACACATTGTATTTTCATGCCCAGAATATCAAGAGCGTCTGATTCATCAATATCCACACCGTCCATAGACAATGACGACACACCTGGGTCAGCAATACGCTTATGCGACAACAAACAACACTGGGTCTTACCCGCATTAAAATCTACTCTATTTATTCGATCCCATTCAACAATGGACACCACATCCCGGCCGAGTGTTTCATTCATCGTCCGGCGTTTGACTTCAATCTCTTGAAGACTTGGCCTACGGTCGAATGAATAATAACACTGTGCGACACCAAAATAATGATGGGGTTCTGTCAACGGATTCTGGTAGAATGGTCTAAAAAATATATACGTGTATCGGCGTTTTGCCAGATCTGATCAGATTTTTTTTAGGGCGGGTTAAAAAATTAAAAATTCCACCCCTCTGAACTTTCCTGCAACATATCGGCATGCAAAATTGTGTGTTCCTTACTTCTGAGGTACATACTATTTTCAGAAGTTTTATAGAAAAGATTCCGGTAAACATTTTTGTGGAACAAATTTACCCTCTCTCTAACTGTCACGTATAACCATAATTTTAACTTTTTGTTTGAAAACTCGCAAAAAACTGCTCCAAAACGACGGGGGAGCGACGGGGAATGATCACCACAAAATATTACTATATGCCTTTTTGTGGAACATTTTGACCACGCCCCCCGTCATTTTCGAGCAGTTTTTGCGAGTTTTCAAAAAAAAGTAAAAATTATGGTTATACGTGACAGTTAGAGGGTTAATTTGTTCCACAAAAATGTTTATTTGAATATTCTATAAAACTTCTGAAAATAGTTTGTACCTCAGAAGTAAGGAACACACAATTTTGCATGCCGATATGTTGCAGGAAAGTTCCAAGGGGCGGAAATTTTGACCCGCCCTAAAAGAAAAGTCTGATCAGATCTAGCAAAACGCCGATATACGTATAGTTTTTTTAAGACCTTTCTACCGGAATCCGTTGACAAAACCCCATCATTTTGAAAAAAATCTAATTTTGTCTCACAGTGACATCTTACTACCATGTGGCAACAGTTGCAAATGCTACGAAAAATATCCGGTATTCATACATTTATCGGCTAATCGTTACAATGCATCAAACTGACGCCATTTGCAAATCAAAAGTGAAGTGATAAAATACAAAATATTTAATGAAATTGGAGAATATTTGAGCAGAAATAAAGTTCTAACTGCACTACGAGTTAAATGACACGTTTTTATTGTTATTTCAACTAGGATGGTGATTATTATTGTTCACATTAACAATTAAAGAAGTTTTGTGTATGTTCTTTTTGTTGTTTTCTGTAAAAATCATATGGTCACTTGATCATAGTTTAAATGTCCAATTTTGGCTGTTTAAACAGCAATCTACTATTAACATTAAAAGTGAATTCAGAGTTTAAATCATGTTTGATCGTTGATCAAAGATGATTTTCCACTAAAAAATTAGGCCTAAATGTAATCTGTGTATATTTTGAAGACCACTTTTCTCCAGGATGAACATGAAAACCTAGAAATCTTCAAGCAGACTTTTTAACTTTCAGTGGCTGAAAATGTAGAAAATAGTAAAATTGTCGCCAAAATGTGTATACATACATTCTAACTTCTGTAAGTGTATAGGATGAAAATACGTTAATCACATTAGTCGTGTTTTGGTTACAAGCAAGCGATTATCGCTTGCTAAGTTGCAAAGAAAACGGCTATTTAGCGATAAGTGATTTTATTCAAAAATATGAAAAGGGGTTGACAACCGTAAACGGTGTCAAAAAAAATTTGTTTAAACTTAGCGAAAATGATTCGCGTCGCTAAGTCTTCGCTAATTGCTTCATACAAAACAAGCGTATATACATATAAGCAAACGGTGTAACTTTTTCAACTCTTGAATTTTATTTATTTATTGATTAATTAGTTCCTGTACACAAGACATAAGTCTTATATTGCAGCACAGGCATTTAAAACGCAAATTACGACTAGTGTAAAATAAGACAGAAAAAAAATAAAGACATAACTGTAACAAAAATTATAAGTCGTAATATATAAAAGAGAGAAAAAAAAACTTTGTTTGTTTTAAAACATAAATATAATAACAATTAGCATAGAAACATGTAACATAATCAAATTTAAGAAAAATAATCATTATTAAAACAAACACAAAAGAAAATTAATTCCGTTATAATTACGTAGAAAAGGAAAATAGTCAAAAAAAAGCACATAAATCATTAATCACCATCAAAAGAGTTTCAACAAAAAATAATAACCAAAAAAACAAAAACTTAAGAATACAGATCAGTAATAATATTTCTAAAGTGCAGTACATTATTTATTAGCTGTATATTATTTGGGAGCGTGTTCCAGAGACGGATTCCATTTATGAAGAACTGCCATTCTGAAGTGTGAGTCTTATATTTGAATGAATTAAGTTTCCTTCCTCTACATGAACGGGAGAAAGTAATACGTCTATAGAGGTGTAGTGGCTGTTTTGTGTTGAAGATTTTGTGTAAAAAAACCAATACCCTTATATTAAGCAAATTGTCAAAACTTATATCATAGAGCTGATGAGAAAAGGACGAAATGTGGTCGCATCTCTTTAAACCGTAAACATAGCGTATAACGTTATTGAAAGTGACGTTAAGTTTTCTTCTACTTTGCGAATCACAGCTAGCAAAGAGTTCGCTACCATACAATAAAACATGCATAATATACGTTTTGGCTAGTAAATTTCTAATTCCAATGGGGGTACAATGTTGTGTTTGCCATAGATTTCTGAGCATTGAGAAAGTGCGTCCACATGTGGTGTTAATATGATCCGACCATGTTAAGCTGGAGTTAAAAATAATTCCTAAGTTTTTCGCAGTTTTAACGATTTTGATTTTCTGATTATTAAGCATAATTTGTGGAGTTTGTGTGGGCAATATTGAACGTTTTCCAATAATCAGACATTTAGATTTTCCGGGATTTATGGCAAGACCATTTCCCGATGCCCAGCGATTTACTCTGTTAAGATTTTGACTCAGGGTTCTAATACATTGATCAATATGTTCCGGCTCGCAGCTTAAGTAAAGCTGAATATCGTCCGCGTACATACGTACGCTACATTCACAGATATAAGTTGGCAGATCATTTGCATACATAGAGAAAAGTAAGGGTCCAATGATTGAGCCTTGTGGAACACCTCGATTTATTGATAGCATTGACGATTTTGACTTCCCTACGTCGACATATTGGTACCTATTTGTCAAGTAAGATTCAATTAAATGTGTTGCAGTACTGCAGAAATTAAACTGTTGTTTTAATTTAGTGCACAAAATCGAGTGATCTACCGTATTAAAGGCCTTGGAGTGGTCTAATAGTACTAAAAAAGTAAGTCTGCTTTCATCAAGGTCTTTTCTGATATCCTCTGCAACGTCAATTAGAGCAGTAATGCAACTCTGTCCTTTACGAAAACCTGATTGACGGTCGGTAAGTAGAGATCTGGAGTCCAAGTAGTCGAATATCTGATTATGTAAAATACGTTCAAATGCTTTTGAAAGAAATGTCAGAATTGAAATAGGCCTGTAGTCAGAGATAGATTTTGGTATAGGTAAGATTCTAGCTTTCTTCCAGTTGATGGGGAAATGACTAGTATAGAGTATCTTATTGAATATACACGTTACAATTGGCAGAAGTTTCGGCAATAACATTTTAAAAAATTTAGGATGCATGTAGTCTATTCCAACAGCATTAGATGTGATCGACAAACAGGACGCTAACACATCAGATTGACTGACACCAGCAAAAGAAAAAGTTTCAGTGGCAGTATACTGCTGTTCTTTATAAAATTCTACATCTGTCCTAGTCAAGGGTATGTTCAAAAAACTTTCGTTAATCTTATTAGCATCTACATCAATAGGAACGTTTTTGCAACTTTTCCCAATACCAATTTCCTGAATAATTTGCCATTTTTTCTTAGACCCCACAGCAGTAGTGAATTTATCGGCATAATACTTTGATTTTGCACTCTTAATAAGTTTGTTCGCAAGTTTTCTTAATCTTCGGTAAATTTCATGAAACTCAACGATTTTAAATCTCTTCCATCGAGTAAAAGCAATGTTACGTTGCATGATGGCCTTTTTAATTTCATCAGAAAACCAAGGACGTCTACCGTGTCGTACAATTTTGGTTTTGAGAGGTACTGTCAGATTGAATAAGTACTCCAGATTTTTCTCAAGAAAAGATACCTGTTCATCAACTAACATCATCGAGTATATTAAACCCCAATCAATTCTAGAATACTCTTCTTCCAAGAGCTGTAGATCAATATTTTTAAAATCTCTAAAAGTAATACACTCTTCAGTAATGGATAACTTGAAGTCATATGTTGTGAAAATGAGGTCATGTTTTGAAAAGCAAGAAGCAGTAAGTTGGTCATATATTAGGACTTTTGAAGTATCAGAAACTAAAAACAGGTCAAGTAGGGTATTTCGGGTAGAAGAAAAATGCGTTGGTAAGATGGAATTAACAGGAGAGAGGCCGAGGGGTATTAATTTGTCGATTAAGTTGGATTCAATTAGTATGTTAGAGTTGAAATCGCCTGCGATTAGGATGTCGTTATACATAATGGAGTATGATTCTATATTGGAAACAAATAAATCTAAACTAATGTTCCGATTTGGTCTATAGACTGCGCCCACAAGTAGCTTACCGTTGCTACTTTTAATTTCGACAATAACATATTCAACAAGGTCGGGAGCAGCTGACGTTGAAACAGTATGAAAAACTATTCCCCTCTTAATGTAAATTGCCACTCCTCCGCCATGACCAATTCTATCGACTCTCACCACACTATACCCATCCACTGAAATTATACTATCATCTATATCGGAGTTAAACCATGTTTCGGAGACACATATAATATCAACGCCAGAGTTTTCAAATATGTACCAAAACACGCTTATTATTTCACATAATACCAGTTATTAAATAATGGAGGGTGTAGGTCGATTTCATGAGTTTTTAAACTTTTTGACTTTGGCTCATATGTAGTGGTATTCATAGTTATAAAAACGCAATATCATAAAGGTATTTATGAAGTTATGGAAATGTGATTCCTCAAGAAGTAATTCAAATTTTTTGTTGGAACGAACGACTTGCTCGAAAGTTGATTACTAGAATTCATCCCATTAAGGGGTTAGGGATAGCTTCTCACAAACTAGTGAGCTATGCGTGTACTAGTTTTACACTTACTCATTGGGACCTTCAATTTTACACCGATTCCGAACGGTATGATGAGAGGCTTTTCAAAAAGGGTTAGAGCAGGGATCGAACCCACGTTCTCATGCACAAGAGCCGCGCACACTATCCTTGCACCACCGACGGCCACTAATTTAGCATTAGGAAAGTAATTCTTATATATTAGAATTCCATGTATACACCGCTTAAATATGTCCTTTGGTAATTAGACCGGACTTCAAACTAATTTATCTACCCACTGATTGGTAACATCAATCATAATACACTTTTGGTAAAACTTCATATTTCATCCATTTTACTCCTCCAAACAAAAGTACTGTGCGGAAGGGGTAACGCAAGCACATCCATCATGAACCAGTTTTTCATTTTAATTAAACTTAAATCCCTATTCCAAATATAATTCAAACATACCCTGCTATTCATCTTGCTACACACATGGTATCATTGTCAAACAACTGGGATATTTGGTCACTTTTTGTGAAGTCATCAAACACTTCAGGTGGCGACCTAAAACGGCCAGCGGCAATGGATGCTCTTTTGGACAAGGACTGCCGTAAAACAAAAATTACATCCGCTTTTTTTTGTCCATAAAATGTTGCGGCTGGTGTTGGAAATAATCAACATGTCGCAGTCGTAAAAAATACCTCAACCCGGTGGTATTTGTATGGGTAACGGAATATGATGTCGATGCTGCCATTGCAGTTTTTTTTTTGTGTAATGTATATTTTTTAAGACACCCGCAGGTTCAGAAACAGAACCCCTTTTTGATTTATTGTATCAGCATTTGCCGTGGGCATACATATAAACCGCAGTTGAATGGAGGTTGCGTCGCTGTGTTGATGTTTATCATCACTGGTATGAATCGGTGTTGTCAATAGATTTTCCAGGTTTAAACCTACATGAGTCGTGCATTTACCCTACCTTACCTTACACTATCAAACATATAATTATGTCCCCACAATTATCCCTACAATACATTTTCTTTTAAATTTAAATAAAACATGTTACTAAACACAAACAAATTTAATTACAAAAATTTGAAATTGCTTCGCGTAACAGAAACAGAATAAAAAATAATGTTTATACTTTGAACATCATTAGTAAATTTACCGCGGGTGGTTTTGTAAGCGTTTATACCCATAGTTCTTCCTTGCAAAATATCAAGTTTAAATCATCATATCTCCGTTACTTTAAGGTTAGGTTAGGTAGAACTTAGTTCAATGAGAAAAGTTGTGCTACCACGGCACGTCATGTTCGGTCCCTACCGTTGAACCTGCAAATTGAACTGGTGTAGTCAATAGGCGTTAAAGCCGAATAATACGTCAACCCGGTGTTACACGATGGGAGGTATATTAGACTCTGATCAAACAAAAATTGTCTAGGGCGATTCAGTTTAAATGCCTAATTATGAATATTTTAGATCCAAATATTGAGAGGTAGGAGCATACTCGATTTTTGCCACGCTCATTTACCAAGTCTAGTCATGTGTCTGCCTGTTAAACAGGAGTGGATATCAAGATTTTCGATCGGCTCAGGTCATAACTTGGCCAGACCTGCCTAGTGATCCTGCACTTTGTGCCTCTACACCATCATTAGTTCGCATGTATAAGAGCTTCGAATCTAAATATGGGTATGCACGTAGAAAGGGGCATACCTCATGCTCCATATTTAGTGGAACTGGTAAGGTAATCCCTAATATTGCTAGCTCATCTATTCTACGGTTCTCTAGAATGTTCCTGCGCGCCGGAACGCAAACATATAAGGTGAAAATCGAACTATTTGGCCATCTGATTTAGAGATGCTAGGGAGTTGTGGGTAGTTTTTGAAGTCAGGAATACAGATTTCAGATATATTATAGCAGCCTCACTGTCAGAAGAGATGTTGCTAGTCCAGGCGGTCACAACGTTTTGTCCCAGCCAAAGGGAAACTTCTCCGATTGCTATGACTTCCGACTGAAAGACACTATAATGGTATGGTAGCCTTTGTGCAAGGTCAAGACCCAGCTCTTTGGAATAGACTCCAAACCCCACGTTGCAATATAATTTGGAGCCATCAATGCAGAAGCATTGATTCATACGTAACCTGGTATGCGCTCCTTCCAATCCTGAGTGTCCGGGATATGAGTGAAGAAGTTTCTCTTAAATATTGAGGTGGATGTAATGTAGTCGACTTTTAATGTGGATTGCTGCAGGTCCCACAAAATCGACCCATGACCATAAAGGATGGCGATATGCTGCGAGGTGGATTAACGACGTTACAACCATTTCTGTTTCCAGAAAATCTAGTGATAACAGGTGGAAACTAACCCGCAAACCCTCGGTAAGGACTGTGCGAAGGCTATCCATTATACACACAACTACTATTCTCTTGACTTTTGTCAACAGACTTTTCCAGCACCGGACACTAAACAACAATGCCCTATAATAATATCGGACGGACAATGGCTGTATATACCCAGTAAAATATTTTCGGCAATAGTCCTCATCGGCATCCGATGGCGTTTTTACACGAATCCTATCCATAGTGTTTGATTTGCATCTAAGCTTTCAGTTAATAAGTGGCCGTCGGTGGTGCAATGGTAGTGTGCGCGGCTCCTGTGCATAAGGTCGTGGTTTCGATCCCAACTCTGACCACCTTAAATTTCTTTCGACGGCGGTCACCTCGCTTAGTGACGGTGACACTTTCGAGTATTTAGCCATGAAAAAGCTTCTCAAAATATCGTTCGGTACCGGTGTAAAACTACAGGTCCCAATCAGTGAGTGTAAAACTAGAACGCGCACAGCTCGCTGGTTGTGAGAAGCTCTCCCTAATCCCCTCGTGATATGTAACGGGAAACCATTTATTTATTTATTTTTCAGTTAATAATCACACCTATATATCTTGTACTTTCCGTTAGACAAAAGTCTCTACCACATAGAGACAAGGGATGAATGTATGGAACCTTCTGGTTGCCGGTAAAGATTACAGCTCGGTTTTAAGTGTATTTTCACGCAGTCGATTCCCCGTCGACCAATTTGAGTGTCACTTGATTAAGTTTTGGATTACATCACTGCAAGTGGGGGTGTATTTTCCCTACACTGAAATTGACATGTCATCAGTTTATGCTTGGACTGTGCAACCGTGCAACATAGGGGTCAAATCTGATCACTCAATCAATTAACGCCTACTACACTATTGTTGCCCCTACCATCTTCTATAAATCACTCATGTTGGCAGAGCCGGTAAATTGTTGGATAACAAATATAATTCCCGGTTACACTTCACTGGTGGATCTGCATTATTTTATACTAACATACAAACACCTCAGGAACACTAACATACAAATCTGAGGGGCTTTCTGAAATAAATCTTCCCCAACATCGAGTTACTCTACTTTTTATTGCAAACTTTCAAACGCTGTACAGAAAAAGTTTCAAATCCTATTGAATTACAAAATTTATTTGGCCAATTAAGCTTTTTCATGTGTTAACATCTATAGACGCGGGTACGGCATAAATTCACAAAGTGAATACATCCAAACACAGTTTTTCCGACTGCGATCATACGGATTATCCGACTGCGATCACACATTGTTCGCCGTTAAACTCCTCCGAAACGGCTGGACCGATTTGTATGAAATTTTGTGTGTATATCGGGTAGGTCTCAGAATTGGCCAACATCTATTTTTCATACCCCTAAATGATAAGGGTGACCCACCCTTAAATAGAACACAGATTTGTTCGACTGCGAAACACAGATTATCAGACTGCGAAAAAAAAACACACACTGATGTAGTGGCAGCGAATAGTTGGCTAGTGTGGGTGCGGAGCACTCTCAGAGCAAAGAGAATAATGACGTGGTTATGCGTATATACAAATGAGATAGCAAGAGAGCAATGAAAATTGTGTGAACTTTTGTAGCGTTTGTACGAACATAACAATGTATGTATGTACATTTTTAACAATTTTCTAAAATATCAAAATTGGAATAGCACAGTCCAATAGAGCATACAAAACTATAAGGGAACGTATATTTATTTTTTCGCTAAGGTCAAAAAAGTTCACACACCAACCGCGATGAAGTTTTGAAAATTTTTAATTTTCTTTTTGGTTAAGAAAAATTAATAATATGTTTATTTAAAACAAAAAATAGCTCAAGTATGAAATTTCATTAATATTTAGAGATGGTAAGAGATTTTTCCGCAAACCAAAACGTATCTTTAACCTTTTTTAACGAAAACAAAAATAAAAATGTATAACGAATAATCTCTCCTAATGCTAATAGTTAATTCGTTTACTAACACTTGCAACATTTATCGCAGGTGGCAGCCAGTTGCTAATTGAGCAATGATCCTAGGAGATCTAAATCCCCACTTAACGAAGTTACGTTATTAATTCGTTAAGTTGTTATTGGCCAATAAGAATTAAGCTTCTAAATTCTATGCAAGGTAGCTTTAACTTTTGGCTTGTTAAGACACATGTGAAATAGCAAGCGATAAGAGAACATTAAACAAAAGAAACAAATAGTCTTTTATAAAAGAAAATTAAAAGGTGTTTTTTCATCGTTATTTCAAGTTCATGCTTTAAGTGTTCCAAAATGTCTTTAGTTTTGATTCAATAATCCGATTTTGATTCAATAATCCGAAACCAACAAAGAAGTAATATCTGTGCGGAGCGTGCCATTAAAGTTGTTCAGGATATTTATCCTTTCTATCCTTGTTCAGGGTATTTATCCATTCTGTAAATCTCCTCGAACTTTAAATCTTAAATTTTTATCTTTCAATTACTAACTCAAAATTTTTCTTATTTTTATTATACGAGTACATATGTAACTTTCAGTAATTTAAAAAAAAATAAAAATTAAAAAAAAAATAAAAAATAAAGAAAATAATAAATTTTGAAATAATTTTTTATACACCTGTTTAGAAAAACCAATTGGTACGTGAACTTTTTCCAGAAAAATTACAAAAGATTATGATTTTCGTGGTTACTAGGACATGCTTGACCTCATGGTACTATGCCAAAAAATTGGTTATACCCCTAATGTACATGTGTCTGTTGCTTTGCATTCTCTTTGTTTTTTGTGGGTATAAAATAAAAAATATTAGGCAAGAAAATAATGACACATGTGCTTGCACTGGGTCTTTTATAAGTTTATTAATATTATTTAAATGTAACGTCATCATATGATTGAACGCTGTTTTTTATTTTCCAATGTAACATTTACTAATGTGTTCATAGAAATCGAACAGGTACCGTGTGACGAAAAGGTGTTAACACATCGCCCGTGAGTTCGAACACTCATTGGATTTTTTTTACTGATTTTGCGTCAATACACAAATTGTTTATATTAAATATTGAAATTAATAATTAGAGTTTTTCTGTAATTTAAAACCAATTAAAAATTTAGTATATGTACTAACGCAAAAATATTTAGAGATAGAACTATTTGTTTAGCTGAATTATATACATTAATTGAACATCCATCGCTGCAATATGAAATGATCTCAAATGATGGGTACTGAAGAACTGATTACGGGAACGTCAAACGGCCGACAATCTATATAAAACTCTTATTGCTTTGTCAGCACTATGTCATGAGTGATTAAAGACAATGCTGAATCTCGATAGAAGAGTCTTTATCAGTTGTCAACTGCGATTCATGTGCATAAATTTCCCAAAATATTTGAACATGGGGAAAGAATATGCACATTGTCAGGGAATTATACAGTTGCCAGCAAAAAATGCCACGCTGAGTTCTATGAACTTCGAGTGCACGTCTGTGCTTATAACTGCATCCAATTTATCGATGGCTTTGGCTTTTATATTCTACAATTATAGTCTTCCTACTTTAAGAAAGCTAGACATCGGAAAGCTGTAATTACCAGAGGTAGCCAAAGTCTACTCAATGAAGTTCTCGCAACTTTTGGCACAGAACCCACCCCCTCCCACCCCCTCCCAATGACGATCCTGAAGAGCAGTGGAAACCCATTTCCGACTCTATAAAAACTGCCGCAACAACCGTACTTGGTTTTCAAAAATCGCTTCGCAACTAACCTTGGTACGACGATGAAGAGTATCGCATTGCAAATGATGAAAAGAACGCTGCATGTATAACAATGCTTTAATCAATTGCAACGTGAGCTGCGACAGAGCGGTATAGGGGAAAAATAATGGAAGTAAACCGTCTCTTTAGACGTAAGAAACTGCAGTGGAGAAAGCACGAAAGTGAGAAAATTGAGACATACAGAAGGAAACACGAATCCCGAAAATTCTACCAAAAAGTCAAAAACGGAACTAATGGACATGGTTCAGGGTCCTCCTTCTGCAAAGTCAAGGACGGAAATCTCATCGTAGATGTGCAAGGTATGTTGGGAATATCGAGAGATCCAATATCCAGTGACAATGGGTCAATCGATCACAATATTGACGACTACAATATGGACCTATTGCCCGTTTTAAAATCAACAAAGCGCGCTGGAGCCGATGGATTACCGGCGTAATTGTTAAGGCTGGCGGCGATGAGCTGATATGGTGAATGCATCAGCTCATTAACAACATTTGGATAGATGAATGCATGGCCAGCGATTGGAGTCTCGTTTACTATGTCCCATATTTAAAAAAGGCGACACGAGTCCCTGTGCCAACTACCGTGGAATAAACCTTTTATCCATAGCATGGTTCTACCAAGTATAATGTGCGAAAGACTAAACCCAATAATCGCTGACCTGATTAGACCATACCAGTGTGGCTTTAGGCCTGGAAAATCGACTACCAACCAGATTTTCACGCTACGCCAAATCCTGGAGAAGACCCACGAAAAACAAATCGACACCTATCATCATAAGGTGGCCTTCGAAAGCCCAATACGGGAGAAACTCTACGAAGCAATGTCTGAGCTTGGTATATACAGCAAAACTCATACGCCTTTGCAGGATGACCTGGATTTGACACCAAATCCGCAGTGAAAGTTGGTAAGGGTCTTACCGATCCTTTGGAAACTAAACGAGGCCTCAGGCAAGGCGACACACTATCGTGAGATCTCTTTAACATCTTAATGGAGATCATTATGAGAAAAGCTGCAGTCAACATGAATAAAGCAAAAGTCACTTGCTGTTCGCGTATGCTGATGATATCGATATCATTGGGCGCACAATTAGAGAAGTTACTGCGGTGTTTTCGAGAATTGAGAAGGAGTCAGCAAAAGTCGGTCTGAAAGTAAATGAGGACAAGACAAAATTAATGGTTTCAACGAGCAGGGCCTCCACGCGATTAGACCACAGCGTGAACGTTGATAACCGGATCTGGCGTAAACAAAAACAACAACGTCAGCCTTGAGGTCAAGCGGAGAATTGTGCTTTCAAATAGATGTTATTTTGGGCTAAGCAAGCACTTTAGAAATAAAACCCTCTGTCGAGAAACAAAAGTCCAGCTATACCAGACTCTCATACAACCTGTTTTGCTTTATAGCGCAGAATCCTGGGTCTTATCGCAAGCAGACGAAACTTCTGTGGGAGTCAGTGTTGCCAGAAGCTGTCAAAAAAAAAACATGCCAAAAAAAGTGAAATTTGCAAAAAGAAAGTGCTAAAACTGAAACAATCAAAAATTGTAGTACTACGGGCTAGGGCTGTGACATCGGCATCGATGTTTTGAAAACATCGCTGTTTTTGAAAAACATTGAGTACTTTTTACATCGATGTTTTAGTGCCGATGTTTTTCCAACATCGATGGTTTATATCGATGTTTTTCTGTGTGACGATTGTAACAAATTGCCTTAATATAAGGAAATATAAACCATAAAATATTAATATAAACTCGAATTGTTTATATTTGCCCATTTATTCGCCGCCAGACGCCAACCACCACCATTATGCGTAGCTGGTTAAACATGGGATGTAATGGGAAACTATTTATTTTAATCAAGTTTTGTAGTTTTTCACCTTTATATCGGGGAAAAGGGTGATTTATATGTTGATAACACATATCTAAAAGAGAATTGCAGCAAAAACAAAACATCGGCATAAGCATTGATGATCGAAGAAACATCGATGTTTGTGACCAGTGGTGTAAATTACCTCTTCTGTTTCAATTTTGGTACCTCGATTTCGAAATATTGGAAAATATTAATAAAATTGTAAGATGAAATACTTGAAGTGTTTTCTTTTTATTCTTATGACCTTAAGCCGAAACAACTGAAGACTAAAAAAGCCACCAAAAATGAAACATCCCCAAAAACATCGATGTTGGAAAACATCGATGTTTTGAGGTCGATGTTTTATTGACATCGGTGTCTCTTATTTGATACATCGATGTTGTAAAACATCGATGTTTTGATGTCGATGTCGCAGCACTCTACGGTCACTTTATGCTTTATATTCGATAAAAAAAAGCAATTACGTAGACTATACTTATTCGAGCACCCTCACCCATAGGCATATGTCATTTGATACGGAAAAGTGTAACGCCTAGAATGAGACATATTAGATCGAAGGTATCTATGGACCAAATTCGATTTGGGACCTTTTAAGACTTGAGCCATGCTCGACTGTCTGTCTGGCTACTTGGTTAACACGGTGACTGCCGTAAACGTCTGTAACGATCACAATGAAATTTTGTCATTGGCAATTGTTTAACAAAACTTAGATAGGGATTGCAAATGGGTGTTATGACCACACTCCTTCTGGTGCATCCCATACACAGCGATATATTTAGTATTTAGTGTATGTGAGTAGCTTCAAATCAGATATTGCTTAATAATCTGTAAATTTGTGTTTAACTGGAGAAAATTGGCGAGGTCACTACGCCCTCCCATACAAAAGCTGGGCGGACGTGCGGGTTACTGATATAAATCGTATAAAATACTTCCAGCCTTAGTGAAATTTGTATTAGGCTTCATTTCCTAAACTACCACTTACTCATTAAAACAGTTATAATTTTGATACACCCATGTATTTATGTGCCTCCCTTACACAATATTGGCGGCTTTTCGGGATGACCGACACGATATCTCTCGTAAACCAAAATCGATCTTAGTGAAAGTTGGTACTAGGCAATATTTTTCAAAAGCTAATCTGTAATTGAAAATGTTTGTGGCGACCATTTTCAAACCTCCCTTACAAATTTTGGGCGGACAATTTCTGTACTTATTTCGAGTTAGATGTAACAACCATTATCATTTTAGTACGTTAATTTTTTTCTTAAATTTCGTTTCTGGAATTGGCTTATGAAAACGGTATCGGATAGTAGTATGTGTATTACAATATTAAACACGTACTCAAATGTTATCTTTATTTTAAAATTATATTTATTTAAAATAAATTGTTTTATTCAATTTTGAAAAATACGACTTTTCAATTCATATGTAAAATTAATAATATAGATAAGTTGCACATTTTTGAATAAAATTTCATATACGAAAACCATAGTAAAATTAGAAAATGTATGTACTGTATAATTTCAAGACTAAAATTAAAAAGCCGTATTCAAATTTGAAATACTCAACCATAGAAACTCAAAAGCGGTTAACCAAGTAACCGCTTTAGTAAAAACTGTTTCCCTTTTTTAAACTCATTAAAGTAATTAGATGGTTTAATCATCTATTCCATTTTGACCAGTACTAAACTTGAGGCAGAATTCACAAAACGACAAATTTCTTTTTGTTTTTCTACAGTCATGTTGTCCGTACATCAAAATTAATGATATTAATAAGAAGTCTGGATCTACATACTTTCGCAGTGACAGATTTTTTAAATGCCAACTAACGTACATGAAAGTTCATATATATATGCTTATAACGGGTTTTTCAACAGAGACGCTACAAAAGTAAATCGATAGGGACAGGCCATATTTGTGCCCGCTCTTTTGAAATTTCTCTTCAGTAAAGTTTGCCATTTCATCATGAAAAGATATACGTGCCAACAACGAGTCGAAATTATTCAAATTTACTACCGAAATTTGGAGTCAGTGGCCTCAACTTTAAGAGCGCTACGTCCAATTTATGGTCGTCATAATCGTCCTACCAGGTCAACAATTGAGCGTCTAGTGGAAACATTTGAATCCACAGGCACAGTACAAAATGTTCCCGTGCCAGTGAGACAAAGAAGTGCCCGTAGTGTCGAGAATATTGCTGCCGCTGAGGCTTCATTTCAAGAAAGCCCAAATGTGACTCTCACACGTCGTTCTCAAGCGTTGGGCATCTCTGTGACGTCGTTGTGGCGAATTTTGCGAAAAGATCTTGGCCAACATCCTTACAAGATCAAATTGATGCAAGAACTGAAGCCGCTTGACCACCATAAGCGTCGTATGTTCGTGAATTGGGCTCAGCAACAACTTGAAAGTAATTCGGATTTTCATCAGAAAATCATCCTCAGCGATGAGGCTCATTTCTGGCTGAATGGCGAATTTCTTTGTTTTTACACAATCTGTAGAGATTATGAAATGATGGAATTGCGTTATTCCAACAAGTGACTTGTACAGTGGTTTAAAATAGCTGTCCCATTCATACCAGACGACTTTTTCAGCCGATACAGCTTTATTATAAACCCCAGGTGATGATGCCTCGACACACTGCAGTAAATCTGCATACGTGTCGATGTTACTGACGGCATACTTACTTTTGAAAATACCGAAGTAACGATCAGGCGCGAACTTAGTGTGCCCGGTAAGTAGAAAATTGAATAAAATAGTTTTGTTAAGACCCCGAGCCAAAAACCATTGCAGATATGATAGTACAGTGTTATTCTTATTCTGCCCAACGCAATTGTCACAGAAAAGAACGAGTGTTTCAATGTCTTTATAGTAGGTTTGCAGGTGATAATGCAGGATGCTCACAACACAGTTAGGTCCTTTACCAACGTCATCTTTTTCGTCTATCATGTAATTGTACTGTAAAAAAAAATACAAGTAAGATCCTGTAAAGGCGAGCAATTTGAGTTCCTATGATTCAGTTTGAAATTCTAACCTGAACTTTTTGTTTTTCGTCTGTAATTCCGAAGACTCCGCACTTCTTGGTTGCTTTGAAGTATGCTGTACCAGGTTGTTGTGGACTGACAGGGTAGTGAACGGTTTGGGCAAAATCAAATGACTGAACGACTGCTGTAGGGTCAGTATTTCTACACCAACTTTGATAATATTCTCGTTGATTTCGGGCTCGGTGGAGGTGATCAAGAAATTGATTAAGCTTCTGTTCGCGTTCAATGTCAGTAACACCTTTTTCCTTGCGCAATCGATATTGTGTTTCCTATTAAAAGAATATATACTTTTCATCAGAAAATCATCTTCAGCGATGAGGCTCATTTCTGGCTGAATGGCTTCGTCAATAAGCAAAATATGCGTTATTGGTCAGTCAGCAATCCACACGTAATCCATGAGTCATCATTGCATCCCGAAAAATTTACGGTTTGGTGCGGTTTATGGGCCGGCGGCGTCATTGGGCCGTACTTCTTCCGTGATGATCAAGACCGGCACATTACTGTGAATGCGAATCGCTACCGTTCAATGATAACCGAATATTTTTGGCCCCAATTGGATAATATGGACTTGGAGGACATGTGGTTCCAACAGGACGGCGCCACAAGCCACACAGCGAATGCCACAATCAATTTATTGGAAACCAAGTTTGGTGAACGTGTTATCTCACGAAATGGCCCAGTCGATTGGCCGCCTCGGTCGTGCGATTTGACGCCGTTAGATTATTTCCTGTGGGGTTACGTCAAGTCCATGGTCTATGCCAACAAGCCAGCGACGATTGATGAACTTCGTACGAATATCGAACGTGAAATTGCAGCAGTATCGGCCGATTTATGCTTGAAAACCGTCGAAAATTGGGTTCAGCGTCTGGACTTCTGCAAGCGTGCCCGTGGTGGCCATGCAAAATAAATCGAGTTCCATACACAATGGCATCGAACGTACTTTCACAGGAATAAAGAATTTCATTGGTATCTAAACCGGTTTTGTTTTATTTAACAAAACTTTTGTAGCGCTCTTATTGAAAAACCCGTTATTTAAAATCGACACCCGGGATAATTCCATATATGTTGGAATTCCTGGTTGGAAATAAGCATTATTTCAGAGTTCAGTTCCGAAAAACAGATCTACATTATAAAGAAAATGCATTTTATCGACAAAAAATGCTAAAAATGGATCGAGAAAAGCCAAAAGTTGGCAAAAATTGCCCAAAAAAGTGCATAAGCCAAAAAAAACAGAGCTAGAATTGCACTTAAAGTGCTAAACTGGCAACAGTGGTGGGAGTCTTCGAGAGGAAAATACTCCGAAAAATTTATGGCACAACGGCGAGTATCGGCGACGCATGAACCATGTATGACGCATGAACCATGATATCCCGACATTGACAAAGTTAAGCGGATCACAATAATGCGATTGCGCGGGCTACACCATGTCAGTAGAATGGATGAAGACGAACCAGTTTTCAAAACCGAACTTGAAGGAAGACGAAAAATAGGAAGACCAAGGCTCCGCTGGAGTGTTCAGGTTGACGAATCCCTGCGTACACTTGGTATTGCCAACTGGAAAGATAAGGAAAAAGGTCGAACTGGTTGGCGAAATATGTTATGTTCGTTATTTTTTATGGTTCGTGGGTTCTCAAACTTGTATTTATTGAAAAAATACCCATCAGTAAACTGCTGGAAACGGTTTCAACGATATATCTAGAATTTGAGAAACACAGAAGAAGTCTTGTATTTAACATCTGCATGCCCATTTTCCTAGTTTTCAAATTTCATTGCGACATCTCGCAACCTATTGACAATAGGACACTACACCAGACTTAATTTAAATGATTTTTTATAAACAGATACGAGTACAACCCGCAAATTAGAGGTACCATAGAAAAACAGTTTCCAGTTTAAAGTGTACCAAAACAGATGTACTAACACTATTTCACACCGCTGCGCTGGCAAAATATAATATTAAGCAGAGACTACTACTAGAGTATTCAAAAAACCGGTCAATTCGATAAACCGTGGTCTCATTTGTTTCGAAAAACATAATTATTGATGTTTGTTGGGTTTTGGGCAATATGGGGCTCAAAGCATACATTAGTTTATGCATAAATTTGTCATCTCAATCATCGGTTTATTGATTGAAGGGAACCGAACTTGTGGATGTTTCAAGCTTGAGCGTTAAGGCAAGAATTCTGTCGCTGAGGTTTGATAAGCATATGTAGCTGAAATTGTAACTGTGAATGTTCAAAATATGTAACTGTATGAACATCGTGAATGCCCAAATCTTAAAATGGAGGATTTTGTTCGATGTTCGCACAAACTGTTGTAACTAAGCAGCAAAACAGCTGACAGAAGTTCGTTTCCTCATTGAGGAAGCGCAAACAGAAATGTCAGATGAGACGGATAACAAATCTATATATAAAATAATTTATGGCTCAAACGACGTGTTGTGACGAGTATCCTTAGAAAAATATGTTTCTAAAATTTGGACAGAGCATTTCTTTTACGGCAGAATTTTGAAGTCAGCTATATTTTCCGATTTGTCGAGTATTTCTCATAGCAGTTTGCGAGTTGGGGTTTATTTGTATTTATTGTATGTATATATTTGATGATGAAAACTATGAAGAGAGCGATGATGATGAAGACGAAGTATGTGTATCTCAGGCAGAAGATGATACCGAACAAACTTTTGTTAACATGTACCTGTATGTTGTTGATGTAAAGGAGGAGGAGCTGGTAACAAAATTTCTGTCAAAAGATTGTTGTAATAATGAATGCCATACACTGATACCACGGGAAATGATCGAGAGTACGCGGAACAATTGTTTAGAGATGTCGAAAAATGAACTTGATTTAGTGATACTAAGTCACATCGAAGCTGGAATTATGAGTCCTCAATTTATCGAAAATACATTTCTTCACTCAGTGATGACGAATTGAAGATGAGTAATTGCAGTTTTCGACGGATATGTTCCAAATATATACCCCATGTTACAGTTATGAAACCAGCGGATGATCTCTGCGATGTCTGCCGTGGTAAGTAGCTCATTATTTTCTCATTTTATAGTTGTATCAAACGTTGAGATTAAATTCAGTATTTTTTCTTTTAATAGGAAACACAATATCGATTGCGCAAGGCAAAGGTGTAACTGACATTGAACGCGAACAGAAGCTTAATCAATTTCTTGATCACCTCCACCGAGCCCGAAATCAACGAGAATATTATCAAAGTTGGTGTAGAAATACTGACCCTACAGCAGTCGTTCTGTCATTTGATTTTGCCCAAACCGTTCACTACCCTGTCAGTCCACAACAACCTGGTACAGCATACTTCAAAGCAACCAAGAAGTGCGGAGTCTTCGGAATTACAGACGAAAAACAAAAAGTTCAGGTTAGAATTTCAAACTGAATTATAGGAACTCAAATTGCTCGCGTTTAGAGGATCTTACTTGTATTTTTTTTTTTACAGTACAATTACATGATAGACGAAAAAGATGACGTTGGTAAAGGACCTAACTGTGTTGTGAGCATCCTGCATTATCACCTGCAAACCTACTATAAAGACATTGAAACACTCGTTCTTTTCTGTGACAATTGCGTTGGGCAGAATAAGAATAACACTGTACTATCATATCTGCAATGGTTTTTGGCTCGGGGTCTTAACAAAACTATTTTATTCAATTTTCTACTTACCGGGCACACTAAGTTCGCGCCTGATCGTTACTTCGGTATTTTCAAAAGTAAGTATGCCGTCAGTAACATCGACACGTATGCAGATTTACTGCAGTGTGTCGAGGCATCATCACCTGGGGTTTATAATAAAGCTGTATCGGCTGAAAAAGTCGTCTGGTATGAATGGGACAGCTATTTTAAACCACTGTACAAGTCACTTGTTGGAATAACGCAATTCCATCATTTCATAATCTCTACAGATTGTGTAAAAACAAAGAAATTCGCAGACAGTGAAGAAGTGCAGTCCTTTAAGCTTCTGTTAAAACCTATCGATCCTGATATGCCGAAAGTTATACAACCTTCGCTGCTTAGTTTCGGATATATCTAAAGTAGATATTGTGGCTCCATTGCCGATTGCCATCGAAGAAACGGAAGGCAAAAACTAGTGAAGATGTTCTCAAACCAGACGAGGAACCAGATCCATCTTCCTCAGGCTTAACACGTAAAAAGATCTCAAGGCAAACGACAACAAAGAAAAATACATAAACTACTCAGCATTATTATTTTTGGCCCATAATACGTTTTTCTACTGTATAATCATGTCTTTCTAGCTTATAATTCAATGTATTTTGTTCATTACCAATAAATTATATTTTGTCGTATTTTTACTCTTCTTTCTCTACATTTTTAGTACACTTCTAAGCAAGTTAGGATTTTCTGCTTTTCACCACGTGAAGAAGCATCTCATCTTCCATCCGAATCAACCAAAAAGTGAAAATTGATTTTTTGACACCTAAGCCCCCTTTCCGTAGACCAGGTCACATATATTAAAAAAAATATTTGAAAATTTTATTGAAAATTGGGGAGAAAAATTTCAAAATGCTGCCGTGAAAAAAAAATACTCTATCAAAAGTTTTAAATTATATTTTTCTGTTTATGCTCGTCATGACGCGTCGTTTGAGCCCCATATTGACCAAAACTTGGTTTCCCCCAAAATCGAAACTTCAACGGCCGGTAGTAAATTGTTTGAGATCCTCCCGTCCACAAAATTATTTTCAATCCACCCTTTTGTATAAATAATTTTTTTTGGGATAAATGCATATGGGTTTTTATAGGTCAATTTGTTTTTAAAAATTAAATTTAGGAGTAAATTATTTTGTAAAGATACGACTTTGAGCAAAATAAAATTAAAAAATTACATTAGGTGTCAAGGTACACCCGGTTGGAACGAAGTTACTTTTGCCATATATTATGTACTAGTTATTTCCCTTGAAAATTACGATACTTTAAATGAATCTTTAAGAAAAGATACTTTTTGTAAAATGATAAACTTTTTTTAAATTTTTTTTATAGAATGCATTAAAAAGAAAAAGCGATATTTTTAGGTCCTTTTTGTAAGAATATGTATTATATTTATTATTAAAAGCTAATATTTTTTTAAGAAAAGGTACTATTTTTAAGGGGAAGTAATTTTTGTTAGAAAAAGCCATAAGAATGAACTTTTTTTTACAAACAAGTACTTTTTAAAGAACAGGTACTTTTTAAAGATGTGTTATTCTTTTTAGGAAAACGTTATTTTTTAAAGAAAATTTACTTATGTTCAGAAGGGTACTCATCTGAAGAAGAGAAAAGAAAATGTATTACTTTATTTTTAAGAAAAGAAATTTTTGTCAAAAAAAGGTATTTTTTTAAGAAAAGGTGTTTTTTTTTGACGAAAATGTTTTTTTTTTAATAAATGGGAATGGGAATTAATAAATGGAAACAAATGGAAATGTTCATGACTTGTAAGCTTGTAGTATGAATTTCTCATACATTAACCAAAAACTAACAAAAATCGGTCAATAAAATTCAAATTCAAATAAATGTAACTGACACCAGCACTTTCTTCAAAAAAATAATATACCACAGAACAATACAATTCTGTGATATAGATTAAAACTCACCTCAAAGCACTGCAACAATGCGAGAATGCATGAGGAAAAGAAGAACATGGTGCAAAAATTCTGTCTGTTCTTGTTGTTGGAATTATAGGCCTTTCAGTTATGTTGATACTTAGGGATGTTCGATCGATACTAATTAGCACATGTGAATTGCAGAATTGAGTTTGTATATATACGATTGATGATCAACGGATGGTATCAATTCAGGCACAGTAGTTATTAGGCATCTGATGATGAACTTGTCACGGAGTTCGAAATGCCAGTCATGCCAGTGAGTGCGTGTTTCAATTAATTCAAATAAAATAAATGGGAATTTTATTTAGAATTAGTCCTTTTTTCAAGAATAGGTACAGTTTGAAGAGTAGGTACTTATCTCAATAAAATTTATTTTGTTTCACAAAAAAGGTAATTTTTAAGGAAAAGGTAGTTTTTCAAAAAAAAGCAATTTGTTGTAAGAAAGTGTACTTTTTTAAGAAATGGTACTTATTTTAAAAAAAAATCTTTTTTTAAGAAAAGGTACTTTTTGTAAGAAAATTTACTTTTTTTAAGCAAATGTACGTCTTTAAGATAAGGTATTGTTTTTTAATAAAAGGTACTTTGTTTAAGTATATGAATAATTTTTTTTTGTGAAAATTTATGTTTTTTAAGAAAAGGCACTTATTTAAGAAAATATTATATTTTGAAACTCTTTCACTTTGGCTTTTCTAAATTTACTTTTTATTGGGTTCAAAACTACAATATGTACTAAATATTGGTTACAGGCTCCATTAAGGAAGAAATTTCCCAACATATGTTAGTCTAGACACCAACCAGAGCAAAAGTATCCAATATAGTTGATAATACTGGTTTATAGCATAATAGTGTTAAAAAAAGTTGTTTAATTTTTTTTTCATTTAGCGCTCATCCCTCAACGTGCGATAAGGAATTTCATTCGAACAATCAAGACAGTTTTCAGAAAAGATAGGTCGTTAGACGTCCAAAAACTGATGGCATTTGTACACTCCGGCGTTAGTAACAGTGCCAAAAAATTGGCATCTTCGCTGATGAAACAAATTCTATCATACATATTCTTCCATTTTGATATAATTGGTAATAATTTTATTAACCCGGAGTCGGAGTCGGGCTGAAAAGACTCGACTCCAACTCCTACTCCGACTACGGGCAAATTTCTTGAACTCCGACTCCTAAACTTCGACTACAACTCCGACTCCACACCACTGTTTATAATTCCTGTTTTCTGTCCACGTTACATTTTAAACGCTGTCATTGGTGTAGAACAATTTCTTTACTGCAACGCACTTATTCATTCCAAATAGGACTCTTTTTGTGTCACATAAAATTTTAGTATTTGTTTCCGCTGTGCAGAAGTGCGGAAGTCAGGCCTATCAAAATAACTTTCAAGCTGGAGGAAAAGTGGAATTTGAATAACTGATTATTGTTAAACTTCTCAACATCTCGCTTTAAATTTCCACAAACATTTTGTCGTTATTGACTGACGACTATGGTGAGAAAATTTTGAAATACCAAATTGTTTTCGTTAAATCATCATAACATATCGCCAGCATTGAAGATGAAAATCCCCGAATGGTGCTTAATAAACCAACATGCATTGACGCATTCGCTCCATTAATGTTCGTTTAACCCATATGAACAGTGTGAATTGAAGTTGGGGTAAGGGATGTGCTCGGGTATGGGATTTTGACGTTATTTCGACATCACACATAATGGCGAATTCAGGTAACAACGTTGTTGGTTGCTTGGTATTACGAAAATATTTGGTATCCTGCGGTGTTTCTATTCACGTTTACTCAGTACTAAAAAAGTTAATTTTTTTATGTTAAATTTAGTGGTGTCGGGGCATTTCCGTTTGTTTCAGCGGTTTTATTTTCGCATCAAATTTAATGTTTTTGTGTGAATACCTTTTCCGCTGTTAAAGTTGTTTGTGGCATCATGTGAAGTGAACTTTATGCGGTGGAGTACAACATCATTCGATTTTAAAAAGTTTCACCTGCAGCCACTACTTGACATTTCACATTCATAGTTTTTAGACGGGTGTCAATGAATTGCTACGGAGAGTTATAAATGTCAAGTTGGCAGCTGAATTGTTGAATTTAAATAGTATTTGGGATCTTGGAGAGTAATGAACGTTGCACAAAGGTAGTAGTTGTCAACAATCTCCCTTAGAAGTAGAACACAAATGTGTGGCTAAATCACATATTTTAGTATGAAATTAAGTATGAAAAAATGTGGAAAGAAGACCAAAATACTATACAAAATGCTCTCTTTTAAATTAATAGTCGCTTATTTTTTGTTATGTTTTTATTTTGCAAGAAGAGCAACAACAACCAGCATATTAAGTTTATATGTGAAAAAACATGTCAACTGACATTGATATAATCCTACGTCCTTTGCCGATTCGCATATATTCAAAAAATTGTGATTAGACATTTAGTCGTTATTCTAATTCCAAATGCAAATTCAAACTTCTTGACAGCAAATTTAAGTTATTAAATTGTAACTCCAGTTCCTACTTTTTATTTATTCGCCGGGGAGTGATATGTCAAAAAGTACATATGGGAGCCTACCTGCATAAAAGTCATAGATCAAAACATACAAATTTTCAGTTAAGAAAAACACATGGACTTGATATGTTAAAAAAGTTATGAACTGATGAGTTCTGTATTCCACTTTCACAAACAGCTGAATTTTAGTGGTAGATACAGCATCGCTAGATTCAATGGAATTCGTTCAGATATTCTTACAAATCGATAATATAATGAACAGAACAAGATTCATGACGTTTCTAATGGGTTTTCTAATAGGTACTTGACAACTTTGAATTTAGTTTGTGAACGCACTATTTCTCTGATCATCTAACTGTTACTTTCCTTTTTTTTCAGTAAACTCAACATTTTCATCATGGTAAAGTACACGAACGAACAACGTATGCAAATTATAAAAATGTACTACCGAAGTTCGGAGTTAAGAGCGTTAACTCCAATTTTCGGTCGTTATTCTCGCCCTAGTAGACAAGCAATAACAAAGTGAGTGCAAAAATTTGAGTCTAGATATTCATTGTGTGATGCTGCCGTGCCAGTAAGACAACGGGTTGGTCGAAGTGGCGAAAATATCGCTGCCGTTCAGGCGTCCGTAGCAAACGATCCAAATCAGTCGATTCCGGGGCGTTCTCAAGAACTGGGCATCGCCAATTTTACATAAAGATCTTGGTTTACACCCATACAAGATCAAGCTGATGGACCATGGAGCCGATGAACCATTTGACGCGACGTACGTTCTCCGATTGGGCTCTGGAGAAGATGCGCCAAGATGATGAATTTCATCGCAAAATCATCTTCAGTGACGAAGCTCATTATTGGCTCAATGGGTTCGTCAATAAGCAAAATATGAGTTATTGGTTTGGTGAAAATCCACATGTGCTTCATGATTCACCACTTCATCCACATTTGGCGTCATTGGGCCATATTTTTTCGTTGACAATAACGATCGTCACGTTACTGTGAATGACGATCGTTATCGCGGATAACATGGACTTGGACGACATATGGCTTCAACAGGACGGTGCCACAAGCCACACAGCACACGTTACAATCGATTTATTGAAGAGTAAATTTGGTGAGCGTGTTTTCTCAAGAAATGGACCAGTCAATTGGCCACCGCGTTCGTGCGATTTAACGCCTCTAGACGTCAAATCATTATTCTATGCCAACAAGCCGACGACGTTGGAAGAACTCAGAGCCAATATTGAACGCGAAAAAAGGGGCGTTACGGCCGAAATGTGTAACCGAGTCATCGAAAATTGGGTCCAACGAATCGACCGCTGGCGACGTGCCCGCGGTGGTCATATAAACGAAGATGAGTTCCAATTATAACTGTTTTGATTGTATTTCAAGTCGATGATAAAATTTTGTAAATATCTCAAATGGTTTGCGTTTTATTAAAAAAAAGTTGTCAAGGCCTTATTGGAAAACCCTTTAGAACTTCTTAGTACAAATTGGATGTTTTGTGACATTGTGAATATGGAATGTAGGACACCACCCGAATATTCTCAGTATTAGGCAATTCATGTGGGATTTTAATAGATGATAGAAATATTTCTATTTCTTTCTATGAAATTTTTTTTTTGAAAATTGCATATTATGATTATTAGAATAATCATACATATTTATCGGATGACGATAACCACCGTAAGTGAAATGGTGAATCAAATCAATAAGAGAGCTGTTCGGTATAGGTACAGGTATAATAGGTTAGGTTAATGGCTTATGCTTCAACTTGAGTAAATGTAAAAAAATTTAATTCTACAAAAGGAAGTGTTTGGAGACTATTTACAAGATAGTTGATAATGTGCTTGATAATTTGTCTAAGTTTTGCGACTTAGGTGTGACTATTGATAGTAAACTTACATTTTCGTCACATATTGATACTTGCATAGGAAGGGAATCTTGTTTGTTAGGGTTTATAAAACGTTGGATCAGGGAAATTGATGATCCGTATTTGTCAAAGCGACTGTATACTAAGGCCGATTCTTAAGTACGGTTCAATAGTTTGGCTTCCACATTATAGGTGCCATATTAATAGAATCAAATTTCTTCAGAAGCAGTTTTTACTTTATTCATAGATTACAGCTCATTCACGCTGAAAAATAATGGTCTCTCTAACATATTTTGCCAAACATATTCTGCAGGAACCATGTATATGTTTAGAACACACTTCAAACATTCATATGTTTGCGAGTCCCAAACCTACTTGTATTTAAATGCAAACAGTATCCTGTTTACTGACAAACATGTATGCTTTTACGTGGAAACATATGCGTTCTTCATCCCAAATACCTATATGCGAATTTCCTCCCAAATATAATAATATTTAGAAACGAATTATTCTTCGATTTCAGTATATATGTATTATTTATTATAATTAATTTTAACAATATAAATCTACATTTATAAATAATTAATATAAAAAATTAATAGGTTTAAAACGGCCCTTTTTACATTTATTTTCATTGAATGCATTATTTGTTTTGTTTCATGAAATGAGAATCTGCTGCTCTTTGGCTTCTCCTTTCTTTGTTGTCTCTCACGTTTTTGTTATTAGAAGGTTTCAGCTATGTGTTTGTTATCACTCTTCGTTGGAACACAAACAAGATGTTTATATACAAATCAAGTTCATGCGAGCCAAGCGTGGATTAATTACTTGTGTTTTTTATATTACACATATTTCACAAAGGTCCGCCGTTCCGATTTTCTCAGTAAAGGCTCGGACAGACAAATACTCGAAATTCGTCATCAAAACAATTTATTAATGTAAAAGGTAGGTGAATAAAATAATTTTAGCTTAAAATAAGTGTTCAAAATGATAACGTGATGTTTTTTATTTCAAACATATTGCAGAATCGAATGCGTGTGTTCTAAGGGGGAGAAATTGAAAAAATTGAATTTCATCGATTACAACACCATCTATCATGAACCGAACAAAATATTTCATTCAAATCATACTTACTTTTAGTCGTAGAATCAGTATCTGCAATAAAAAATATGGCTTCCTATCTTAGTTTAAAAGTTACCCCCGCCCCATCTACAAAGGGGGGGGGGTGGGGGACTATTTTTTTTGCACTAATGTATTTCCCCCGCGGTATGATTAAATTTTGAATATGGACATTTTTTCTGTAGAGTGGCTATTTTTCGAGATATTTGATCGTCTCAGTTTAAAAAAAACACCCTGTATATGCGACAAGCTTCAAACACACTTTATATTTGCAGACAGATTTTCAGCGTGTTGGTTCGTAGGGCAATGTTGTCTGTATGTTTTATGGTTAAAATAATCAATGGAGAAATTAATTCATCACATTTGATCTCTTCACTGAATTTTACTGTTCCTTTTAGAGCTTCTAGACACTATGTTTCATTTTTTCTACTCGCGTTCAAACATAACTACGAATATTTTGATCCAATTTTTACTCTTTGCAATACTTTTAATGAGTTCCACCATCTAATCTCTATATTGGATTCGATTGAAGTAACTGAATGAGCGATTTTTTTAATGACTGATAATGCCTAGAATTGCCAGATTTAAGATTTAAGATTTCATTCGAGAAATCATGTGAATGAATTTTGGTTAATTTTCGCTGAACCAAATTTCCTGTTTCATATGTCCTGCTTCATCTGTTTCTGCTTCATTCTCATCGTGCTGTATCTGTTCCTGCTTCACCTGTTCCTGTGACATTTGATTCCTGATAAATTTGTTTCTGTGTCATCTGTTATCGCTTCATCTATTTTTTCTTCATCAGTTGCTGCTTTATCTGTTCCTGTATCATCTGTTCTTGCTTCATCAATTCCTTCTCCACCTACTTTATCTCTTCCTGCTTCATATGTCCTGCGTCATCTGCTCCTGTTTCATTCTCTTCCTGCTGCAACTGTTCCTGCTTCATTTGTTCCTATGACACCTATTCATGCTTCATCTGTTCCTGTTCCGCCTACTTCATCTGTTCCTGTTTTACATGTCCTGCTTCATCTGCTTCTGCTTCGCTCTCTTCCTGCTGCAATTGTTCCTGCTTTATCTTTTCCTGTGACACCTATTCTTGCTTTATCTGTCCCTGCTTCACCTGTTTCAACAGTTCCTGCTTCATTTGTTCCTGCCTTATCTATTCCTGCTCCATCTGTTCTTGCTTCATATGTTCCTGTGTCATCTGTTCTTGCTTTACCTGTTCCTATTTCTCCAGCATCATCAGTTCCTGCTTCATTTGTTCCTACTTTATCTATTTCTCCTTCATCTATCCCTGCGTCATCAGTTCCTGCTTCATCTGTCCTTCTTCATCTGTTCCCGCTTAATCTGTTTCCGTGTCATCTGTAATTAATTCATCTGTTCCTGCTTCCTCAGTCCTGCTACAACTGTTCCTGCTCCATCTGTTCCTACTTTATCTGTTCCTGTGTCATTTGTTCTTCCTTCATCTGTTCCTGCGCCACATACATCATAATGTTCCTTCTTTATCTATCGTGCTGCAACTGTTGCAGCTTCGTTTGTTCCTGCGTTATCAATCCTATTCCATTCATTTCATTGCTGTCATCCTAATTAGTCTTTATGTATAATAATTCTGTTAGTGTCGTCAAATACAATTAAGGTCCCTGTTAAATCTATTATCTCCTGGATGCATTTAATACTACTTGTTGATTTATCCAGTTCCTGACTGCAGTTTTATTTCTGTCCCTGTTCTTTCATACTAATTATTATACTTTCATTTTGTATTTATTTTTTAACTGAAATATGTTAAAAATATTTTTCCACCTATTTTTAGCTGAGTAAATAAATAAATAAATTATTTTTTGTGGACGTAGTGATACCCCACTATCCTCTAGTGGTCCCTCGAAATCTTGTCCCGGCCACACCGGTACCGCTTCTGCATTTCATCACGTTTTGGTGGCATTTATTTCGAGATTATATTCTCACCTTCATATTGTCTTCCTACATCTTCCGATCTGATACTGGATAATGGGCTCGGAGGCGTTATGACATCTTCGCACATCTTCCATCTTCCGTAATTAGCATTTGGCATGGAATGTTTTCCGACAATAATATAATTTTGAGCTTGGTGTAAAGCTTTTGTCTTATGTCTCCCAGTTTGGATAATGGAATCGATTGTTTTCCGCGGTGTCCTTTTATGCTGCGCATTCTCTGCAGTTTTTGTCTTCCCTCAATTTAAACCTTAAAAAAAATAAATAAATGGTTTCCCATTACATCTCATGAAGGGCCTGGGGAGAACTTCTCACAATCACTGAGCTGTGCTCTTTTCAGTTTTCACTCACTGATTGGGACCTACAGTTTTACACCGGTTCCGAACGGTAATTTGAGAAGCTTTTTCATGAAAGAAAATTTGTAGGTGGTCAGAGCCGGGTTCGAACCCAGGATCTCATGTACAAGAGCCACGCACACTAACCATTCCACCACTGACGGCCACCAATTTAAACCTTGTTATAACCTGCACATCCATCTACCTTCCTGTGCCGTACTCCACTTTTCTTGCCACTTTTGGAAAACCATTTCTCTGTCATCTTTTTTGTCTCTATTGGAGATGCACCTCAATTTTTAACTTCTTTATTTACATAGGAGGCCTCAAACAATCCAGAGAGGTCAAGGGCCTTACAAAATTAGGATACCATGTTTCTCCAACTGGCTCGAACTTAAACTTTTCTCCTCCAGTTGGTAACACCAAGCTCTCGCAGACAATATTTCACCTGGGCTTTCCAGCGAAGTCTTGGTCGTCCTATTTTTAGATCTCCCTCGAGTACGTCTTCAAATATCTATTCCACTGCTTCATTCTCATCCATTACACTCACATGGCCTCACAGTTAGCGTAAACATGCTATTTTGATATGCATAAATACGTCAATGTAGGGATACAGATTATAAGCTCGTGGTTCATCCATCGTCGATACTCGCCATTTTCCGATATATGACCATGTACTGGGTGTCCGCCGGGAAGGTTACTACTTTGTTTTGGTGCCATTTTGGTAAACATGGCTAGCAGAGGCGGACATTTATCTGATATTGTATTCCATACCTAATTGCCGACATTAAATAAAACATTTATCAATATAAGATCCATTCACTTTCATTTAATCAAAAATTATAAACGCACAAAGTAGTATACCTTCCCGACGGACACCCTGTATTTTTCGGCACATTGTGCCCTCGAAGACTCAGCAGATGTTTTATTAGCATGCGATATGACCCAGGATTCCGCAATATAAAGCAAGACATGTTGTACGAGAGTCTGATTTCTTTGGATCTTCGTTTCTCAATAGAGGGTGTTATTTCTGAAGTGTTTGCTTAGCCCACGCTTACACATGACGTTATTACTTCTTTTCACGGCAGATCCGAGGTAAATAAATTTCGTCCACTACCTCGAAATTATAACGGTTATCCAATCGGGTGGATGTTCATTCAATCGGGTGGATGTTCTGTTTGTCGAAACCATTAATTTTGTCTTGTCCTCGTTTACCCCCAAACCCACTTTTGCTGGTTCCTTCTCATTCTCGAAAATACTGCAGTAACTTCTTGCAGATTTCGCCCAATAATGGCTACATCATCAGCATATGCGAGCAGCATGGCACTTTGGCTGCTGATGGTTTTATTGCAGTTGACTGCAGCTTTTCCCACGATGATCTCAATTAATATGATGAAGATATCGCAGGATAGGGTGTCGCCCAGCCTGAGGCCTCACCTTGTAGTAAATAGTTCAGAGAGATCTGTACTATTCTTTATTGTGGATTTGGTGGCGGCGAGTGTCGTTCTAAAGCGGCATGACAGCTTATCAGCAATACCACGCTCCGATATATCTTGGTACAGTTTTCGCCGTATCGGGCTATCGAAAGCTGCCAAAAAGGTGGTAGGTGTCGATTTGCTTTTGTGAGCATTCTCTAGGATTTGTCGTAATCTGAATATCTGGTCGATTGTTGACTTTCCAGGCCTAAAGCCACAGTGATAAGGTCCGATCAGGTCTACAAAAAACGGCTTTAGTCTTTCGCACATTACGCTCGAGAGGACCTTGTATGCGGTGGATGAAAGGCTCATTCTACGATAGGTCGTACATATACTGGAGTTAACTCTTTCGAAAACAGGACAGAGTATGCTAAGACTCCAGTCGTTCGGCATGCATTCACATAGCCAGATTTAAACATCTCAGCCGTTAGCACCAGCGGCTTTTTTGCTCTTAAGCCGGGAAATTGTAGTACTATTTTCGTTCTAACTGCCCAACATTCTCATCTGTATTGAAGTCTCCTGGGACTAGTAACGCACATATGTAATCTCTCCATATTCCCAACATACTCTGCAAATCTGTGACAAGATTCCCCTCCGAATTTTTCTACAAAAGGGAGACCTGATCCATTTCCGTTGGTTCGGCTTTGTGGTTGTCGGTACAATTTACGGCTCTCCGCAAAGTTGATGGTACCGAGGCCAAGTTGGACAGACTCTTCGAAAATGGGGGAACAGTTGGATTGAGAATGAATATAAATATGACACGGCTAAAGCGTATTCGAACAGAACGGAATATTCCTCTAACAGTTGATGGTTCGTTAATTCAATCAACAATTTAGCATGCAAGATTAGCAAGGATGGTGGATTCGCGTCGGATTGAAGAAATATGGCCAGTGTTGCGTTACTAAACATGCACAGAATCTGGTTTAATAAGGGGATATTGGAAGAGACGAAATTGCGAATATTCAACTACAGTGTGTATGGTTGTTCGGTTGTACTATTCGGAGCTTGACGAAGCTGACAGTGAAAAAGGTCCAAACGTTTGCCAATCGTTGTCTGGAACAAATACTCCGTATCTATAGACCCAGGGCAATTTCGAATGAAGTACTCGTGTAACGTACATGAAGCAGTGCTGCTGAATTAGATATACATCGGGAAGATTGACTTGAGTCGGTAATATACTTAGACGCCCAACATCAGATATTGCTATAGTGGTACCTGAGTGGATCCCGCAGGGGTATCGTATGCCAGGAAGACCACCAACTACATGGAAGCAGTAGCAACATATTGCTGGAACCGTTTGCAAGCATTGTTTTCATCTTCTACTTTTTTTTTTCTTTAGAGTCTGTCACTATTTTGTTTTGAGCAGTTTTCAACAAACAAAACCATATCTGGGTCACAAATACATATATTATCTCATATTAATCATTGTGTCCCAAACATGCTATATTGAACGGTAAACACAATGTGTTTTGCAAATGGCAAACAGAATGTGTTTGGACGCACGTTTCATATATTTACGATAACCTACAAACATGTTATAACGGGTTTTTCAATAAGATCGCTACAAAAGTTTTTTTAAATAAAACAAAACCGGTTTTAGATACCAATGAAATTCTTTATTCCTGTGAAAGTACGTTCGATGCCATTATGTATGGAACTCGATTTCTTTTGCATGGTCACCACGGGCACGCTTGCAGAAGTCCAGACGCTGAACCCAATTTTCGACGGTTTTCAAGCATAAATCGGCCGATACTGCTGCAATTTCACGTTCGATATTCGTACGAAGTTCATCAATCGTCGCTGGCTTGTTGGCATAGACCATCGACTTGACGTAGCCCCACAGAAAATAATCTAACGGCGTCAAATCGCACGACCGCGGCGCCGTCCTGTTGGAACCACATGTCCTCCAAGTCCATATTATCCAATTGGGGCCAAAAATATTCGGTTATCATTGAACGGTAGCGATTCGCATTCACAGTAATGTGCCGGTCTTGATCATCACGGAAGAAGTACGGCCCAATGACGCCGCCGGCCCAAAAACCGCACCAAACCGTAATTTTTTCGGGATGCAATGATGACTCATGGATTACGTGTGGATTGCTGTCTGACCAATAACGCATATTTTGCTTATTGACGAAGCCATTCAGCCAGAAATGAGCCTCATCGCTGAAGATGATTTTCCGATGAAAATCCGAATCATTTTCAAGTTGTTGCTCAGCCCAATTCACGAACATACGACGCTTGTGGTGCTCAAGCGGCTTCAGTCCTTGCGTCAATTTGATCTTGTAGGGATGTAGGCCAAGATCTTTTCGCAAAATTCGCCACAACGACGTCACAGAGATGCCCAACGCTTGAGAACGACGTGTGAGAGACACATTTGGGCTTTCTTGAACTGAAGCCTCAGCGGCAGCAATATTCTCGACACTACGGGCACTTCTTTGTCTCACTGGCACGGGAACATTTTGTACTGTGCCTGTGGATTCAAATTTTAACACTAGACGCTCAATTGTTGATCTGGTAGGACGATTATGGCGACTATAAATTGGACGTAGCGCTCTTAAAGTTGAGGCCACTGACTCCAAATTTCGGTAGTAAATTTTAATAATTTCGATTCATTGTTGGCTCGTATATCTTTCCATGATTAACTGGCAAACCTTACTGAAGAGAAATGTCAAAAGAGCGGGAAAAAATATGGAGTCATTTGCTGTCCCTATTGATTTACTTTAGTAGCAAACAACAAAAAACTACATATTTTTCAGCCCATACATATAGGGTATAGATTACCATGCACATGAACTTCTCAACCTATCATCGGATAGACATATACATTACAATTTTGGAGGGCAACAATTTTCATTAGGTATTCTTTTTTGAATTTGCATTAATTGTCTACATACGTAGTATATTTTTTTATTATAAAATATTGTCAAACCTGAATTAGGTTTGTGTACGTGGTTCAAAAGAATAAAATTACTCAAATAACTAGAGTCATATAAAACCGTACTGGAGTATGTCGGGTAACTCAAAAATCTCTATTTCGAATTACTCGATTAGTCGAAGACAGGAAAACTCCCAATTATTCTATACTTTACTTGCATTTTTTTCCTGTTTAAACATTTAATAAAATGCATTAAAATCTAGCCTACTTTTTCCAAAAATAAGTAGATGGATCATTTATTGCCAAAATTACAGCTTTTAATGTTCCTATTGGACAATAAAAATCTATTTAATGACATTTTAAATCATTCGGCATTAAACATCTCACCGTTAATGTGGTAAAATTGTGCCATAAACGAATAATCAGGCTGTACCAACAAAACTTGTTTCAAACTGCGCCACCATAATGTGCAAATAAAATATTTTTGCTTGAACTTCCGCTTTTTGATAGGGAATAAGTGTTATTTAAAAGTTTCCGTTTCCGTTCCATAAACATTGATTTGTTGTTTTTTCTTCTCCCACACAGCGACGATTAAACTACCCCACATAATGCTATCTACATTTTTCTTTTGCAAAATCACTCCAAAATTGATACATGATGAGGCTTCATCAATGCCCCCTATATGTAAGAGTTGGGTTGCTGCTTACATTCACCGTTCGTATTATAAGTTCCATCAGCATTTTTCATTATTCTTTGCATATTTTATACAGTAATATCGAAATAGAAGCCAAGAAAATTCTACAAAATGCCACAAAGAAAAAAATAGGAATCAGTCACAGCAGCAGCAAAACCATTTTGTGAAGCAAAATCCTGTTAAAATTCTTACCGGCTGACATTAGCTTTATTTGGCTTAAGAAAATGATCGCATTTGTCAAAAAAGTAATGGCACCATATTGCGTAGAATTGTACGTTTTATCAAGCCTCAGGTATGTGTGTGTGCGAGTCAGAGATGGTACACAAGATGCTAAAAATTGTACGGCGAAGTTAAAAACAATATTTCTCACTCATAGCAGGCTTATTATATTGAACAATTAAATTTAGTTGTGAATATTATATTACACACAGAGAAGAGATTCGTTGTCACAACTATATTTACAGCCAACTGAAATTTGAGGTTGTTAGAATTATCACATTAGTGGTCTTCATGAAAGCTCGAAAGAACCTCGTAAACTCGAAAACATCGTAAACTTGCACAGCAAACGTCAAAACAAACAAATTTCAGATACAAAGCGACTTGCTCAAAAGTGGAAAGTTTTCGAGGCAAATTTGCTGCGCAAACGTGGGATGGAGAAACGTGTAAACTTTTGACATTTCGTTGTCATCTGACTAGGATGGATAAATAAGGTGATAGCACTAGAACAGTAGAAAAAGTACACATACATAATACATGCAATTGCTACTGCTACCACCTTATGTATCCATCTTGGTCAGCTGATATGGTTTTGAGCACAACTACGCTGAGCAACTTTACCTGGTGCCTCATGCAACGGTGCGAGGGAAACTTGCGCTGAGCAAAAGTTCTCGGCTTTCACGTTTGCATGAATGCCGCTATTATTCAGTTGTGATTATCAACCAAATGTTGTGCATTTCAATTGATTTGTAATTCAGCTGTGGTTGCACGAATTGAAATATTTAGTTGAAGCCACATCAACAAGAAATAATTGTGATTTGACAATCGAGTTTTAGTTCTAGCAATCAAATTATCGTGTAGTGGTGAATATTATATTATTTGGATGAACGAAAAATGAAAAAACTAATTCGGTTGTACCAAATAATATACATATTGGTATGCTCAACTAATTACTTGAAGTTGATGGTTGGTACAACTATTTGGTGATGCTTTATCCCATTATGAATTTTATAGAAAACAAGTAAAAAAAATATTTTTTATTAATATTGTGTGTTTTATATTTAAATTTAAACAAAATTGTTATTATTTATATCCAGGGTTCGTATTTCGTGCGCATTTTTGATAGAAACTTCTGTATCTCGAAAACGGAGCGTCCAATCTAAAAAATAACATATTTGTACGGGATTCTAAAATTTTCTCATAAAGTGTGCCAATTCGCATGAAATAAAGATTAGTTAATAAAGAAAGTTATTATTTTTGCGATTGGACTCACCGTTTCCCAGTTATATACATTTTTTATTTCAGCGATTATCATACTTTGATATGCTTGGTTCACTTTATGAAAAATCCTTAGAAACTCGTACAAAATAGTTTTGTTTTTGTTATTGGCATAGGGGCGTTTTAGCGATTTTTGATTCCATAAATTTTAGTTTTAGCAACTTTTTTAAAATAAAAGTGGTGCCGTATTGAAGACATCCATAAGTGAAAGACTCCTCAGCAGGTAAAAAATTTATTACTTCCGAGATATAGGCATTTTTTATTTTAGCTATTTTCTTATTTTAACGATTTTTTGAAAAAAACTTATTTCATGCGAATTGGTATCCTTGGTTGGTTGGTTGAAAAGGCTGGAAGACAGCACGCTTTCTAGCTCACTTAGGCTAAAGAATCCCATTGTGGTACCTGCAGTTTCCCCTATAACAACTACTGACTAGACGTCTAGACAATTTGGCCTTTCAATGAATTTGTCTATAAGACCTACAGGAATATCATGTAGGGCTACGGTGCTAACTAAATGTGTTCTTAATATCCTACTTCTCAGTCCTGCCAGAGCAGGGCAATCCAAGATAAGGTGTTTCGTCGTTTCCTCGTCCTCTTCCATGCAGCATCTACAGAGAGTGCAGTTTCTATGTCCCAATCTTATGGCGTGTTTTCCTACAAGACAATGTCCCGTAAGTGTTCCTATCATTGTGGATAACCTGACTCTCGGCAAGTTAAGTAGTTGCCTAGTCCTCTTCCTGTCCACCTGCGGGCAGAGGACCCTGGCTTGTTTGCAAGTTGAAGTAACCCTAAGTGATGAGTGGCATTCTTTCACCGTCAGGGACGTAGCAAACATGGCTTCCAGGGATTTTATTGCAGCCTGGCTGTCTGTGTAGATACATATTCTCCGGAGGGTTGTGACACTTCTTTTCAGTAGTTCAGCAACCTCCAGTATAATTGGAACCCTTAGAAACCCGTAAAAATTTGTTATTTTTTCAGATATAGACAGTTTTTCGAAATTTGTCATATTTTCTATCAAAAATGGGGATATATGGGAATGTATGTTTAAGTTAATTTGTGTCATCCACAATACTAGTTCCTCCATCCAAGTGCCCACAATTGTTGGCATGTGTTAGTGGCGTCATATTCAACGATTATGTTTAAAAGTCTCACTTCACCTCAAGTTATGATAATATGTATTCTTCGCTGGCTGAGATCTAAACACTTTATTGTTTTTCTACAACTCTGTTTTATATTTATAATAATAGTTTTTCTGTAAAGTCTTCGTGTAACATTCAACTGTATGTAGTTTCTCTTTAACAACAAAGCCTCTTGTGAAAAATCGAATACATATGTGACCTGCTCCACGAAAAGGGACCTCTGCGCCGAAAATTTTTTTTTTACTTTTAGAGTGATTCTTATAGGAAAAAAACGCTCTTTCATATGCCGCAAACCGCAAGTTTCTATGTCTTTTAGTTTTTTTACAAATCACCTGTAAAGATGAACATAATTAATGAAAAAATTGAAAAATGTGATATTAACAGATAATTATATAATATTTGAAATTTAAAAAAAGTTCAATATCAAAGGTACAAAATTACAAAAATATCAAAATTTTACTCTTTTTTACTCCTAACACGCTTTTTTGGTGGTTCTTCTGTATTTTGCTGCTTTTCACCTTTGTCTGATTATTTTTTAGGAAGTTTTTCCAGTTTTTTTTTTGTTATTTTCATCTCCGATGTATTCACCATTGTAGCACGTTTCTTTATAGATTGTTTATCTCCGTCTTTGTTTCTGGTTTTCACATCAGCTTGAGCTTTTTCAACTGCAGCTGTCTTCTTATGGAGTTTTTCCACTTTTGCTACCGTTTTTTTTGGAATCTCAGTTTTGTTTTCAGTCAGTTTTTTTTTGTTCTTATTTTTTTTGGTGACTGCCTTGTTTTCGGTTGATGTAAATTCTTCCGATTTCGCTGCCTTCTTCTTCATCGGTTTTTGTGGCTTCGGAGCCACATCATCGCACTTTTTCTTATCGAAAACAAGCTCTCTTATATTTTTGTATAGCCTCTTCAGTTATACCTCTTCAGTCCACAAACGTGTAGAAATAGAAACATTTTGCGGCAGATGGGCAACTGATGAAAGTAAAAAAGTACGTGACCTTTGAGCTGTCTTGAGTTGACTTACGTCCATACTTGATTTTCGCCAATATATCTTTATAGGCGTCATTGAAATCGTCATGCCCTTTACCAGCCTGAATTTGGCTTAGAATAACTAAATCTTGTTCATCTTTCTGTAATTCCAAAAAGTTATTTCTTGCAAAAACAATTCGTTCTTCCGGAATTACAGTAGTGCATCCATTCGTACAGCAAGGTTTTTCTAAAAACTGCGATAAAGTTTGCTCTTCCTCAATATCTTGAAGAGATAATTGCAGCGCTTCTGAAACTTCTGGCGATGAAAATGCATCCGACTCATCACTGACTACAGGAAAACATTCTTCCAAACAATCGCTGAAGTATTGTTCTTCAACACTCTTAAATTCGTCTTCCAGACACATTTTCTTACGTTAATTAAGACTTATTTTAACCTGAAATTAATTAAATAATAGATAAATTAAATAATAATAAATAATAGATTCAATTCTATCAGCTTAAATCCAAAACATTGATAATTTGATAAGGAATAAAACAGCTCTAGTAATTTTGAAAACAAAATTAGCAAAAACAGGTTTTTAACTGTTAGAAATATTTTTCATAGAGGCAACACTGCATAGTGAACATCGTACAAAGTACCAGAGAGTCGAAATTTCTTTTCGGCGCAGAGGTCCCTTTTCGTGGAGCAAGTCACATATCTTTGTAACAAGTGTTTTTGTAACAGAGACTAAATTATGATTACGGTGACTAATACTTGAAAACGAATTCTAATATTGTGCTTTTTATTACTTCGATCTTCCATTTCAGATGAACGAGGTTTTACAAATACTCAAATTGGTTAACACACCTTAATTTCTATAGTTTAGTAACAATTTCTATTTAGTAAAACTTACGTTTAATTTAATTTATCAATAACGTGGGCATATAATTCTGGTGAATGATAATTATGAATTCTAATCGAAATATAGACTTTATTATCATGGAATTTTCAATGCCTGAATTGATTTCCAACTAATCTTTTCCCTGTGTGTATTAAGGTGGACCTTGAAATGACATTTTTGCGATATTTTGGTAGATGAGGGCTCTATTCCGTGCCTTTTTGAAAAAAAATGACAATGCCGAAAAAAAAAATTAAAAAAAAAAAACATTAGGGGTTGCGCACGAGCCGAGAAAAAGGTCCACTTTGCCAAAATTAGGGGGGAAATTGTCATAGGTCATCAGGGGTCACCCGTAGGGGGGAAGAATGTATGGCCGACCCCCATTAACTTTTTACCGCCAACATTTTCCCCCAAGACACCCACCCCCTATCTCCTCCCCTTAGGGGGGTCACCATACAAAAATGGAGGTTGCTCAGTATTTTCGAAAAACACCATAGGTCATCAGGGGTCACCCCTAGGGGGGCAAAATATATGACCGACCCCCATTAACTTTTCATCCCCAACATCTTTTCCGAACAAACTTACCCTCTATCTCCACTCCTTGAGGGACTCCCCATACAAAAATACTGAAAATCTATGTATTTACAGTTGCACAATATCGAGATTTTTTTTGATTTTTTTTGATTTTTTTACAGAAATTCCACCAATATTCAAGAGTGGTCATTGTTTGGAAAGTCTTGAAAAATTTGAAACGCACACGTGCTGAATCAGGTACATAGGCACCCTTAGCAGATGCCCCCATTCATCAGTACCTGGCAGTAAAATATTGCAAAATACGTAGTAGTTATAAATAGCAGTTCATTCATCGATTGTTGTCATTCAACAAGTGCCGACGACCGCGAAAAGTAAATTGATTTTTCTCCCGTTTTTTAAAAGTTAAGATGACAACACGACTTAGATCGCGCGACGATATTTTTTTGATTGGTTATCCAAGCATGAATATTACGGGGAACAAATTACCGTCGAAGAAGCAAGTGCTAAGAATGCATTTCTTCAACATTCGCAAACGAAACATGTCGAAGAAAAATAGTGCGGTTATAGTCGCGGACGCAGTGATGATTTTTTGGCGCCAAGCAGCTATTCCGACGAAAGCCAGAGGAGATGTTACAAGAAAAATAGCTGCGCTGCACGATGAGTGGGATGCTTTAAGAAAGTCATCTCACAGAAAGACTGAGTCCACTAGAGAAAAAAAGAAAAAAAGAAAGAACGAGGAAAAAAAAAGCTGAGCGCGAAGAACAAGAAGAGTTGCGACGCAAACGTGCAACGGAATCTAGTAGAGATCGGTTCGCTAAAGGCGGTAAGCTATTTCGCGCTTTGTGTGTTCGTCCAATGTTTATATTCAAATGAAATTCGTTCAATTGCAGTGGTTAAATTTTCAAGCAGCAGTGATGATAATGGGAGACAGGACGAAAACTTCCCGGCAGAAGCTGGCCCGTCAAATGTTGGTGACAGAAGAGGTTACAAACAATGTTTTACTGAACGAGTCCTATCAGCTTTGGACAAGTGCAAAGTGACTGACCGAGACGCGGTCGGCATTATGATAGCGGCGGCAGAAGCATTTGGACGCGATCCTCAACAATACACAATAAACTGTACGTCGCTTCGGAGATGTCGGCATTCAAATCGAGAGAACATGCTGAGTTATGTGAAAGACAATCCAGAAGTAAGATCGCATAGATTTATTTGCTCTCATTCAGAATTCTTATTCTTCAACGCGTTTCATTCTTCTGCAGCTTGTCGCAGCTAAATCCTTCGTAGTCCATTGGGATGGCAAAATGCTTTTGGATTTTGTGGGTACAAAGAAGGTGGACCGTCTACCGGTAATTGTCTCGTACGGAGAACAACTTCTTGGAGTTCCCAAAGTAGAAGATGGGAAAGGAAAAGGCCGGAGAATAGCACATGCCGTTTATCAACTGTTGACATCTTGGCATATGACACATCGAATACAAGGACTTTCTTTCGACACGACATCAACGAACAGTGGCCCATTCTCCGGAGCCGCAGTTGCTCTTGAGCGGCTGTTGGAGAGAGAAATCTTATATTTACCTTGCAGACACCACGTATATGAACTGATGCTAAGGGAAGTTTTTGAGACAAAAATGGTAAAGACCAGTGCACCAGGCGTTCCTTGCTGTGACCGTTTCAAACAGGAATGGGACGCTGTAAAGGTTAAACCATTCCATTCTGGCTTGATAGACGATCAAGTCGTCGGAAAAATTCCTGTGGCAATGCAAGTCGGCATAAAGAAGTTTTGCTTAGATCAATTGAAGGAGAAACACCCTCGCGATGACTACAAAGAAATGCTACAATTAATTCTTTTGTTTCTGGGTGAAAAACTTGAGAATTACCATTTCCGACCTCCAGGACCCGTTTCCCATGCTCGATGGATGGCAAAAGCCATTTACAGCCTCAAGATGTTTTTGTTTCGGAGAACTTTTCACTTATCTGTATGTGAATTGAATGGTATTCGACACGTTTCTATTTTTGTGGTGCGACTTTACGTCAAGGCATGGTTTGGTTCTTCTCGAGCAGCTGAGGCGCCGAATCAAGATTGGAAGTTTTTGAAGGACATCGTCGAGTACAAGTCCGTTGACCAGGATTTATCTCGGGTAATGATAAAGAAATTTATCGGTCACCTATGGTATCTCGCCGATGAGCACATAGCCCTTGCCTTTTTCGATGACAAGGTTTCAAATGAGTTGAAGGCCAAAATGGCCCAAGCATTGCTAGAAAATGAGAATGACGAAGGTGAAGAAGATGAAGAAGACGAAAAAGGTGAAGAAGATGAAGAAGACGAAGAAGGTGAAGAAGATGAAGAAGACGAAGAAGGTGAAGAAGATGAAGAAGACGACCCGGTTCCCCCAGCTCCTCGCGTCGTAATCAAAAGCACCAGCGTTAAAAAATCGAGGTGAAATTCAAAGATGTGAATGAGGAATTATTGGCTAAAGACTTGAGCAACTTCGTCTCTCATAATACCAAAAATTTATTTGTACGATTTGGAATATCGCAAGATTTCATTCCGACTATCAAGAAGGTCGTAGAATTGTAAATAACTTGCGCGTTGTGAACGACACTGCCGAAAGAGGAGTAAAAATGATACAAGATTATAATAGAATACTGTGTCAAGGCGAAGAAGAGAAACAGTATTTACTACATGTTATCGATTCTTACCGCAAGAAATACCCATCAGCGAACAAAAATATGTTAATTTGACTATATTATATTAAGAGTGCTTAGTAGTACTACTCAATTACAGCTTCTTTTATTTTTGTATGGGGAGTCCCTCAAGGAGTGGAGATAGAGGGTAAGTTTGTTCGGAAAAGATGTTGGGGATGAAAAGTTAATGGGGGTCGGTCATATATTTTGCCCCCTAGGGGTGACCCCTGATGACCTATGGTGTTTTTCGAAAATACTGAGCAACCTCCATTTTTGTATGGTGACCCCCCTAAGGGGAGGAGATAGGGGGTGGGTGTCTTGGGGGAAAATGTTGGCGGTAAAAAGTTAATGGGGGTCGGCCATACATTCTTCCCCCCTACGGGTGACCCCTGATGACCTATGGCAATTTCCCCCCTAATTTTGGCAAAGTGGACCTTTTTCTCGGCTCGTGCGCAATCCCTAATGTTTTTTTTTTTAAATTTTTTTTTTCGGCATTGTAATTTTTTTTCAAAAAGGCACGGAATAGAGCCCTCATCTACCAAAATATCGACACAAGGTCCACCCTAGTGTGTATGGACCCTTAGCCGCCACAAACCAAAAAGGGAAGCAAGCTACATATAATTACTGAATGCATCCCGTGATTTCCGGGAATTTCCGAGAATTTCGTTAATTTTTATTTCCCGCATTCCCGGGAATTTTGTCCGGGAATCCCGGGAAATTTCCAAACCAATATAATGGAATATTTAAGCAAACAACTTTAGTCCAGCAAGCTATTTTGCTCTTGGGTATTGCATATGTTTAAAATTTTTGTATTTTCGAAAAAATTAGTATCAGTTCATTGAAAATTATTCGTAGGGATGCGTCATTTTAGTTAGATGATCTACAGTGCTAGAATGAATAGTTTCATACTACCCATGATTGTATCGTTGCTGCAATGAAGCATGTTCTCCAAGATTTTCTTAATGTTAATCGTTGCTCAATTGTTGTTACTGCAGCGAATACATCAATTGTGCATCTTACATAAAAAAACTTTAATAATATAATTGTTATTAGATCGTTTAATAGAGCGTTTACATGAACTCGATATTGCAGAGCGACTCAATAATCGACAAATCACTCTATTACCATGTGATTTCTTATACAGTTTTGTACCTAAGATCGAGTAAATTTACCTCAATAATGAAATTATCATGTCACAAATCATTTCGACCGCAGAGTTGTATACGCACTTTCAGTATGAGACTGTGTGAACATGAATCGGAAATGAGAATATAAAGGAACCGTACTTCTCTGAACATGTATATTAATGACAACATATACAAACATGATTAATATTATAGGTAGGGTTATAAGAACAGCTGATATAAATTTCTTTCTTATTTTCTAAATACTAGAAAAATTTCAAGAAATTCTAAATAAATTCGACATAAAAATATATTTAATTGCATAAAAAGTAATTTCCACAAATAAAGAAATAAAAAAATGACTAACTGACAGAATTGTATGATACTAAGCCATACAAATCATCCTGCCACCTGGCATAATTCCATAATGGCAACATGAAATACAAAATGTCAAAACTCGAATAAAAATTCACCTTTTTTCCGTAGAATGATAATCACGACATTATCATGATAAAAGAGTTTGAGATTTGGGCATCTTTTAATTTTTTCAAAATTTTATTTGTTTGTTACTGTGTTTAGTCAAATATTTAAAATTAGCAAAAAGATTGTGTTACTGCAACGTATTAGTCATTAAAGCTACGATACTGATTTGTTTCAAATAAGGGCAACTGTGTTTTTACACCAGTTTTTTTGATGTGTTAACATCTATACCGGCGTATAGGGACTAAATCTATCAAAGTCAACACATGCAAACAACACACAGACAGGTTTTCTGCTGCTGCTAAAACAAGATTTTATGCTGCTGCTAAAACCAAATTTTCTGCGACTGCGAAAGAGAATAATGACGTGTTAAACAAAAATGAGCGAGCAAGAAAGCAATGAAGGAGTGGTGTGGCAGGGGTGAGGCAAACGAAATTGTGTCTATAGCATATGTATTAACATAATAATGTATGTATGGACATGTGTCTATTGCTGTGTGTTGAACGGAGATATAAAGCAAAGCCACGCAAAATTTCATTTGCAAGCCCATGGGCTTGCGCAGTCGACGTTATGGTGACACACTAATACGTCAGCTACTTCGTACAAAGTATGTGTGATGTTGTGTGTTTGGCTGTTTCGTTGCTGTTGATATGGCAAACATGTGGTTATGTGACACACGTATACGTCAGCTACTTCGGACAAAGTATGTGTGATGTTGTGTGTTTGGTTGTTTCGTTGTTGTTGCTATGGCCAAACAAAGCGAGTCATTTGATGTTCAGCATTGCCCGGTGTATACAAAAACAAGTAGAAACGGTGTTAAGTTCGACCGGGCCGAAGCTTATATCCCCTCCACCATGACAATTTACAATCACACTCTCCACTCTTTGCATTCCGTTAACAGTTTTTCTTTTAGGTACCCCCCCCCCCTACACCCCCACAAACACTCCACGACACAGCAAGCACAAATAAATCACCAACATATCAGTAGTAGAAGTAGTAGTTGCTGTTGGTGTTGTTGTTTTTTATTATTGTGAAAGGTAAGTCCAATCAGTGTTGCCAGTTTGGCACTTTAAGTGCAATTCTAGCTCTGTTTTTTGGCTTCTGCACTTTTGTTTGAAAAAACATGCTAAGTGCTTTTTAGCACTTTTTTGGGCAAGTTTTGCAAACTTTAGACTTTTCTTACTCAATTTTTAGCATTTTTTGTCAATAAATTTCATATTTTTTATAATTTAGATGGTGTTTTTCGGAACTGAACTCTGAAATGATGCTTATTTCCAAACAGGAGTTATAACATATTGTTACGAATTCCCTTATTCGTCCTTTTTGCGTTGTTTTGTTCCCAATAATAAAACAAGATTCGTTTTAAATTACGATAATTACAACGGTTTCGCTTCCTTTTATTTTACTTATATAGTACAACAGTTTACTTTATTTATAACACTTAAAAAGTCTTGTATTTTACTATCAATTCGCGTTGCTTACTTTACGGGGTTTAATCACAAACTGAACTCTCCATTCCAAAGACCTCCGCTATTTATACGAACTTACCATACTCAAATGAAGGTATATCTAGCGAATTCAAGAACCTTCTAGATGTTGTTGTTGCTTATCTTTGTAGAACAATCTCGAACACAGGAGAATAATCTTTACTGAGGTGAATTCATGCTACTGGTTTAGCGAGCTGGTACGTTGTTACAATGCATACTTTCAGGCGCAGTACTAACTGCCTGTTATTTACATACTGTTAGTAGAGTCATTAACAGCAAGCAAAAGCTTTTACTTATTCGTAACAAAGCCCCCCACTTAAGCCTGTTCGTCCCGAGCAGGCTCAACCCTCCGTTTTCCATACAGAGCTAGTCTTTCCAAATGCACGACTTTCATTTTAGCGCTTGGACTTTGGCTTTTCGGGATTCTATAAACCACGTCATTTATTCGTTTGACAACAATGTAAGGGCCTTCCCAGTGAATCTGAAGTTTTGGAGATAATCCCTTCTTGTGCTGTGGGTTGAACAGTAAAACTAGCTGGCCTTCATGAAATCCTTCTGAATTTGCCGCTCGGTCGTATCTGGCTTTCATTTTGTTACTGACCATTTTTAATTTGTTGCGCACAAATTCATGGAGATCATTAAGATCCCCCGTATCTTGGTAATTGACATCACTGTTCGCAGGGTCAGACGCTGGTATGGTACCGAACTCCAAATCTCCAGGCAGCTTCAGCGCATTTCCGAAAACTACTTTAGCGGGTGTTCGCGAAGTGGAGTCATGGGTGGCCGTCCTATATGCCAAAAGGAACTTCGGTATGTGTTCATCCCAATCTCTTTGATCTGCGCTGACTACTTTTCTTAGGTATTCTTCAAGAGTTCGGTTGAATCTTTCAACCATTCCGTCAGACTGAGGATGCAATGGTGTTGTTCTTGTTTTCCGAATACCGTATGACTCACACATTTCTTTGAAGATGGTCGATTCAAAATTCCTACCCTGGTCCGAATGGAGCTCCGATGGCACACCAAAACGGCATATCCAGTTATCCACAAACACTTTACTTATAGTCTTCGCTTCCTGATTTGGAACAGGGTATACTTCGGGCCATTTACTGAAGTAATCCATAACCACTAAGACGTACTGGTTTCCAGAGCTACTGACTGGAAATGGACCAGCCACATCCATAGCTATACGCTCAAAGAGTGTACGTGAGTTGTATTGCTGCATGTGGCCATGACTTCTCCGCGTTGGTCCCTTAGCTGTCATGCATTGGGTGCAATTTGCTATCCAATCGGCTACCGCTTGTTGACAGCCAATGCAGTACAACCGTTGCTTTAGCTTTTCAATGGTCTTGGTTATTCCTAGATGTCCTCCACTCGGGCCATTATGGAATTCTGTCATTATCTCCTTTTCCTTGGAGGAAGGTACCACTATTAACTTTTTGACTATTTACCATCCTCACTTTTCCATAACCGGTATAGGCAACCTTCCAATAATTTTAGGCTGTTCCACTGGGCCCAATATGCTTTCATCAGGGGGCTTTCTGAGGCGATGTCATTGCGTGTTGGTCTTTCACCTTTTTCTTTTGCAGAAATGATTTTTGCCAGTGTAGGGTCGTTTCTTTGTGCTGTTGACCAGTCTTCGTTGGATTCCAGTCGAAGCAGACGTACGTCAATGATGTTTTCTTTCACCTCTGCTTTTGAGAAGTGTTTGTATTCCAGCTTGCATGGACGACGTGACAGGGCATCAGCATTACCGTGTTTTCCTACTTTTCTATGCTCAATGCTCAAGTCATAGCGCTCCAGCCTTTCAATCCAACGAGCAAGTTTGCCTTCGGGGTTCTTAAATTGCAGTAGCCATCTTAGCGCCGCATGATCGGTTCTTAACTGAAAAGGCTGGCCGTACAGATACTTGTGGTAGTGTTTGACACACTCTATGACTGACAGTAGCTCTCGTCTCGTAACACAGTAGTTTTTCTCTGGCTTTGAGAGTATTCGGCTGTAGTACCCAATAACTTTTTCCTGGCCATTGATTTCCTGCGAGAGCACGCCATCTATTCCGTACCCACTCGCGTCAGTATCCAACATGAATTTCTCTCCAGCAACAGGATATGCAAGCAAAGGAGCCGCGCATAAATATTGTTTCAGTTGGTGGAATGACTCTTCTTGTTTTTCGCTCCAACAGTACGACCGATTTTTCATGGTCAACTCGTGAAGACTTGAAGCCACTGAGGCGAAACCCGGCACAAACCGTCTGTAATTCATGGAGATTCTGCGGTCGTGGCCAATCCTTCACTGTCAAGATTTTGTCTTCATCAGTGGAAATGCCATTTGCTGTCACTCGATGTCCCAAGTATTTTACTTCTTTCTGGAACAGAGAACACTTCTTCGGGCTGAGTTTCAACCCAGCCGCGGTTATACGTTGAAGGACTTCTTTAAGATTCTTCAGGTGTTCATCGAATGTTTTCCCCATGACAATGATGTCGTCTAGGTACACCAAGCATGTTCGCCAATGAAGTCCTTTCAACACGCACTCCATTAATCGCTCGAAGGTGACTGGAGCGTTGCAGAGTCCAAATGGCATTACTTTGAACTGCCACAGACCATCCCCTACGCTGAATGCAGTTTTCTCCTTGTCTTTCTCGCTGATTTCTACTTGCCAATAACCACTTTGCAAGTCCAGCGTAGAGAACCATTTTGTTCCTGACAACGTATCCAATGTGTCATCAATTCTTGGTAGTGAATAACTGTCCCTTTTGGTGACGTCGTTGAGCTTTCTATAATCCACACAAAATCGAGTACTTCCATCTTTCTTCTTAACTAGTACCACCGGCGAGCTCCATGGACTTGAAGAGGGTTCGATTACACCATCCCTCTGCATTTCAGGTACAAGTTTCTTCACCTCATCTCTTTTTGCAAGTGGAAGACTTCTGGGTGCCTGTTTTATTGGTCTCGCTTCCCCTGTGTTGATGTCATGCTTTACCATTGATGTCCTACCTTGGCATTCTTTTTTAGGGCGAAGGCAGACTCATGCTTCCACAGTAATTGCTTTGCTTTTTTCCTATCAGATGGCTTTAGTTCTCGCACCCACTCACTGCGATGCGACTCCAGTACTTTCTGCTCCTGACCGCCTCGGCTGGTGTACATTCTGCAATTTCTGTGCGGTCGCTGATCACCTCCTCGTTGTTGGACAAATTTAGAACTCGTACAGGCAAATATCCTTCATTATTAGTCTTTACTAGAGCTTTGGCAGTGATGATGTTATAGTTTTTTATATTTGCCGGTTCAACTACCCACAAACCGCCGATCTCACAAGCTCCCTCCGTTCGCGCCCATACTATGGTTTCTGAGTTTGGTGGCAATTTTACATCTTTGTGAGTGATCAGCCTTTTAATCTGTGTTGTATTGTCGTATCGTGAGTGGAATTTCCACATTAGCCCACGTCTAAATTTGCCGCCCCATATCTAACTTGAGGCCTTGTCCAATCATAAAATCTGCGCCAATTATCACTTCATCTACAATATCGGCGACAATAAACACGTGCTCGATGCTCATGTTGGCAATGGCTAACTTCAATTTAACTCTACCATGTACAGTTGGTGGTTCACCCGTTGCTGTGCGGAGTCTTACACCATGTAACGATTCCATTGGTCCATTTATCAAATCTGATCTGATGATAGATTGTGACGCGCCTGTGTCCATAGTCAATATGCGCTTCCGACCACCGATAGCTCCGTAGACAGTGAGGTTGTTGTTTTTCGGTTGTATTATTGAGATGGAGATGGTGGGGCCCTCGGTTGTGGGAGCCAGTCCATGCCCCTCTGGGCTAGCTCGTTTTAGTTTAACGGAGATTCCTTTTGTATAGTAAAATTTGCCCGTTTATTGCCACGTTGAGGTGAGCTCGATCTTGATCGTTTTCGTGGCTCTCTGCAGTTTCGTGAAATATGACCATGTTTGTCACAATTGTAGCACTTTGGTCTGGGCTTACTTCCGGCTGGTAACGCCTTGCTGAGGGTTTGGGTGATTTCTTTCAGATCGTTTATGGCACCCTTCAAATCTCCTGCCTCCGACTCCATTTCAATTTTTCTAACTCTTTGTATTTGAGGCTTGGACACAAATTTCGCTGTCTCCTGTGCCAATGCGAACGAAACAGTTTCGGCGAATGTAGCTTTTTGTGTGGCACAAGTCACGTATTTTATGTCAGGATCACGGATGCCGTTGACGAATGCTTCAATCTTAAATTGATCCAAGAATGGGTGGGAGTCACCAGGATAAGTCATTAACACCAAACGTTCCACCTCGGTTGCGAAGTCCTGAGGCGTTTCATTATGCTTTTGCACTCGGCCTCTCAATTCCATGCGATATAAATCCTTCTTGTGATCGCCACCATACTTGCGTTGTAATGCAGCCAGTATATCCTCGTAGTTATTTCTGGCACTGACGGGAATGCTCTGAAGGACTTCTGCTGCGTTGCCTTTCAGTGCTAAAATTAGCTCTACTGCTTTGTCGTTGCTGTTCCACAAGTTCTTAATGGCGACCATTTCGAATTGGAATTTAAAGACATCGAATGGTGTAGAGCCATCGAAACTGGGAGCTTTCAATCTACTAGAGCCTTCAGAAATTACTCGCACCGGACCCTCTTGCAACTGAAGTTCACTAATTTTTCTTTGCAATTCGCTTACATCATTGTTTAGTTTCCGTTCGACTTCCTCGAACTTCTGTTCGACTTCTTCAATCTTCTGCCCCATTTCGTCGAATTTTTCTTCAACCTTTTCGAATTTATCGTTCACTTGAATCTCCATATTGCTCACAACTTCGGAGATTTCTTGCAGTTTCGCATTTGTGTCATTTGATGTTTCTTGAATAATTCTAGAATTCTCGCCAAATTTCTTTTCAAGTTTTTCGTCCATAATTCTAGAATTTTCGCCAAATTTCTCATTCATAATTCTAGAATTATCGTTCAGCTTCGCGTTAATAATTCTGGAGTTTTCGTTAAATTTTTCCATCATGGCTGCAAACATTGTCGAAACATCCATATTACCAGTTGCTTCCTTTGCAGGTACCTCCATTTCTTCTTTACACTCAAACTGGTATTTGTCAATGTCAATGTTTTGGCGCTTGAATTCTTCTATTAATCGCCTCTGCAGCTCTACCTTATTACCAGCTGTCGGTTGATCCAATTTACTCAACTCCGTTTTTAGTTGTTCAACTTTGAGTTCTTCAAACTTCATCGTTGTCCTTAATTCGTAATTTCACTTCTGACACCAATGTTACGAATTCCCTTATTCGTCCTTTTTGCGTTGTTTTATTCCCAATAATAAAACAAGGTTCGTTTTAAATTACGATAATTACAACGGTTTCGCTTCCTTTTATTTTACTTATATAGTACAACAGTTTACTTTATTTATAACACTTAAAAAGTCTTGTATTTTACTATCAATTCGCGTTGCTTACTTTACGGGGTTTAATCACAAACTGAACTCTCCATTCCAAAGACCTCCGCTATTTATACGAACTCACCATACTCAAATGAAGGTATATCTAGCGAATTCAAGAACCTTCTAGATGTTGTTGTTGCTTATCTTTGTAGAACAATCTCAAACACAGGAGAATAATCTTTACTGAGGTGAATTCATGCTACTGGTTTAGCGAGCTGGTACGTTGTTACAATGCATACTTTCAGGCGCAGTACTAACCGCCTGTTATTTACATACTGTTAGTAGAGTTGCTTTGTCTGGTTCTAGACGTGCAATTGTAATTGCCGCAATTCTTCATGATTCTCTTTTGGAATTACAATTTGCTTTGACACGCACGCAATTCTGTTTGTGCAATTCTGGTTTCTATTATTGCTGCTTCTGACATTCGTATAAATCTGAGCCATATGCAGACTATTCGTGTGAAATTTTTACGAATGAGTAAATGAAAAGAAATGTCAAATTATTCTGCAGCCGCCATTACTAAAAAGTTACGAATGATAAGAACTGAAAGAATTGCAGAGTTTATGCAAGTTTTTTCCTCGTTCCATTCTTCTTACCTCTCTCTCCTACGAACTCATGAATTGCAGCAATTATAATTGCACGTCTAGAAACAGACTTTGCATTCTTTGATTTTTGTGGGAATAAAACAAAAAGTATTGAGCAATAAAATAATGACATGTGCTTGCACTGGGTCTTTAAATAATTTTAAGTATTAATATTATTTAAATGTAACGTCATCATATGATTGAACGCTGTTTTTTTATTTTCCAATGTAACATTTACGAATGTGTTCATAGAAATCGAACAGGTACCGTGTAGCAGGAAGGTGTTAACACATCGCCCGTGAGTTCGAACACTCTTTGGATTTTTTTACTTCCTTTTTAGCAACAATCCTCAAACCATAGACTAATACATACATAGATACATTTATACTCTCATCTGACGTTTCATTTCACACCCTTCGTCGTAGGTTTGTGGAAATGAGAGAAATTAAATTTAAAATTAACTTATACCAGGTGGACTTACAAAATATGTTCACTTAACTTTATCATTCGTTTTGGTGTAGAACTGAAAAATTTTAAATGTATTTTGCACTTTTTTGTTGACTTTTATCGTTGGTATACATTTGTATTGTATTTAACACAACTTGTTTGCCACAAAAAAACGGACGTTGTTTACTATTGCCACTACAGTCGACTCCGCTTAACTGAAATGGCAAAAATGTTATCATTATGTTTCAGTTATCCGATTTTTTCGCTAAAGAGGAGGTCGGATAACTGAAAAACATTTTAGTAAAGCGTTACTCGGATAAGTGAAAAACGTTTCACTAAAGCGTAACTCGGACAATCGAAATAAATTTCAATTTAACGACCGAATTTCGGACCCTATGGAGATTTAAATACGATCTCAATCAAATATGTGAATTCTTTTATTTATTACATTTTTTAAATTTAAAATAATAGGGTAATAGTTAAAAAGAAAACATAAAAAAATTAATTAAATTTAGTCGTAGAAACATTAGTCATATGTAAATGAAAAATATATAATTAAAATTCAGCCCTAAAAAAGTAAGGAACATGCATATTTCTGAATTGAATAAGTAACAATTAATTTATAATTAGATGTAATTTATAAAATAATATCTGATTTGACTTTGAGTCATTATTTTCAATTTGAATTAGATATTATAATTTTTATGACTGGGTGAAGCGCAACTGGGTGACGCGCATCTTTAAACGTAGTTGCTTAATGTTTCATTAACCTCCATATCAATCTCATAATTTTCCTCGATGAGTGCAGCACCAATAACCTGATCAATTGTATCATCATCAGCTTTGTCATCGCAACAGATCACATTTTGATCAATGTCAATAAGACCTTCTATTTCATCTACAATTGTATTTAAAAGTACATCTTCCCCTACTGCACAGACCATTTCCCGGCCACTGACAAAGCCTGCTTTTCTGAAACAGTTTTGAATAGTTTGTGAAGTTACATCTGACCATGCCTTTTAAACCATATGTACTTCTTCCAACATATCTATTTTTTGCAAAATCTTCTAATGAACATCAAGGTGCAACAGGTTTTTTGAAATTATCATTTTTCAGTAGTAACATTTAAATGTTCTGATTACGCCTTGATCTAATGACTGAATTATCGATGTTGCATTTGGGGGTAAAAATTAAATTTTTTTATTTTTCAAAATAACATCGTCAGTAATTTTATGTCAACCAAGAGAAGAAGTTTTCTTATTTATTTATTTTATTTTCTTCTCGAACACTAAAACAAGTTCTTTGATTATTTTCGTCCATAAAAAGCTTGTCATCCATGCTTTGTAATTGGACGAATAATTTTCAGGGCCATTTTTGGCTTTGAAAACTCTGGGATATTAGCAAACTTGCCAACACTATAAACATATTTCTCACTCCAAGTTGAGTTTGTAACGGAAATAAGTGTCGTCCGATCTTTAGATATTTTTCTTCCTGATGGCTTATCTGCACTATTTGCTAGTGTTTCATCAGGCAGTGCCTTGTAGAAGAGTTTTGATTCGTCTGCATTAAAAATATCTGCTTCAGAATAATCTTCAATAAGTGTGGGCAGTATATTCGCTCTCCAATTGTTTGCTTAAACAATATTTGCTTTGTTCTTTTCACTATGAAGTTTCTTAAAATCAATGTTCTCTCTTTTTTCCATCGTTCTAGTCATCATTTCGTTACCGTAGTGATTTGAACGAAGTAAATATAAAATCAAACTGGGAATAAACCTCAATTTCAGTAAGCCGATATTTTTCAGTTAAGGGTGTTACGCTAAAGCGGAGTCGACTGTATCTGGTATTATTGAACCCATGTTTTCCACCATCCAGTGTTTACTTTTCCGGTAGTCGGAACCCCCACCGATTTTGGCTGTCACACATTGTTATCAAAGGAATTCATTTTCGAGAGTTCAGTTGACGAATGTACTGAAAGATCTTGAAGACGCACGATTGAAACTATTAATGACGTAATTGCTAAAAATTTCATTAAAGATTCATTTGTGCACCAAATTCAAACAACACAAAAAAAAGAACAAAATTGAAATAATTGAAAAAATAGTGGCAGTGAGCTCAGGGCGCACAGATAGTATTCTAAAATCATACACCAATTGAACATAAGTAATACACTCCACAAATAACGTTCGCACTATTTTTGGATTTGAAATTGCCTAAAAATTAGTATAAAAAATTACGGAAGGTGACGAATGGAAAGAATTGTGGGACTTTTCCAGAGTATAGAGATTTAGTTTTTGTCAAAAGGAATGCTTACCTTCACAAACTGCTATAATTGTCACTTCAAGCTCAGCAGAAATACAATTGAAATATCTTCTGGAACATAGTGCATAACGATTGTTAAATACGCTTGATGAGCATGACTTTAATTTCTAAATGGGGATCTCCTGGCCAGAAGCAATACAAACAATATAATGCCGAAAATTCATCAGATGAAAATTTATTTATAGTATCTCTTGTTCCAATGCACTTAACAAAAATGTATGCCTACTTAGAGCCGTCAACAAGTCGAGCAACAGGAATTGATGTGTGGAAAATTGAAATACCCTCTTCAACAAAGTATTGCAGACCAATAAAATTTGCATTCAAAAGGAACACAAAAGATGTCATAAAAGACGAAGTTGAAAAAATAATAGATCAAATTAAAGAACTTCTACCGGCAATTTTATGACCAAGACATCGAAGAACATTTTAAAATGTGTCTCAGAATAATTGATGCAAAAGTCGAACAAGCTTTAACCGAAACAAAGTCATCGTAAAGCTGCATTATATGGCAAAGACGTCAAGTCAATTAAGCCAACCACCAACACAAGACGATAGTTTTAGGGAAGCTTACGAATTTGGATTGTACCCTCTTCATTCCAGAACACGTATCATGAATTTTGTACCATGGGGAACAAATAATTCAACACAATATGCAGATCTATCTGAAGAACTGCAAAATCTAAGGAACAAAGACTACATATACGTTCGAGAGCACAACACAAGCAAAGTGTCCAGAAGTTGTACTAATGAAGACCTTATCAGTATTTTTTTGTGCACGCTAGATACATACACGCTGAAAAAATGGAATGTGTAACATATTCTCCCAAACACATTCTGCAGGAACCATGTATATGTTTGGAACACACTTCAAAAATTTATATGTTTGCAAGTTCCAAACTCAGGTGTATTTAAATGCAAACATTATAATGTTTACTGACAAATATGTATGCTTTTACGTCCCAAACATCCACATACTTACGTGGAAGCATTCGCGTGTTTCCCACAAGCCTCCATATACTTACGTGAAAACATATGCGTATTTTCTCCCAAACATAATAATATTTAGAAACGAATTGTTCTTTCTTTCTTTATTTACTATAATTAAAATAAATAATTAATACAAATAATAAAATATTAAAATTATCCTTTTTACATTTACTTGCTGAATGCATTACTTTTTTTTTAAATGAGAATCTGCTGCTCTTTTGCATCTACTTTCTTTGTCGTCTCCCACGTTTTTGTTTTCAGAAGGTTTCAGCTATGGGTTGGTTATCACTCTGCGTTGGTACACGAACAATATACTTATATACAAATCTAGTTCTTGCAAGACAAGCGTGTATTAATTATTTGTTTTTTTTTTATTATATTTCACAAATGATCCACCATTCCGATTTTTTCAATAGAGGCACGCACGGCCTCAAAATCGTTTCTCACTTTGGCAGCACACATAAATATATGCGAAACACATACACACAAACCAAAGCAACATCACAAAACCATTTAACTGTCCGAGCGTTTGTTTATTCTTCTTTCACTGATCAAGCGCTGTCGGATGAACCATAGACGACTGAATACATCAAATTAAAACGAATACATCACGCACATTCAGAAATATTTATGAATCACTGACTTACAAGCCATACACACTCGTTGCCACTCTTTTATTCTCTTGCTCTCGAGAGAGCATAACAAGTGCAACAAACACGGTTGTATTTGTATCACAAACGCAGATATTATAACATATTTCCAAAAAATTTTACAAATATTTACAAATTTACAATAAAAGTTGATAATAAAATAAAGTTTTTAACTAAAATAAACATACGACTTTTTTATAAAATCTTCTCTATCTTTGCTGAATTTCAACCAATATCAACTTTTACGTTCGCTACTTAACAGACTATATATCAACTCAGGCATTTTCAAGAATGCCGACGTTTGGCCCTTACGACTACAAAGTTTACGGGGCAAAGTTTGGCATTTGGTGATAAGGAAATTGTTAATAAATATCAGTTATAAAAATAATACACTATCTAACATAACAAAGGTTTTAGCATGTTTTAACACTTCACTTTTATACTAAAATTCAACTAAAACCGACAATTCATTTTCAAATCTCCACAACTTTTTTTCTTATAAGTCGCTTTTATGTTTAATAGCAGAAATTCAAGGCTAAAGACCCACCTACAAAAAAAAAACGCGTATCAAAATTCCAATCCAATCCAAAGTTATAGATTTTTTACCGCCTTCCACTGTCCGTCGGTTAATTGAATTTTACCCCTAAAAAAATTAAGAATTCATAAAAAACATATGATTTTCAAATTTTAATGAAATTTTGAAATTAGAAACATGACTTCAATTTCACATATAATTATAAATATGATTTCTAACAATTTTTTTTTCAAATTTCAGAATAAGAATTAGGTCAAATAATCCTTTGTTCAAATTTCATAATTTAAAATAGTATTTTAATACATTTTTCAAACTAAATACTTTTTTCATACATGAAAATATCTTTCTAAGTTAAATACGATTGTTAAATTTAAATGAATTTAGGAAGTTGAATAAAACTTTTAAATTTTACTGCGTGTTCCAAACTGATATATAATTTACGTTTTAATTCGAAATTTCATTGTTACTCGTTTTACCAAATTTAATTACAGGTATGAAGTTTTGATATTTAAACACGTATACAAACGTGGAATTTAATTTTTTTTCATTCATGTGGTTGCAGCGGCTGGGTTCACAGTAGCTTATACTATCGGTTCCATATACAAAGCCTTCGGTGCCGATTTATGGTTCTCTTGTGAATGCATTGCCGTTTGGTTTTTCGATCCCCGGATACGCAAATTTGTTTGTTGTCCGAGTTTTCAATAAATGCAATGTTTCCCAACGTTGTTTAAGCGTACAGCGACTCATCTTGGTCCGCGGAGGTATGATACTGACTGATAGTCAATATTTCCAACAGAAAAATCTATCACTCTCAAAATAACTTAAGATTTAAAAATATACCTGTATTTGGTCCAAATGGGAAAATGTAATTGAGAAAATGTCTGTCATTCCAATGATTTTTTAAAAATTAAAAACCCATTTTTGGTAGTTTATGTGCCCTTTTGCACTTAGCTTGTGATGGAAGCATCCAATCGATAAGTGTACGCACCATTAAAGATGTTGGCCACCAAATGTTTCTACTATAACCTTTTAGTCTGCCGAGCAAATAGATTGCAGCTTGGAAAATCAATGAAAATATGTGGAATATTTCACATAGAACACATTGTGAAAAATTATGGCAGACCTATGCTAATTTGAAACATTGATTAGTAAGTTATTCTAAGTTTAACGGCCATACCAACATTAGTATTTAAATCGTTTAAAAACTCATATTGCGTATACGCACAGGCGCTCAACGTATTTAATTGGATATGAGTCAAATGCGTGGCCGTCGGTGGTGCAATGGTTAGTGTGCGCGGCATTGTACATGAGATCCTGGGTTCGAACCCGGCTCTGACCACCTTCAAAAAAAAAAAAAAAAAAAAATTCTTTCGGCGGCGGTCACCTCGCATAGTGACGGCGACACTATCGAGTTTCTAGCCATGAAAAAGCTTCTCAAATTACCGTTCGGAATCGGTGTAAAACTGTTGGTCCCAATCAGTGTGTGAAAACTGGAAAGCGCACAGCTCAGTGATTGTGAGAAGTTCTCCCCAGTCCCTTCATGGGATGTAATGGGAAACCATTTATTTATTTATTTATGAGTCAAATGCAAAAGTTGGTATAACTACGGCAGTGATGCCCAAATATTGAATTTCCGTTACACGCGGGGTGGACAGCAAAATGCTGTTCCTGCGCTGCCGACACACAGTGTTGCCAGAAGCTGTCTAAAATCATGCCAATAAAGTGAAATTTGCAAAAAAAGTGCTAAAACTGAAATTATCAAAAATTTTAGTACTGCGGCCAGTTTACGACTTATGTTCAATAAAAAACACATTTTCGTAGACCATACATATTCGACCACCATCAAATATCATTTGATACGGGAATATATCAGTTGATACGGAAAAAAGTTAACGTATAGAAGGAGTCATACTAGGCCTAATGTATCTGTGGACCAAATTCGTTATGGGGCTTTTTAAGACTTTTGAGCCATGCCCGTCTCTCTATCTGGCTGGTTGGCTGTTCAACATGGTAACTGTCGGGAGGAAACCTTTACCGATCGCACTGAAATTTTGTCATTGGCTACTGAAAATGGGCGTTATGACCACACTCCTTCTGGTACATCCCATAGAAATGTTGAGCGGACAATTAACTGGTAGTCATAATAAATATCCCAAAAACACAACAGATCCTAATTCAATTGCTAATATGATAATATTTTGAACATGTCACTCTGCGTTTGAGTATGGACAAATTAGCGACGGGTAACTGAAGGTTTGTCGGCTGCGTAAACAAAAATATAAACCTTTTTTAATGGAACTTGGAGCCAAAGGATAACTAAAAGTGGGGATATGTTTAAGTCGGTTCACCCGACTAAAATGTCTACTTGTTTCGAGTTAGGTTTTTTAAATTTCGTTTTTGGAATTTAAACAAAATTTTACACAAAATTTAACCTTACTTTAAAACTATATTTATTTAAAATAAATTGTTTTATTCAATTTTGAAAAACGCAACTTTCAAAGACATACGTAAAATTAGTAATTTTGATTAAGTTGCACATTTTTGAATAAAATTTCATATTCGAAAATCATAGTAAAATTAGAATGTTGATATAATTTCAAGACAAAATTAAGAAGCCATATTCAAATTTGGAATACTCAACCATATAAACTCAAAATCGGTTAACCAAGTAACCACTTTTATTAAAGTAATTAGACGATTGAACCGTTTATTCGATTTTGACCAGTAATAAACTTAGACGCAAATTCCCAAATCGACAAGTTAATTTTTGGTTTTTAGCATCATGTTCTCCGTATATTAAATAAATAAATAAATGGTTTCCCATTACATCCCATGAAGGAATCGGGGAGAGCTTCTCACAAACCAGTGAGCTGTGCGCTTTCTAGTTTTATACTCACTGATTGGGACCTACAGTTTTACACCGGTTCCGCCGTCGAAAGAAATTTAAGGTGGTCAGAGCAGGGGTCGAACCCAGGATCTCAAGTACAAGAGGCGTGCACACTAACCATTGCACCACCGACGGCTCTCTATACTATTCAATACTTTTTGTCGTCGCTCTGTTTATGACAAAACAAAAACAATTATTTCAGTGAGTTAAATATTGCTCCATTTATTTTTAATTTTATATATTTTTTATTTAATCTATTTATATTTAAATATTGCTCTATTTGTTTTTACATCTAATGTTAAAGCAGATGGAGTTTCTATGTCCCAATCTTAGGGCGTGTTTTCCTACAAGACAATTTCCCGTAAGTGTTCCTATCATTGTGGATAACCTGCCTATCGGCAAGTTAAGTAGTTGCCTACTCCGCTTCCTGTTCACCTGTGCCAGAGGACCCTGGCTTGTTTACAAGTTGAAGTAAGTCTCCACTTGTCCTTGAACATACTATCGGCCCACTGCCTGATCTGCAAACGGCAGATAGAGATTGGCATACTAACACTTTCTTTTGCCGGAAGATTGGTGCCGTAGTGCCCTGTCTAGCTAACGCATCCGCTACGCAATTGCCTGGAATGTCGCTGTGTCCCGGTACCCAGATGAGCCTGATGTCAAAATACTCTGCCATCACCCTAAGTGATGAGTGGCATTCTTTCACCGTCAGGGACGTAGCATGCATGGCTTCCAGGGGTTTTATGGCAGCCTGGCTGGCTGTGTAGATACATATTCTCCGGAGGGTTGTGACACTACTTTTCAGTAGTTCAGCAACCTCCAGTATGGCGGTAATTTCAGCCTGAAATACACTAAAGTGATCAGGCAGCTAAAAGGAGATATTTACATTTAGGTCCGGTGAATGGACCCCATAGCCTACTTGCTCGTAGGGGATACAGTAGTCCGTTTTTACGGGAATAGATTTAAAAAAAACGAACTACTGTATCCCCTACCTTCTACCAGCGACTTCTATGCCGAACAGGAATATCTGGGAAAAGTCACTGGACGGGGATACCCGTAGTATCAGATTTTTCACGGATGGATCAAAGTTGGACGAGCAAGTACGCTATGGGGTCCATTGACCGGACCTAAATGTAAATATCTCCTTTTAGCTGCCTGATCACTGTGGTGTATTTCAGGCGGTGTAGTAATTCAGCGTGTCCGGAATGCCCCGATATCAAAATGCCACAATCGCTGATTCTCGCCAGGGATGTAGCGGCTGCCGATTCGGCCATGATATCGGGAGTGCAGAGGTTCAGGATAGCACTAAGTGACGTCGTGCCCATTGCCCCACTGACGCTAATCAGTGCTGATCTTTGAATTTTCATCAAGGAATTCAGAATATGTTTCTTTTGGAGGGACCTCCACCAAACTACGATGCCAAGAAGTATTGGTCTGACTATTGCCGTATAAATCCACATGGTGATCTTAGGAGACAGTCCCCAGCGCTTTCCTATCGCCCCTTTGCAGCAGTAAAGAGCAACAGACGCCATCTGGCAGTCCATTTCATGCCGTTCTTTTTGTTTTAATTTTTCAAAAGTATGGAAAAGTTCATTAGATCAGGGTTGTGATGTCCTCTGAAGAACATACAGCGGCAGTCTTTCCCCTAGAAAAGAAAGCATTTTGAAATTAATTATATGATGCTGTAACTATGTGGAACATTTTCATGGTGATATTTGTTCCAAGTAAGTTGGGTAAGAGTTGCATTTCGTAAAATTTAAATTATTTCGCTCAGAATTATTTTGAGCATTAGTGTACGAACACAATCGGAGCGATAACGTAGGCGTTGAAAATTTTTACACGTATTCTTATGGAAGAAAAACAAGAGCTGGCGTTTGACGTCGCTTCTGGCGTAGACGACAAAAATTAGAACTCTTTTTACTTCCCTGTCGTCAAGAAGGCAGATTGTTGCCGGATTAACATACAAATTATTATGTATTGAAAAACGTGTTTCTATTTTGGTGACAAATAAAATTAAATTGTTTGAAATTTCTGAAAGAAGAAATGTGAACAGGAATTGAAAATATATATTTTATAGGGTAAAGAAGTCGATGCATTTTTGTCCTTTCGGCAAAATAATTGCCGAGATTGCTGTGTGTGCGTTAGTGACCAAAAATCAAAAACTAAACAGGGGTGACAAATTTTGACGGCAAGTGATTGTGTTTATCGACAACGTATTTAGAATAGGCGACAGCATTATCGCTCTGATTGTGGTTATACTTTTTTAAATTTGTCATATTAAAATGTAATAACTTAAGCGTGTCCTCATGGTAATCAGCTATTTGGAACTGCTTTGATAAATATAATTTAAGAAATGGGAATGATCTCGTTCAACGAATAATAAAATACATTGAATGTTTTTCGATGGCCGTGGTCGGAGATGTCCCCATCCAATTGCACCAGGCAGGTTAGGTTAGGTTGAAAGGAAAGCCCGTCATTTGAGTTGGAAAATAAATAACGAGTTCACTGGAGGCCGTAATTTGGGCCCATTGTGGTTCCCTTATAAAGAATTGAAACGAGAAAGGAATAGTTGTTGAGAAGAGGAAGAATGTAGGAGAGAGGGTAAATTAAAGGTGAAGAAAGCAAGTCGAAGAGAGCGGTTGTGTTTTTTTTTGTGAGCTCTGCTGTTCTGTGTTTTTATGTGTATAAACTGCAATAACTAATTGTATTCTCAAAGATATTTTAAATAAATAAAACTAAATTACAAACAACTATAAACAACGTAATTTAATTCCACTTCATATCCATTAAAACATACATAAATATTAATACAACAAACAGAAAAAGACATTAAACAAGTGATTCCCTCACAAATAACAACACAAACAAAAATAAAAAAAACAAAAAAAAAAAGCACAGAAGAGTACAACACAAACGAAAAAACACCAAACTATCGTTCACAAATCGATAAGCAAAAAGAATATAAAGAGAGGAGATAATAATAATAATATTAATTATAAAGAAAACAAGCGAGGAAAAGAGAAAGGAAAAAATATCCACCAACATGTCAAAACAATACAGAACCAACATCACCAGAAGCAATGACAATATCTAGAGCAGCGGTCGGCAAAAATAAAAATTAGTGTGTGTTAGTGAGAGAAAATATTGTGCACTGAAAAAAATTATACAAACATACGAGTTCTTGTTTTTTGCCGCACGCAAGACAAACAAATACACAACCAGCGCACATGATGTTGTTTCATCGCTGTCTTGCGGACGACTAAACGAAAGAAAAATTTTGTTCTGTGCACATTCAAAAAAACGAAGCAAAAGAGCGTGGTTTTCTAAAGAGCGTAAGTGTCGGTGTGAATTCAATGTCCACACAAGTGGTATGGAGTGCCGATGGCTGATCTAGAGCCGCGCAAAAACGTTTAAGAGATCTACAAAACTCTCAGTTAGGCAATGTGACAGGAACCCCGCGTCTCACCAATACAGATTCACCTCTTAAGTTTATTAACATTGTGGATAAACGATTTGATAAACTAGCAGAGCAAATATTAAATATGATGCAAACGAAATTTAAAGAGTACAAAGATGAACTCTTAAGCGAGCTAGATAAGAGACTTGATTTAATGCGCAAAGATATAAATATCGTTATTGAAAGAGTGTCATATTTAGAAACTGTGACAATTGGTGAAATTAAAGAGAGTGTAAAGAAACTAGAGGCAGAGAATTCTTAATTAAAACACTTGAAAAAGGAAATTCTTGAGCTCAAAAGAAAGCAACTAAAACATGATAACTCTGTAGTGGCCGGTAGTATACGAATAAACGGTATACCCTATTACGATAACGAAGATCTTTATGCAATCTTCAACTACATATGCAAAAATTTAAATATATCAACGCCTCAAGTCGAAAATATATATAGACTTAAGAAAATGTACAAAGCAAATAAACCTTGCTCTCCGAATGATAATGAAGGGGTAATTGTTAATTTACATTCTGCATATGCAAAGAATTTCTTATTAAAATCAATTGCTAAATATAGACGTGATAACAAAAACCCTCTACGTCTACAAAATGGTGGCCTTAATAGTAATGAACCGTTTTACGTAAATGAAAATTTAACACCTCACAACCACAAAATCCTTCAATCTGCATTGCAAATGAAAACTGACAAGAAGATAAAAACAGCTAATTCTCATCGTGGGCTAGTATACATAAAAAAATTTAATTCTGAGGATCCAATACTAGTTGAATTTTTAGATGATCTTAATAATTAAAGTGTCCAAAGGAATTGGAGTAAAAAAAAAGATATTCCTTTTTTTTTTGCTATCTCTTAGCTTCTGCTAAGATTCCTTTGTGATTAAAGAAAAAACTTCTGTTTTGTTCTTCTTTTCAATTTAGTAGCTAATGCTACGTCTTTATTGATTCAGGTGAGTATTATAACTAACTAAATAATTACAATTTTTATTCGCTTATGAAATATTGCTTACTACTAGTTTTCTTGTTTCTTTGCACTTTTATTCTTTTAATTCGGAGAATTGTTTTGACATATTTGTAAATGCAAACGTGTGCAGCAAAATTGTGTTTCTCAGTAATTATGTCTGTTGTTAAAGACATAATTACGAAATATTTTAAAAGAATTAAATTGCAAGCGCGAAACAGGAAACGCATGGAAAATAGGAAGAATTTTATTTCTCATAAAAATATGCAATCATGAAAACGAAAGGTAAACATTTATGTTTGTATGTTTGTTAATGTATTTTCATATAAGTATGCGGTTGGGTGTTATCGTAACTCCCCCCCCGTTAGATTGAGGCTCCGACGAAATTTCTAAAATTCGTACCTTTCTTTTTCTTAGAATAGATACAGTGATAGTTATTACTAATGATATTAATATAATTACGCCATTAGTTGTAATGTTCATTGTCTTATTTAAATTATGATTTGTTGTCAAGTCTTTGAAATTTTCTTCATACTATATTTGTTTGATATATAGATCGTTTAAATTTAAATCGACAAATGTTTTGTTTTCCTTAATTTTTGTTAATAGGTGCGTTTGTATGAATTTTTCTTTGAAAGTAAATTTACTATTATAAAAGGTTTTGTTACCAACATATATTTTACAATTTTCGAAATTTATTATGAATGTATACATATTATTTGAATATTGTTTTCTGTTGTTACAATCATTGCTAAAAGTCTGAAAGAAATTTTTGAATAAAATTAGTCCTGGTCTGATTTCCTTTATTTCGGTGACATTATTCTGAACTAAAGTGCAACTTGCTTCCTTATTTTTGACAATATTATTTATACATTTGTCATTCGCTAATTCTAAATCTCTGTATAATTGTGATACATTGGGATAAAATATGTGTTTATTTTGATCTATTAATATACGGTTCTTTAGTAAGTATAAAGATTTATTAAATTTGTTTGGTATCGGTTCCAGAATTATTTGGGAAAAGGAAGAATTGGTGAACAAGGGAATGGATAGGATAATAATTATTTGGTTGTCTTGGAATGAAATGGCTACTTTAGTCCTGGTGCATGTCTCAAAGTTATTCACTACCTTTATTTCCTCGTCATTCAGGAGGTCTGTGGGGATTATTCCCAATTTACTAGTAAAAATAACTCGGCCAATGTCATCTATGTGGTTTTTTAGCAGGTTTATATCACTATCAATTTGATACAGGTGTTTCATAAATGATACCTCGTCTTCTAGTGTAGATATCCTATTTTGAACTTCGTATTTAAATTTATTTATATATTTCCCGACAATATATTGTTGCTTATTTATATGTTCTGTAATGTTTTGGATTTGGGAAGAAAGTGTTTTACTCACTTGTATTATATTATTAATTTCGAATAAGTTCTTGTCAGTATTTTTTGTGAGGTTTGAAAGAGCAGCTCTTATTTCAGCTTCATCTTCGCTGTCCATATTTCCTGTTATGAATTTAATGCCTTTACCTAAACCGTCTATCAGTCCACGTCTGTTTCTAAAATGTGGTGTTAGATTATCCAGTTTTCTTTTTAATGATTCAAAATTGTTCTTCATAGTGTCCATTAATGGTTCTAAATCTGATATGGGACTATCTAATAATTTTATATTTTTATTTATATTCTCTAATGTGTTGTAATAGTTAGTTAGATTAACAAAATGAAATATTCTGTTGTAATGATCTATTATATTTATGTTGTCCTCTTTTATTGGGATATATCCCTCGTTTTCCGTAAGGTCTTGTATCTCCATAATTTGAGAGTGCGTTACTTTTAGAGTAGCGGTCAGGAGTAGTATGAGTAGTAAAGTCGTCATCTGAAAAGAAATTCGTTATTAGGTATGTCCGTCCTCTATATTTTGTAATGTCTTTTTTCTTTTAATATGTGATTTATAATATTTGTGATTAGTGTTTGTAATTACGTGGTCATTGTCCACTTGGGATACTGTGACTTTTCTAAATTTTGAGTGATTTTTACCTCCTCTTTCGTCTTTGATGTAAACGGGTCCTGTTTGGATTTCCACATCTTCTCTTTCTTTGTTCAGTTTTTCTATTGTCTTTTCTTTCATTCTCATAATTTTGTCTCTAATTATTTCATAGTCGTCATGACTAATTTTATTATTTTTGAAATCTATTGGCTTTCTGCCGGTAGTAGAGTGGATTGTATTGTTGTAATACATTATTGTTCTGTAAATTTTTTCTTCAACGGACTCTATATCTCTGTTGGGGTCATGTTTTAATATCCTTATATGTTCGTTAATAGTGTTATGAAGTCTTTCTATGTCTGAGTTGGAAGTATGTTTATTGTTTGAAGTGAAATGTATTTCTATTTTCTGTTCCCTTAAGAATTCCAATTGGGGCAGGGCTTTGAATCCGAGTTCGTTGTCGATTATCAATTTTTTGATGTTTCCAACTGTTGATAAGTATTGGGTCAGGGCTGCCTTGAACTCAATCCATGATCTATTTTTAATTTTTATGGCTTGTGCGTGTTTCGAGAATTTGTCAATGAATGTTAGAAACATTGTCTTCTCGAGACTATAGAAAACGTCGGCGTGTACTATTTCTCCGGGGTTATTGGGTGTCTCTGTCTGCTTAAATTGTTGTTTAATGGGATTCCTATCATATTTTTCTTTATTGCATGTATCGCAATTATTTATAAATTGGGTTATACGCAATTTCAGTTGTGGGTGGTAAATTTCTGACTTATGTTCTAAAAAGTTTTCGTTAATTCCTCTATGATTGTTTTTAAGGTGTTCTTTCTTAATAATCTCTGTCAGTTGGTTTTCGTCTATGACATCCTTAAGAATGTTTTTACAAATTACAATTTTAAATTTATCGTTCTCATAAAAATATTTATATGCAGTTTCTTTTAATTTATCGAGGATTGTTTCATCTTCTACGTATACTGCATTTGTTTTTTCGGGATGAAAATGGTTTTTCAAAATTGTTATTAATGTTGTTTCGTCAAAATCTTTTGCTGAGATTGTTTTTCTTGAATTTTTGAAGATTTGCTCGTTTTTCATTTTAAGAGATCCTGATGTTGCTTTTCGGAGTACCACTTGCCTGCGGTAGAAATTTAATGGGTTTCTAGTCTCGGATATAGTATTATGTTCTTCGTCTTCCTCTTCATTTATAAATATACTGACTCTAGATAGTGCGTCGGCGTTGCCGTTTAGCAGGCCCTTTTTATATTTAATTTCGTAGTCGTATTCTTGTAGGCGCAATCTCCATCTGACTAATTTTGAATTAGGCTCCTTAATAGAGAACAACCATGTCAGTGGCCTGTGGTCAGTTTCGATAATAAATCGTCTGCCAAACAGGTATGGCCTGAAATATTTTGTAGCCCAAACGATCGCAAGTAGTTCTTCTTCTATTGTGCTATAATTTTGTTCAGCACCATTCAATGTTCTACTTGCGTAACAAATGGGATGACCCTGTTGAGATAAGATTGCTCCTAGGGCATAGTTGCTTGCATCCGTTTGTAATACGAACTTTTCATTAAAGTCAGGATAAGCTAAAATTGGTGAATTAGTTAGCAGTCTTTTAAGTGTGCTAAAGCTTTCATTATAGTCTGGATTTTCGACTTCTACATTCGCATCCTTTTTCAGGCATTTCGTCATAGGTCGAGCAACTTTCGAATAATCTTGAATAAACTTGCGATAATATCCTGCTAAACCAAGGAATTGTTTTATTTCCTTTTGCGTAGAAGGTAGGGGAAATTTTTGGACACAAATAATTTTCTCTGGATTAGGTTTAATACCTTCTTCCGAGACAACGTGTCCGAGAAAATTGGTTTCCCTCTTCATAAATTCGCTTTTGTCTAGTTGAATTTTTAGATTAACTTGGTTTAGTCGTTGAAATACTTTAGAGAGTGACTCCAAATGCTCTTGCAATGAAGTCGAGAAAATGATTATATCATCCAAATAGACTAAGCAGATTTTGTTTATCAAATCGCTTAGGACATTATTCATTAATCGTTGGAAGGTGGCTGGAGCTGTTTTCAGCCCGAATGGCATACGAAGAAATTCGTAATGACCACCTTCCACGCAAAATGCTGTCTTGGGGATATCTTTTTCGTGAATCTCTATTTGGTGGAATCCCTTTGCTAAGTCAAGGGTTGTAAAGTATTGACAGCGTCCAAGTTTTTCTAAAATTTCGTCAATATTTGGGATTGGATATTTGTCGTCGATGGTCACTTCATTAAGTTTCCTGTAGTCGACTACAAGTCTCCATTTCTTTTCTTAGGGACGTTGTCCACTGTTCTGACTTCGTGTTTTATAGCATTTGTAAATGTCAGATCACTATTTTCTGTATAGAAAATATTATTGAATTTTTTTATTATTGGAAGTAGTTTATGTACTTCTTCTTTGTTGAGGTGATTTGTTCGAATTTGTTCTAGAACCGTTCCTCTAGTATCATTTTCATTTATTTCTAACGTATAAAAATTTTCCTTCGTAACTTCTTTTGTGTTTTGGGTTTCTAGTGTAAGTTTTTTTGTAAGTCTCCTTTTATATCAACAAAGGCACATATTTTATAATTTTCGGCTTCATATACGCCTTCTAATATTTCAGCTTTATTATTATTATGGCTTAGAATAGTTCGAGGATTATATATTAATCCTTCTTTCTGTTGTATTGGCAATACAACTTCGTACAATCCCTTTTTTTCAAAATAGTATTCGACGTTATCATTCGTGTATCGAATGTGAAGGTTATTGTCATTGATTGTAAGAACATTATCTTTTAAGTTGACTATGGCTTTTAACTGTCTTAATATATTATTACCAATGAGACCGTTATATTGGTCGTGAAATTTGCACACCAAAAATTCTATTTTTTTATTTGATGTGTCACCGAATTCTTCAAAAGTTGGGACAAGTACTTTCTCCGTAACCTGAATGGTATGTTGGAGAGTTTTGATGTTCATTGGTTGAATGCATTGATTCCATTTGGGATGACACAATCCAGGGTTAATAATGGAATGTGTTGCTCCGGTATCAATTATAAAGTTTAACTGACCTAATTTCGATTTTATCGTTATATATGGTAGTTGCCCGTTGAGGCAGCTTCCTGAAAATTTTTGGACCGTATTTACTTCCATTGGTTCAGGAAGTTGAGCGTGTTGTTGTTGGTTTTGGTTATCCCGATTATTATTGTAAGGATTGTTCCGATAATTATCCCTACGGTTGTTATGGTGATTGCTGTTTTGGTTATTATCTCTGCGATTATTATGGTGATTGGTATTGTTTCGGTTATTGTTATTATTACTCTGGTCTCTTCTATTGCTATTTTCCGGATTTTGTTTGTCTTTGTGATTTGGGTCTTTGGCTTGTCTCTTTACGATATGGCCATCTTTCCCCATACGGTCATAGCCGTTCTCAAATAAAATATCCATTGCCGATTCTAGTGAATTTGGATTTCTGCACGCGAGTACAGTCCTCATTGGCTCTGGCATTTTATTTTTGAAGATGTGTAGAGCAGATCTTTGGTTGTTGATGGCTACCTGATTTGCAGCCTCACCTTCTCCAAGTACTAGTAGAGATTTATTATTGAGTCGTCTAAGACGATATTTTACATCGTTATAGAAATCGACTGTTGTATTGTTGAAGGTGACTGATCTTAGCTCATCGAAAAGTTCCTCGCAACTTTTCTTTTCACCGAAATTATTCTCCAGGATTCTCTTTATGTCAGTCCATGATTGGGCCTGAATATTTATTTCAATTATTTCTTTGGCTTTGCCAACTAGCCTGCTCTTTATTATATCTGAGAATAGGAGTTGTGAAAGTTCGTCGTACGTTGTCAATACTGAGTGTATCCTGTCTATCAATCTAGTGAATGTTGGTAAATCATTACGATTTCCATTAAATTGTGGGACGTTATTGAGGTATTTTATAGGATCTAATACGATTTGGTTTGGGTTTGCCATATTTTTATTTATTTATTATTTCTTTTTTTTTGTTTTTGGGTGAAAAAAGGGTTTTTATAATTCTGGAATACCAAGTAATTCTTATTTTCTTTTATAATTTTGCACAGAAATATAATTTAAAAATACCAAAAAATTTTTATTTTGTTTTAATATATTGTACAAGGAGAGAAAAAAAAAATATAGTTCTTTTATTCGCTTCTTCTCACTGGAGAGTGGTGTGTATACAGGTTCAAATGATTCTTATTATATTAACTATTGTATGCTTACTTTATTGTTGATTTTTATAGTTGTCTCTGTTGACTCCGTTGTTGTTGATCCTTGCTAACTGTTGGCTCTGTTGTTGTTGATGTTGGTCCTTGTTAATTATTGGATTTGTTGTTGTTGATGTTGATCCTTGTTAATTGTTGGATCTGTTGTTGTTGATATTGATCCTTGTTAATTGTTGGCTCTGTTACTGTTGATATTGATTTTTGTTAATTGTTGCCTCAGTTGTTGTTTAATTCTCTTCACTTATTTTTGGGTATTTGTTCACTTAGCTTTTGTTGTTTTGTAATTAAAGTTTCACTTGTGTATGGAAAATAGTTGCCTTCAGTTCTTAATGTTTTTTTTTTTTGATTATTAAGTTTTATGTGTGGTATCACTTGCTTTTATTTTATTAGTATTAACAAAAATTTACCTAATGTTTTAATTATAGTCTTTTGACTTAACGACTTCTTCGAACTTTTCACTTCACGTTATACATACACGTATACAATATTTTGTATTTGTTGCAAATGTTCACTTTGCGTATTAACAAAAAATTTAACTAATGTTTAATTGTAATCCTTTGAATGGATTAGTGTTTTGTTCTGAATGTCGCGTTAAACATGAATATGTACAAAGCACCAAATTAATGTTTTAATTATGATTCTTTTCGCGACATCCCATCCTCGTCGCCAATTAAAGTGTCCAAAGGAATTGGAGTAAAAAAAAAGATATTTCTTTTTTTTTGCTATCTCTTAGCTTCTGCTAAGATTCCTTTGTGATTAAAGAAAAAACTTCTGTTTTGTTCTTCTTTTCAATTTAGTAGCTAATGCTACGTCTTTATTGATTCAGGTGAGTATTATAACTAACTAAATAATTACAATTTTTATTCGCTTATGAAATATTGCTTACTACTAGTTTTCTTGTTTCTTTGCACTTTTATTCTTTTAATTCGGAGAATTGTTTTGACATATTTGTAAATGCAAACGTGTGCAGCAAAATTGTGTTTCTCAGTAATTATGTCTGTTGTTAAAGACATAATTACGAAATATTTTAAAAGAATTAAATTGCAAGCGCGAAACAGGAAACGCGTGGAAAATAGGAAGAATTTTATTTCTCATAAAAATATGCAATCATGAAAACGAAAGGTAAACATTTATGTTTGTATGTTTGTTAATGCATTTTCATATAAGTATGCGGTTGGGTGTTATCGTAACTCTTAATCAGTTTTTTCTCAACTAATCCAATACTCGGTGTCAGTCCTCAAAATTGTAACCTGCTATGATGATTATATAAACTCTACTATTTTAGAAGTATTTTGTAAACTTTTTATTAACTATATTTTCTATCACACAAAAATAAATTTTTTTAATATAACTGCCTACTTTTATATTGATAAACATTATTCCAAAACAATTAATCTAATTAAAATATACGAAATTATACTGATTATATATTTAATTGGCGTTGCTAGTAGGGATTTTATATTATTTAAACATGGCTTTAATTGGAGGCAATAGAATTTATTCCCAAGATGTAACGGCAAACATGAAAAAAATTCTTGCTAAACAGAGAAGTGGCCTGAAAATTTGTCATATTAATGCACAAAGTCTAACAAGCAAAATAGATGAATTTAGACTTATTTTTGAAAACTCTGGCTTGAATGTAATTTGTGTGTCCGAGACATGGTTTGATGAATCCATTAAGAACAGATCTGAAGGCTATGGCGGAGTGGCAATCTATGTCAAAAAAGGATTGGTCTGTACGGTAAAGAGTAAAAGTGACGAGTTAATAAACCCTAATAATAAAGTTGAATATCTACTTCTTGAGGCATGTGGCTATGGAGGAAAATTTCTTATTGGTTGTGTTTATAGGCCTCGAAGTAATATTAGTAATATTGACTTCACTCATTTCCTTACAGTGTTGGAGTGTGTCACAGTATTCTATAATGATGCTATAATAGCTGGCGATTTCAACTCAAATTTGCTGACTGAAACAAGTTTAACTAATAATATGAAATCATTTGATCTCATTTCAGCGAATTCTGAAATGCCTACACATTTCACATCATCAAATAATTCTTTACTTGATTTATTTTTTGTCTCCAATGAGGAAAAAATATTAATATATGATCAGTTATATGCATCATGTTTTTCTAGGCACGACCTTATATTCATGATTTATGACATTCCTCTTCAAACCTCTACTAACACAATACAATTTCGCAATTTTAAACGTATCAATTATCTCAATCTAAAAGAAGAGTTTGATAAAATTGACTGGTGTTGCATTTATTATATGTTATCTGTATGTTGGAACAAAACTTAACAACGTTATATAATACAATAGTACCAATTCAAACGAAGGAGCTGAGTAACCGTCAGAAACCGTGGTTTTCGGTAGAAATTAAACTTCTTATTGCATATCGTGACCATGCCTACTCTCGATGGAAACGTTTTAGAACCGACGATCTACATAATGCATTTCGCAACGCGAGAAAAATTGTAACCAAGGCCATACGAAACGCCAAGTCAAAATACTATGCTGGGAAATTTTCTAAATCAATTGGTTCAAAAAATACATGGAAAACTATTAGGGAAATTGGAATAGTGAATAATAGAACAAAACAAGATAGTATCATATCAGACCCAGAGGATATAAATAAAAGATTTCTTAATATACCCATGTCAGAAGCTGATCATAGCCATTATTGTAACTATAATGCGGCCAATCTACCGCAGAATCAATTCAATTTTGATAGTGTCAACCAGTGTGATGTACTCAGAATCTGTCTATCCTTAAAATCAAACGCTATAGGTATTGATGGCATTCACCCAGCCTTCTTAAAGATAATTCTTCCGCCGCTTTTGCCAATAATCACACATATATTTAACACTATAATCGTGACATGCACTTACCCACTTAGGTGGAAACAGGCGAAAATTCTTCCAATACCAAAATCAACCACTGAGTATCGCCCTATAGCTATATTGCCCTATATGTCAAAAGTTTTCGAAAAACTTTTACAAATACAGATAACTGATTATATTACGCAGTATAATTTGTTAACTGATAGACAGTCTGGCTTTCGGGCCAAACATAGTTGCATTACTGCTCTCACAGATGTGGCCGAGGATCTAAGGAAGGCAATTGATGATGGTTTTGTGGCAATGCTGGTGTTGTTGGATCATTCAAAGGCCTTTGACACCGTTGACCACACTATATTAATTCAAAAACTGGGGAAAATGATGAATTTTTCCCCTACATCGACCAAATTAATTGAGTCATACGTAAGTGGACGAGTGCAGTGTGTAGAAACTAGGCAGTTAACAACCTCAACTTTTCTTCCCGTTATAAGGGGGGTTCCACAAGGCTCTATTCTTGGACCTCTTCTTTTTTCAGTTTATGTAAATGATCTTCCAGAACAGTTACACCACTGCAACATAAGAATGTACGCCGATGACGTCCAGTTGTACATAAGTGATAAACAGGGACACATTTCGCAATGTACTGCGAGGCTTAATGATGACCTAGAACGAGTTTATCGTTGGGCTGATGTGAATGGGCTAAGTTTAAATCCTCGAAAATTTAAATGTATGATAATGCGTAAAAGAACGCAGAAAGTTTGTGAAACACCTAATGTCAACGACCAGCGAATTGAAATTGTAGACAAGGCAAAAAACCTAGGTGTACTTTTTAATAATACCCTCACCTGGTCTGATCACATTATAGCTGCCTGTGGCAAAACATATTCGAAGCTCAGAACCCTATGGCCTACACAATATTGCACACCAATAAAGATAAGGTTACTACTTGCAAAAACTTATTTGGTGCCAAATTTAACCTATGTATGTGAGATTTTTGCAAGTTGTGATGCCTCTAGTAAATCGAAATTGAACGTCACGTACAACAACATTGCGAGGTACGTTTGTGGGGTCAGAAATTATGTCACTAATGGTAATTATGTGAGTATAACTCCTTACTCTGTCAAACTATTTGGCGTACAGTTCGAAGACCTTCTGAAAATACGAATTCTTATATTTCTACATAAAATTATAACCACCCGTGACTCAAAAGAAATATAATACAAATTAGACATTCTTCTTTGATATCAGAATGACAATTCTAAATAACTGCAATACGTCTTTGGAATAATATTATTCCTTCAGCAATTAGGGCAATCAGCAACGCCTCAGAATTTAAGAAAAAATTGTTTGAATTTTTCTCGTAAATAAATGTTTGTGTAATCTATTAACTATTTATTAATTGTTAACCGTTTTTTTTCTCCTTTCTTTATTTAGTTAATGTATGAATATTCCAATATTTTGTATGTAATTGTTATTTTACTTGCCTTAGTTTACCTTATACCACTATAAGAATTCTACTTTTTAAGACGAATGTTTTGTTGTAGAAGTGAAAAAGCAAATAAATAAATAAAATAAATAAATAAATAAAATAGAGAGTCTAGCACAAACATTTTGTGCAGTTGCCCTCTTGTGCTCTGCTGAACCGGCGAGATTTTTCTATTAATTTGACGAGGGGTTTAATTGGAGCGTCTGCTAGCTCATTGAGGTTTTCGAAGAGCCTGCCCCCAGGAAGGCTAGACGATACTCTTGTAGTCCTCTACATGAACAAAGCAAGTGCTGCACTGACTCCTCCTCTTCTTCATCTAAACAACTTCTGCAGAAGTCTTCATATGGAAGTTTCATACGTGCAGCCATGTGGTCTATCACATAGTGTCTAGTTATGATTCCTGTGAAAGTGCTGAATATGTTCTTTCCAAGGGAGAGCAGCCCTTTTGGTACCGATTCCCATCTCGACTTGATTAATGCTACTCCCAGTTCATCGACTTGGTTCCTAAGTTCCACGAATATGCACGTACAGGGTCACAGCGTCTTCCCGCGCACAGAAGCCCGTTCTGTTATATTCGTCTGCTATTTCGTTGCCGTGCATCTTACTCTGTCCCGCTTCCCAGCAGAGTGCGTTTTCGTGCGCCTGAATTTGGGTTAGGGATAAGAAGCAGTCCATCCTACAACGTGATTTGATGGTTCTTGAGTCTAAGGCCTTAAGGGCTGCCCTGCTGTTGGCGTAGATTTTGAGTTTTGCTGGAGATAAATCCCGTTCCAAAATCTGTTTTGCGGTAACGTTAATGGCTACATCTCTATCTGAAATACAGTGGTGGGAATCCTGAGATTTAGGGGTTCGGAGTATATTCCCGATCCCGTACCCGGTTTCACTTTAGATCCATCCATGAAGATTGCGATTTCACTGGCCGCAGTAACGCTATTTGCCGCCCAGTGTTCACGGCGAAGTACAATTACTTTAAATTGTTTGTCCTGAATTATTCTCGGAGCAATGTAGTCCGTTGGGTTGTTCACATTTTCGAAAGTACCCATACTAACCAGGACTGAGTCATGCCCGTGTGTAGTCTTGACAAGACATTCCCGATTCCCATAGGGCCACTTTCACCGCGGTGCATTTGATGTGTATATCGATTGGTTGGAGATTCTGATTGTCGTCTCCAATGCCACTTGAGGTGCAGATCTGAGGGCGCCGGTAATGCCGACGCATGTTAGTCTCTGCAAGTTGGCCAGGTGTGAGATGCGTGCCTTCTCATTTACCGCTTCCCACCATACCACTGACACGTAGGAGGGTATCGGTATTAAAATCGCTGTATATATCCAGTATATCATTTGCGGTTGTAAACCCCATTTGCGTCCGAACATTTTCTTACATGCATAGAATTCGCATAACGCCTTCTTACCCCCTTTCCGCCATATTCCTTTTCCAGGATAGCTTCAAGTCAAGGATAATGCCTCAGTACTCTCCTTCTCTCGGCAGTTTAAGTACCTTCCCCGGAAATTCCGAATTTTGTATATTCTCGTAAAAAGGACTAGGTTTTTTTTTCGGGTTGACACCTAGTCCATTGTCTGTTGGCCAACGGTGTCAATTGTCCTAGTGACCTTTCCACGATTTTGCTGACCGTAGGCAAAAATTTACCCTTCATCAGGAGCACAATGCCCGTTTTGTCAAAATCCTTAAGGATTGTGTTCATCACTAGATTCCATAATATCGGTTAGATTACTCCACCTTGCGGAGTTCCTCTTGTCACCTATTTGCCTGTCGAACCGTTGCCCATATATGAGTTTATGATTCTGATTTTAAACATATTGCGCCAGGTAAAAACATATTTAATTTGTTGTCATACCATTGAGGAAGTTTTGCCCATAATTACAATTACAAACTTTACTCTCTACATTAGTTTGTATAAATACGCTTAAATACCAGTGTACAATATGATCGGATCTAATGATTCGTTACGCATTATACTGCTACAGACTCAATCTGAGGTCAGAAGTATACAAAATTATAATTGTTAACGTGGTTTTATGTTTTTATATTAATAAAATATTATTGTTCTTTCTTTAAATTTAAATTTTGCTATTAAATCGATCAATTTCGGAATGATGAAATTTCTCGAATAACTAGAGTTATGAAAAGCTTTACTCGGTTGTTGGAAAAGATTTTCGATTACTCGAGCAATGCAAACATCCGAATTATTAGATAGCCTATAATCGTTAAAATTACCATAATTTGCGAATGAATTTTCTCCGTTGATATCTTGGACACTCTATTAGTGTATACTCTATTATCGTAATGTGTTTTGAGATTATTTAGTGTCGTGTTTAAAATTTTTCCTTGATTTTTCAAGATGTTTGAAATATGAGGTTTTACCTAAAATTTGATGTTTTGATTTTGCCGTTCTTCAGAAACCGTTGGTGGGTCAGTTAATGCTCTTTGCAATGGAACTTTATGTTTATTAATCGGATATTTTCATCACAAGCAACTCCCACAAATAGATTTTAAGTTTATAAAATGCATTGGCGTTAAATATATTAATTGCTATGTAACCGAAATGTATAGTCGCAGCTTAGGACAAATAATTATTCTTCAAATCATTGCTCAGTGTAATTCTGCCGAAATATCAACTTTCATCTTTTGAACTAAATGTTTTTTGCCGTATGGGGGGACAACATATAAAAAAAATATTAAATATTTTTAAGTTTTTTCCCTGCGTTAGATCATCTAAAAATCTAGAAGCTCCAATAACTTTGACATTCAATTCTTTGTAGCTCGGTTACACTGATTCCAATTGTGTACTTTATGTTTTTATTAAAGGCATAGTTGTTTGCCAAAGTGTCTTTAAAGTTGGGTATATTATTATGCAGTTTTTGGCATAAAATTTGGTTTTGTTATCACTATACCGATTCTTTTCTACTGAATATGAGATTGATATCCGTAACTATATTTATGTTAAAAAGTTATTCGCAACGTTTTATTCTAAGTATTGCACTATTTTTTTTTTTTAGATTTCGAGTTTTTCGAAATTTGCCTTCAAACTCACCACCAATCTATGTTAGAAAAAGTTCTGTATATGCAAATGCTTTGGAGTTTTATGTTTTATATGGAAAAACATTTCATATTTTATATCAAGGGTGTCCAACATTTTTGTTTCCCTGTGCCGTATTAAGAGAAGCCGTGGTGAAGAAGCCACTGCTGACGGACCAAAAACAACGACGCAAAATAAAGTATATGTATTGTTTTCATGTAATTTCAAATTTATTAGTTTATGAGTTTTTCATCATGGAGACAGAACTTGAAATCAATTTGACATTGTTTTATAAATTTTATGTATAACACTCATACATGTTTTTGTTTTTAATTTGCAGTGGATTTTAATTTGCATTACTTTATCTAATGCAAATGCCAAAGAATTACCACGAAGAATGGGAATGTTTTTAATTATTTTGAATTTGTTTGACTGCTAGCAATTCTGTTTCTAAAGTATTTTATACACTTTATAGAGATATGTGATTTCGATAGGTATTGCCTCGAAATGTTTTCAAATCAGAGCAACATTTTTCAAAAAATTGTTAATGTGGTTAAAATGGGGTCAAAAGGGGTACAACTTGAAAATGCGACCAAATCCCATCATTCTGCAAAATGCCCAAAAATAAATTTTTTGCCCCCCCCTTGTTCCGTCCGATTTTTTAGTCTTTTATAATTCTGCCCTTTCTGATAGACGTTGACTTTTTTCTGCGCCTTCTATGTGTATCCAAATTAAAAAAAAATCCGCGAATCGAAAAATACGCCCCCTCTTCACTATAAAGCTCTCACTCCCAGTAAAATAAAAATTAAACTCCGAATAGAATTTTTTTATTTTATATTTGATTCGCTTGGGAACAAACATTTTAAAAATTAAATACGCTTCAGATTTTAATTTTTTTTTAAACTAGGAGTGAAAGCTTTTTATTGAGGATGAGCTGAAATTTTCGGCTCGCGAGCGGAATTTTTATTGTCAAATTTATAAACCTGTACTGTATTAAATATTTGAAAACCACAACTGCAAGATATGAAAGAAATGATTTGAAAATAAGTACAATTGCCAATGGTATTTAATTTGTTTGTAATTTGTATATCGTCACCAAAAAATGCAAAAGGCCGTAACTACATTTTTCATTTTTTTACAGGAGAAGGAATAAACGTTATAAATATTTCTTAAAAACTATTTTTCCATTAATTTGTTTTTCAGTTTCCTAAGCTTGAATCTAAAATTTGGATATTAAGTTTTAAGTAGACTTAAAGTATGCAGTTACGGCCTTTTGCATTTTAGATGACGATATGTAGTGGCAATTAAAATTCAACTACAAGTTATAATTGTCATATAATTAAGATGACCCATATATAGCTTGGTCAACCATCCCACTTTGGGAGGGATTATCCCGCTGTTCGATGTCTCATCTCTTGAATTTCAATCCCCCTTTTTACAGAGATGTCCCGCTTTTTGCCTTTTTTGTCTTTACAAATAAAGGGGGTTTCAATAAGAGCGCTACAAAAGTTTTTTTAAATAAAACAAAACCGGTTTTTGATACTAATGATATTCTTTATTCCTGTGAAAGTACGTTCGCTGCCATTATGTATGGAATTCGATTTCTTTTGCATGGCCACCACGTACGAAGTTCATTAATCGTCGTTGGCTTGTTGGCATAGACCATAGACTTGACGTAGCCCCACAGGAAATAATCTAACGGCGCACAGTGGCTGAAAATCGTTTTTCATTGGCCAAAATTCTGTAACTTTTTAACCGATCAAAATATTTAAGTAATTTTTTTTTTTAATGGATAGATAGTTAGTTCAGCTTGACTCAGTTTTAAATAAAAATAAATAAATGGTTTCCCATTACATCCCATGAAGGGACTGGGGAGAACTTCTCACAATCACTGAGCTATGCGCTTTCCAGTTTTCACTCACTGATTGGGACCTACAGTTTTACACCGATTCCGAACGGTAATTTGAGAAGCTTTTTCATGGCTAGATACTCGATAGTGTCGCCGTGACTATGCGAGGTGACCGCCGCCGAAAGAAAATTTGAAGGTGGTCAGAGCCGGGTTCGAACCCAGGATCTCATGTACAAGAGCCGCGCACACTAACCATTGCACCACCGACGGCCACACACCGACTCAGTTTTAATTACATTAAAATTGATTGAGGACTTTTTAAGGAATTCTAGGTCAAAGTTGAACTTTTGATTTTTTTTAACTTTTAGAGTGACATATGGGTTTATTATTTTTTTATTTATTAAAAAATTGAATATTTGGATTTTAATAATAATTATAAATATTTTTTGTAATAATGGAATTTTTTTAATGTTACACTCAAAAAAATCTTTACACTCAACAAAAAAAATAGTAAAATCAACTGGAGATTTTGCTATTATTACAAAAAATTCAAAATTTTTTGCTGTCAAATTTGCAAATTTGTTTACACTTAAAAAAAAACGTTAATAATATTATCTAGAAATCTCGCTATTACTACAGAAAAATTTATTATTTTTGGCTGTCAAATTTGATAATTTTAAAAAAATTTTAAAAATAAAAACTGCAATAGATTTTAATAGCATTTGTAACAATGGTAGGTTCTGTTTATTATTATTTTTTACTAATACTAATACTATAATTATTATTCATTTGACTCAAATATTGATTGAAAATATTCCATATTTTGTTCTGTGCTATTTCTGTTCTTTAGTAGTTTTTTGGCTTCTTCATCTAAATCCCGATGTTCCACTTTCCATTGATTTCGAATACTGGAGATGAACGGATCTGACGTTGCCATAGTATTGTGCTAGTATTGTGCTCTCTATAAAATCTGTAATCCTTGTTCCTTTTTTACTGAGCCTCCTCTGATAGATCCATGATAAAGGATTTTGTGAACTGTTGCAGACATATTTCTCCATGGGTAGTTAGTTGGTTGTATATATTTTTGCAGTTTCTTTAGCATAACCTCCAAATTTTCTAGAGTCAATTTCTTCATTGCACGCAAGTACTTCTAGGATTATTTTAAATCTGAAAATAAGGTTTAAATCCACTCCTGTTATTTCAGATGCTGTTTCTGGATCTGAAAAGAATCTTCTGCGGTATTGCCATCATTTGTATTGCCTGACCCTTCTTTTGGCAGATCTATAATCAATCCAAATTTGCGATATTCATCTTGAACATGTTTCTTTTTCGAATTTCTTAACTCTTTGTTGGTTTCGTTGTTTCTTATTGATCCTGAAGACCCGAAATCCAAATCATAACTGATTTTTAGTATGTGTTCCATAAGTCGTATTCGTGCATGTAGTGGTGATAATCGAAATTCATATGCATCGGTATTATCTAATGATTTGTCGGGACTTGGTTTAATTGGGTTGATGTTGCTTGGCATATAATGCAGCTGGATGCAGACTTCGTGTTAGTCAAAGCCTGACCTACTTTTCCATCTATCATTGTCAGCACTAATTGGTAGCTTACTTCAATTTGCTGCCCATCTAACTGTAATTGTAATGGCTGTAGTGTTGCAATTTGGGCCTTGATATCACAAACTTCTTTGTTAATGGCATCATGAGTTTCTTTTTTGAATTCAAATTTGATTGGCCTGCAGTATTTCGTGGAAGATGGTGTCTCATTTTTCCAAATATCCATTGTTTGCGTTGTACTAGTCGAAGGCTCTGAATCTTCCAAACTGTTTTTCAATCGCAATGGTACAAATGATACCATGAACATATCTGAGTCCGACATATTTTCACATACAACATGTTTGTATTGTTTTTGTCCCGAAGAACCATCAAATCCCCATTTACAAAAAAGAATTAACTTTGTGTTTCCATATTTCTTTAACTCATTTCCTGTTATTGATTGTAGCAAGCGTTCGGCTGTGTGATCAAGTAGAGATTGTAGTTGTACCTCTGCCGAAATTGGTGTGATTGTAATAGTGTCCTTTGATGGCTAACAGTCCATTTTAGCAGCGGTTATGTGATGATATGCTGGATACATATTTGAGCCTTTTTCAATCGCACGCAATCTGAGCTGAATATATTGCTGTTTTGTTAATTTCAAATCCAGAAATAATGCTAATGCCTCCTAATTTGTGAATTGTTTTGCATGCGCGGAGTTGGTATACTTTTAAGAATCCGTTTTGTTCTCACTGGACTAGCTTTAAGAACTGTTTCAATGATATCCATTTATGTTAATTGGTTCTGTGATCGTAATTGATGTAGGAAAGATTCTTTTATATTTGTAAAACCAATTTCTTCAAGTTTCCACCTCTTAGATCTATCGCTGCAGTTGTCCAATGATTTGCGTGGTCTTCCAGCCTTATCTTGCTTTGCTGTTTCTGCAGCGACAGTAAGTTGGCCTTCTACCCAGTTTGCACTTTTTATATAAAACTTTTGTTTACTGTAGCTAACTTCTTTGTAGCGTTTTTTTAGTGCTTTGACGAAATTAGATAATTGTTCTTGTATTTCGGTGCTACACGAATTTAAGATTAATTTTATTTTAACGTAACTAAGAACATCTTCCTGGTTTTTGATCCTAAAATACTCTTCGGCCAGTTCTTTATAACTGAAGCTCTCCATATTTTTCTGAATATTTTTATTTGCGTCTGTTATTGCTGAAATATATTAGAGCAATTGAGTTTGTATTCAAATGTCGCTTTCTTATAAGCCTTCTCATAAGCCATCAAACTATATTTCTAGGTAAAATAAAAAGATAAGAAAATGGCATTAGTGCATTGTTAGGTAAAATAAAAATTAATTACATCCTTTGTGTATTGACATTCTTACTTACAAATATATTACTGGTAATAGAACATATAATGACTATTATAAGCTATCAAATACCTAAAGCACAAATTTAATACACCATTTTATACGAGTACTTATAGGGCTGTTTAAATTATCGTAATTTGAATTTTTTAGAGTAATTTCATTAAAATGAAAAAAGTGTTCTACTGGCGGGTCGTGGCGGGTGCAAAAGTATATATAGGTTTAAAGAGGACACTTTCACATTTCTCCGGGTGGTATACGTTTCTTGTTCCCTTTTGTTCCCTAGAAGTTCTATTCCACTAAAGTTTAAATTTGAGAAAAATATAGTAGTTTCATAAATATTTCATAATGCCCCTAATATTAAACTCTAGAGCTGTGACCACTTACAACAACTAAAGACTATAATCCTACCAACATTATAAAGAAGACCGCAGGCCATTATCGATGATAGCTTGCGAGTAGTAACCATTTATTTTTGATAAAAAACAAAAAAAGACACCTTTTTCTGAAATTAAAAAAACAGTTGAGTTTGACAGCATGCCACGCCCATAATTAGCAATAGTTTACTCTAATTTTTTGGCTACCTTAATCTGGATATAGTAGCTACAAAAACGCTTAAAAATTTTAAAAATCGGTGACAAAAAAAATTAGACTTTTGGCCAATGAAATCGAAATCTCAGCCACAGTGCGGCGTCAAATCGCACGACCGAGGCGGTCAATCCACTGGGCCATTTCGTAAGATAACACGTTCACCAAACTTGGTTTCTAATAAATTGATTGTGGCATTCGCTGTGTGGCTTGTAGCGCCGTCCTGTTGGAACCACAAGTCCTCCAAGTCCATATTATCCAATTGGGGCCAAAAATATTCGGTTATCATTGAACGGTAGCGATTGGCATTCACAGTAATGTGCCGGTCTTGATCATCATGGAAGAAGTACGGCCCAATGACGCCGCCGTCCCATAAACCGCACCAAACCGAAATTTTTTCGGGATGCAATGATGACTCATGGATTACGTGTGGATTGCTGTCTGACCAATAACGCATATTTTGCTTATTGACGAAGCCATTCAGCCAGAAATGAGCCTCATCGCTGATTGTTGAGGCCTCTTAAAGTTGGCGTCTTAAAGTTGAGGCCACTGACTCCAAATTTCGGTAGTAAATTTTAATAATTTCGACTCGTTGTTGGCTCGTATATCTTTCCATGATGAAATGGCAAACCTTACTGAAGAGAAATGTCAAAAGAGCGGGGAAAAATATGGCGTCATTTGCTGTCCCTATCGATTTACTTTTGTAGAGTCTCTGTTGAAAACCCCATTAGTAAACTATAATTTAGCTTGGAAGTTATATTTTCGTAATATACAATTTTCAACAGTCACAAACAGGATTTGAATTCACACTGTCACGATCGTTTCGAAGTTTGTGAACTTCATTATGAGAGACTTAGTTGTAGGCTTTTGACATCTGTTCAAATCTGTCAGTAACTGAAATAACCTGGCGTTTTCTCGATTTTTCTTTTTATTAATGTGATATAACTATTTTTTGTACCGTCGCATGGGTCACAAAAGTGGCGGAATCAGATGCTTGTTGTGGGCAGCGTATTTAAACACATCTCAAAATAAACAAATTTCAAATTATACTGGTGTTGCCGACTTCAAACGCCGGTTAAGAGGAAACGTTCCTGATTGTAATTATTACACATTATTAATAAACAGCGCCAAGAGAAACTCTTTAAATTGGCGATGACTCAATCCATGAGCACTTATAAAAAGTACAACCTTTACGACGAGTTGCCAAATAACATCCATTTTTAAAGCTTTCCACATAAATTTTCTTAGTGTACTATACACTGATACTTTATCAAACGAGAGCACCATGTTGTATAATTTTTACAAGCCCGTCTTTCTTACCGATCATAAGCCGTGTTTTCAGTTCTTCCGAAATGTTCGTAAGAAATTTTGTCATTTATCGCTAAACGGAAAATTTTGTTACAGATGCACACTTTGACAGATTTAAAAAACGACCCGGACAAAATTCCAAAAATCGAAGCAGTAATCCACATAAAATAAGTGGCTTAAACAGTGGCCAAGTAACCATTGAGGTCGAAAATTAACTGTTTTGAAGTTTCCCTGCACGTTGCTAATCAGGCAAGGGGTCCAAAGCTGAGTAATTTTGGGCTATTTTTAGTAGATGTGTGTTATATGAAGGTTATGTTTCTGGATGTTTTAAACTTCTTTTATTTATTTTGTGTTATAAGAGCAACAAAAATTGTACATTAAGTTAATTTAATTTACATAAGGTTTCTAGTTCAATTGCAAAGAAAATAAGTGACTAAAGATTTTAAATTTTTTAATCTTTGTGGACCCAAAAAAATTAGGACCAACTAGGACTGGCACGCGATTTTCACTTCTGAACACTTTAGACTCTAACCGAAGTCACTGCTTTTATTTCGTTATCCTTTACTACCATTTGCTGAAGAATATTTTTTTTTAAACTTTGGTCCCATTTTTGATTTCATGTTTAATAAAAAGATAATTAAAAAAAATTAAGTTACTGTGTTTTATTTATAAATGCACTAAAAACTAGAAAATAATGTTTCTCTTAGCCTCAATAAGTATATTCTTCTTCATGTGGTTGTACAATGGTCCGCCTACTTAGCACTTCAACAACAATGGTCTAGATACTTTCAATAAGTTAATTCTAGGGATCTGTCAAATAAAACGCTTGCATTTAAATTAAAAATGGTGATAAAATTAAATGTCAAATTAAGTGTCAAATTAAGTGTCACCATTTTTAATTTAAATGCAAGCGTTTTATTTATTATTATAAATAAAACACTGTAACTTAATTTTTTTTAATTATTTTTTTATTTTTAATTTTTTAGTAAATAAAATTTTAATGTTTTATTTTTTTTTCATATTCATGTATTGTCATCTAAATGTGACAAGTGTGCACAATTTTAGTTCGATTGGTCAACTGCAACTGTGTTAAAAATGAGTTACTAGATTTGAACAATACAGACTGATTTGAACAATACAGACAGACAACAAAGCAAGTTAAATAAAATACTGTAAAAATATAAAATACTTGTGTAAAAATTGGTTTTTTTCAGTGTAAAGTTAAAAACATTACTGTGTTGGAATTTAGGTCAGGCAATACCATAAAATGTCAAACTAAAATTTCGAAATTTCAAACTAAATTTCAAAAGTTTAATTCCTTAAACCTTGTTAAGAAAATAAATGTTATGGGAAAAGGTAAAATTGCACATGTTAGGTTAGTTATCGAAATCCTTATCGAAAAATGTTTACCAAAAATGAAATCGGGGCATCCAAAAACCTATGAAACGATACCCATAAGGTTTTTTTAAATTTCGGTTTCATGGAATTTTCGTTATGGAAATTTCGTATATTTCTTAAATACGTTATTTTTTATATGACAACGACAATTTTATAAAAACCGAATACCGGGCTATAGACGAGACACCATCCGTAACTAGCCCAGATATGTTGGAAAGTGACAGAGAAATCCGCGTTAATGTGTTTTCGCTGCTTCATAAAAATCTATTGATTTGGTCATGTCTTTTAATGGAACTAATCAAGCCATTTCTTCAGTTACACTATATTCATCATTCATGCCTCTGATAAAAATTGTAAATTGAAATCTATCAGTACTTTAATCCTGGTAACACTGACTTAAGCCGCCAAGTAAAAAGTGACAGAACAGTGTAGCTGACCGTGCAACGCAAACAGAAAGAGAATTTATTTTCTGTTCTGTTACTTGGAAGCTAAAGTAGGAAAGCACACACAACAGATAAATCAATCCTCAGAAAAATGTACATGCTTCAATAAATTGTATTTTTGTTTTCGAATCGCATTGATACTGGCCCCCTCCATGTTTCTTAATTCATATATATCATTAAAATTCCAAAATCATAAAACGTATTATTAATTTGTTTAAGAATATTAATACAAATTAAGTAAAAGCCCGCTAAGCGACGCGAAATAACCGGTATCCGGATTTTGCGGAAACTAAGCGTCTTATTCATAAAAAGTTGGGAGTGGTTTGAGAGACATTTTTTTGTATTATAAATCGTCTCTCAAACCTTTCATAACTTTTTAAGAATAAGTCCATAAGTTTTTTAAAATACCGTCTCACGGTTAAGAGCAAAAAACCGGTTACATAGGCTTTCCGGTTTCGGGTTTGGGCACTGTAGTTACGACCTACCGAGCTGGCTGTTCAAGCCATTGCGACCACTGTTAGCTCTAGTTTTACTCTATTGCTGCTATATCCAACAGTTTTAATAAATTCGCGATCAATCGCAGAAGTTGTTATACGATTACCAGAAAATTTTACGTATGGACCACGGTCTAAAACATAGATGTGCAGCTAGTACTCTTTTGAGTCATCGTGTTTTCACACCGATAGTAGCTTGATCGTTTTTTCACACCAACATGTCCGAAAGCTTGCCGCTTGTTTACCGATTCAAAGTCAGTTGCTGTTCTGCATTTGACCAAGCAACACCGTATCGCTCTGCAAGCAAAATTATTTGTAATAAAAAACACTACACTTAAAAAATAAATTTTAATTGCCATGGACGAATATAAAGAAATTTTTATGTTTGTAAATGGCAAAAATCATAAATGGAAATAATCATTGGAGATGTTGATATTTGATTTTTTTTTTAAGATTTAGTTTTAATTTTTAATTTTTTTAATTTTAATTTTTTACTCAGTGTACTACTTTTGTTTTCTCTGCTTTTGTTCTGCTTGCTCCGTTCAACTTAACACAGTCGCAAAATTCGTAAAACTGATTTGAAATGCGTTTGTGTCAGTTTGCACATGTCTGGTCTAAAACCATACAAAATACAGCTCTTGCAGGTGCTGAAACCCGGCGACCTACCACGACGTCGTCTTTTCGATTGAAACAACCTTGGAGAAGCTGGAAGAAACTCAAATTTTGCACTCGATAAATTGTCTTCAGCGACGAGGTTAATTTTTGGCTCAATAAACCTAATTGTCGAATTTGGTCCGAAGAGCAGCAGCAATGAACCAATTGAGAGGCGAGATTGATGAGCGGTGAATCTCACGTTGTGGCGCTGGCAATTTACCGCTTCGTTCGTGCGATTTGACCCCACTGTACTATATTTTAACTACTATTGCCGCCTTGGAAGACAAGATTACACGTGTCCTTGGTGGGATTCCGGCCGAAATATTGAAAAAAGTGTGCCAAAATTGGACTTCCAGAATGCACCATGTGAGCTGTAGTCTTGGGCAACTGTTGCATGAAATACTCGTTAAAAAGTAAACGGCAGACATTATTTATCGATCCGAATAAATACTTCATACCAATCTAAAAATTTTTTGTATTTTCTTCAATTTCGAAAACAAAATAGCAAAAAATCACCCATTATTTATTGCAAGGGTGTCCAAAATTGAGGTATCATATTAATTTTAATAAAAAATAATATTTTTTTTTGAGATATTAATAATATTTATATATCAGTTTGTTAGAAATAGGTTCAGGTTAATAATGAAAAGGTATGTCGGTCAAGTGACCCTCTTACTGCCTCGGCAGGCTCATAAACTTATACCAAAATTCTCAATCACGTTTTCCAATTAACTGTTATGAATGGTCGATATCTATTCGATAATGTTGGTTTTAAGCTCTTGAACTGTTGTGGGATTATTGCTGTGCACTTTCGATTTCGAAAAACCTAAGAAAAAAAGTCGAAAGGTGCCAATTCGCACGATCTTGGTGGCCAATTCACTGCTCCTCTACAAGAGATAATGCGATTTTCGTACTTTTCTTGCAAAAGATCCATTGTTTTTGTTGCTGTGTGACAAGTGGCACCATCCTGTTGAAACCACATATTCTCTACGTCTAAATCATCAATTCTCCGCCACAAAAAGCTTCGGATCATCTCCCTCCCAGCAAAAATAAAATGAAGTAGTTCTAGTAGAAGTTATTATTTTTGCACCTCTTCTGCAACATTATGCGCATTTTTAATGCAGTTTTGATTCTGATCAAAAACAACTCCGAAAAATCTACATTTGCATCACATCCATTATGATGCAAATTTATTAAAGAGCTAAAGGGATAGTGGACAAGTGCAAAGATGCCTAAATACATTACTTATTTTTAATTTGTATTTACTTTCTTTCAAATCGCTTTTCATTTCCTTTCTTTTTCACCTGTTGATAGAAGCATTTGGAGTACTAATAAAAGGTCAATTAATAAAATAATTAGTTATATAAAAGGTTAAAAAGTTAAGACGTAAAGTTGTAGCTTAAATTCATAACTTATTGCCAAGTTACAAATGACAAGAAATTTAAAAATTGTTGAAATAATAGTTTTGGTTGCTCGTTTGCGGACGAAATACAGCATAAAAATGTTAGCATAAACTGCTCTTCCAAACAGTCAAATAAGAAGAAGTGCTGCGTTGGACAACGCCATATTAAAAGAAGTACTTCTGCACCTAAACTAGCACTACATCTTACCAAGTAGTTGTGGTGCAAATTCTACTTCTTGGTATACTCTTTTTTTGCTGGGCTGTAGCGATTTCCATTGTCCGTAATAGCATTTCCATTTTCGTTTTCAAAAAAATATGGTTCGATGATTCCTCCTGACCACAAACTACACCAAACCATGACTTTTTGTAGATGTAATGGTTGACCTAAGATAACTCTTGGATTCTCTTCACCCCAAATGCGGGAATTCTGATTGTTCACGTAGCCATTGAGCTGGAAATGAGATTCGTCGCTGAAATTTCCGAATAGCATCTTGAAAAATTTTTCCGTTTTCAAAATATGTTTTAATAAAAAAACACGTTGTTCCTTGTCAACTAACCCGAATGTATTTAGAATCCGAAAATAAAAATCTAGAATAAAATTCAAGTTGGAAAAAAATTACAGTAAATGAAAATGATACCTCAATTTAGGACACCCTTATATGATTGATAGTATTTTCATGTATAATACAAAATGAAGTAGTTGAAAATTTAATTGAAAATTTGTTTGAAATGTTGAATGGTTGAAATTTCAAACTGATGCCGTGAAATAACGCTGCTAAACAACTGATGTTTGTTACCAAAATGCAGTAAGAATCGGAACCTCAACGAACGGTAGGGTGCTATAAGTACCCTCATATTAAAAAGTTAGACGGTCCCGTAATCAGCCCTTCAATTCATATCTATTGAAGGTCCCCTCCAAGAAAATGCTTCCAGTACACCCACAAAAAACCCATAACTATAAAATTAATGCTAAGTGAAGGATCGATGAGTACAAATGAATATTTGTACCGGAGTTCGTATTTACCCCCATGTGTAACCCATACACATCGTCGTGAGAAATGTGTAATGAACGTTTACCCATTACCCACAGGGTATGGGGAAAATAATGGGTAGCTACCCACGACAATGGGGAATTACCCATCACGGTTACCCATTACCCACAGGGTAATGGGGAAAATAATGGGTATCTACCCACGACAATGGGGAATTACCCATCATGGTTACCCATTACCCACAGGGTAATGGGGAAAATAATGGGCAGCTACCCACGACGATGGGTAATGTGTTACCCAGGGTAACCCATCCCCATTTTCAACGAAAATATGAAAAAATTGGGAAAACTTTCTACATCTCGGAAACGGAGCGTCCATTCCAAACAATAACTAATTTTTTCAAGTTTTTAAGGGTTTTTCATAAACTGGTCCAATTCTTGGCAAAATAAGAAAAAAAAATCTAAAATCTATTAATCTAAATGGAGTTACATATAACAGATTTAACAAAAATTTCACGAAACATATCTTAGAAATTGCACAAAACAGTAAACAATCCTACATTTTATATTGCAAATCCCAAGACCTTAGGTACGTGCAATTTGTGTGACACTTTAGTTGCCCACATACAGGGCACCACAAAAAACAATTATTTAAAACCACATTTTTAGTTCACTTGAGGCGGAACCACCATAGAACAAACCAACAAGTTCTTTTTTCAGGGGGTTAAGTTTTTAATTTTTTTCGTCAGTCGCCCATGTGTAGATAAATTGGAACTTCAATATATTAGTTCCAACTCCACAAAAGATTCGTTATTAAAAGTATTTTTGAGAAGTATCATAAATTGTACCAAAATAGTACAAAATACCTTTAAATAGTACCAATTGTGTCCACCTTGATGTGATGATGTTACCTTCATCCCTTTTTCTTACTTATTTGTGTATGTGTGCGTCGTTATTGTAATCTGTCACATAGCTCGGGAGAAAGCAAAACAGAAACAAAAGCTTCAAGGAATTTCTCCCGCTTATTCACGTGGTGCCACAACAAATTTTCCTTCCATTATCCCTTTAAGTATCCGTTGTTTCTTCTTCACTAGCATTTGTTTGTTTTTGTTTTTGGTTGGGGATCTTATACGAGTACGAAATGCTATTTTCATTTACCGTTGTTATTGCGATTGTTATTGTTGTTGTTGTTTTCAGTAATATCTCTTTCCATGTTCCATTACACCACCGCAAGAAATGAGAAACAGTAGCAGATACTGACAGCCGCAGCGACGACAATATGACCATGATGCAAATGGAACGTGTCACCATTACTATACTTATACACGTTCGTATTGGGAAAAGGTATTATGTTTGGAGTGCTAGAATTTTCCATTATCCCAATGGTAGTTGCAATGATTAACAATTGAATGAAACGAGTTGTAGATTAGGAGTACGATTGCGGTCCATAAACTAGCCCAAATTTTGGTGAAGACTTTTCTTTATTTTTCAACATAATCTCCTTTTTGCTCGATACACTTTTTCCAGCGATATTCAATAGCTTCGATACCCTGTTTATAGTAAGAACTGTCTAACTCCTTAAAATAACCATCAACCGCAAACTCCATCGCTTCATTGCAGGTAAATCTTTTACCACCGAGCCATTTTTCAAGTTTGGAAATAGAAAATAGTCCGAGTGGGCTAAATCTGGCGAATAAGGTGCGTTATAAAGCAATTCGAACTATAATTCATTAATTTTGGCCATCACAATAGTGGATGTGTGAAATGGAGCATTGTCTTGATGAAGAAACAAAATGCGGTTGGGGCAGCCGAATTAGCCGTAACCTCATTGGAGGTTGACACAACCTCATTGGAGGTTGACACAACCTCATTGGAGGTTGACACAACCTCATTGGAGGTTGACACAACCTCATTGCAGGTTGACACAACCTCATTGGAGGTTGACACAACGTCATTGGTGGTTGCCAGAACCTCATTATAGGTTGACACAACCTCATTAGAGGTTAACATTAGAGTTGGGTAGTTCATGAACTACCTAGTTTATTTAGGGTGACCAGACACCACCCTCACGTATATAATGCACATGTTCGATATCGCGACTGTGTTCGGGATTGTTATGTCCGGGCACCTTAAATGAACGAGTTCGAGAACTAGTGAACGAGTTCGACACAAGTCTAGTTAACATAACCTCATTGGAGGTTGACACAACCTCATCGGAGTTTATCGCAACCTCATTGGAGGCTGTCACAGCCGAATTAGATGTTGTTACAACCGAATTTAGATATTTTCACAAATCAATTTTGAAATTTGTTTTAACTACTAACTGATGATTTATTTTCCTGAATTAGTATAAAAAACTTGCAAAAGGAGAAAAACAAGTCATTTATATAGGGTAATCTTTACGGTAATACTTTTGATCTACCTGCCACTTCTGACTTTTTTTTAATTCCCGGACATCACGGCCATCGCACCAATTCCGACGTGTAGTATCTGTTGGTTTATCTAAACCGTTGTATATGCAGACGACTGCAGCACATCTCAAACGCCCGACCTTGAAAATTTTCAAAACCGTTCATATTTTATAGGACATTTTCTGCAAAAAAATGCGTTTTAAGACGTTTTACAATATTTGCACTCACCTCACTCACAGAAAAATTCGGTTGGTACAGCCGAATTAGCCGTAACCGAATTTAGAGGCAGATACAACCTCATCAGAGGTTGACACAACGTCATTAGTGGTTGATACAACGTCATTAGTGGTTGTCATAGACTCATAGCCTCATTACAGGTTGATACAACCTCATTAGATGTTGACACAACCTCATTAGATGTTGACACATCCTCATTTGAGGTTGACACAACCTCATTAGAGGTTGTCATAACCTCATTAGAGGTTGGCACAACCTCATAAGAGGTTGAAACAACCTCATTAGAGGTTGACACAACTTCATTAGAAGTTGTCACAACCGAATTTAGATAGAATAGCGTCATAAATTAATTTTGAAATTTGTTTATTATTAACTAGTGATTTATTTTCCTGTATTCTTATACAAAACATTAGAAAGAGTGAGCAAGAATCATTTATATTGATGCCAGATTCGATTACTCCAACCGAATTTGGTACCAATTTCGGTTGCTGCATCCAAATTAATTCCAAATTCGGTTGTTGCAACCAAAATATTAGAAAATTTGGTTGACAAAACGAATTTAATTTAAGATTCAGTTGTCACAAATGAATTAATTACACAGTGAGACACTCAAAATTTGATACGCTTGAGACCAAAAAAATCTGAACGCTTCTGATGAGAGAAGAAAAACCATAGCTGGGTTTGGTCTGATTGACTAAGGTTTTTTTTTAATTGGCGTTTGAAGTTTTAGGCTTAGAAATGAATTTTTGATAAGAGAACACTTTTGGTAATGCCTACATCTCGAAGACTGTTCCAGATTTTTCTTGGGAGTCTGCGGTAAAGTTGTAGCTCGTGAACTGCCCTATAAAAAACGTTTATTCAAAAAATTCCACCTTCATGATCAAAAACTTGAAAAATATAATTTTCGCCGTTTTTTACGGGTTTTGTTTTTATTTATTTTTGAAGTTTTTCAACATGAAGGTGGAATTTTTTTAAATAAACGTTTGAGGGATTTTTGTACGGCAGTTCACGAGCTACAACTTTGTCGAAGGCACTTGAGCAAATATGTGAATAGTTTTTGAGATGTACGTATTACAAAAAGTGTTCTCTTTATCAAAAGTTAATTTCTAAGCCTAAAACTTCAAACGCCAATTAAAAAAAAACCTTAGTCAATCAGACCAAACCCAACTAGGGTTTTCTTCGCTCACCAGTAACTATCAGTTGTTTGAGTCTCAAGCGCATCAAAATGTTTAGGTTGCAAAATGATGCATAGTGTTATGAAACGAGGTTGCTTCAACCGATTTTCACTTGCGTCGTGACAACCTCAATTCGGTTGTGGCAACCTCATTTCGATGGTAACAGCCGAATTTGCTTTTGCTACAACCACATTTCATTCAATTAGTTCTCTAGGTGTATTGAAAGCACTCGCCGCACCCATATTGCGCACGAATTTCTCATCTTCAAATCATCGGTCAATATATGATGTATAGCACTTTTTTAATTGCCTATCATTTCAGCTAGCTCACGCACCTTCAGCCGACGATCATCCAATACCATTTTGTGGATTTTCTTAAGCGTGACTGGCGTGGACACCTCAATTGGTCGACCACTACGGTGTTGGTCTTGGCAGGTCGTACGGACTCGTTTAAGCTCTGCTATCCAATAGTTTACAGTCGTAAACGCAGGAGCAGACTCCCCCAGGATAGAATCTAGATCGGCTTTAATATTGCTTGGATTGAGAACTTTCATATGGAAATATTGAATTACATAACGGTGACCAATTTTTCCATGTTTACAAATTCACCGAGATCGTTCACTTTTGATGGCTCAAATAAAAATACTAAAGTACGTGGCGCCTTTAAACTTAAAACATATGTTTTCTAAGGTTTCCACTTCACCAACATATATATTTTCAAACTAATATAATATTGGTGATTTCGTACAAATTATTTTCATAATCACTCGGGGTAAAATAATTCACTACGTTGGTATTTTCTATGTAAATATACCAATTTTAAAATTGGTTTAATAACACAGTGCTACAAAAGAAATATGCATAGGTTCTCCTCAATTTTGTTTTGTTGTGGTCCATAGAGAACGGAAATACGTACCTATAGTGTTTCTCGTTCTCTTCATTTAATATTTTTTTTTACCAAATGTATTGCAATGACGGTATTCTTAAAGTTTCAATTTAAAAAATCATAAGTTTGTTGTTTATAAATTGAATTTAAAAATACTTTATTTGTTTGAAAGCCAATAATTTAAACCAATGATCAATTTTGAAAATTGGTTTGAAACTCTCTGAGTTACGGTCGATTTTGTTTAAAAACCACAATTTTTTTTTCACAAAATTTTCATTTTCTTCGCGCTCTAAGTTGATCGTGAGACAGTAAATTTTTTTTTATTTTTGTGGAAAGAGTATTAAAGTAGCTTTCCAAACCACGTAAAATGAATGAGTTATGCCAAGTTTTGTGACAACATGTATTCAAAAACCGGTATGGTTAAGTTACAACTTAAATCATAAGTTTGTTGTTTTGAAAGAGCCGGTTTGGAAAAGCGGTTTACAAATGGCTGAGTTACGTTCGTTTAAGTTTAAAAAGCAAACTTTTTGCAACAAATTTATGTGTCTAGTATAGTGATGCCAAAGCATCTACTGATAAGATGTTTTCATAAAAGAAAGTAACAAGTATTTGTATGAAAGAAACGAAAAAGCCTTAAACAAGTTATCACAAAACCTGGCATAAGTCATTGATATTTAAAAAAAAACGTTAATTTCGCCAGTGCAGTCACCGGATTTAAACCCGATAGAAAACTTTTGGAGTTAGATACAATCTTAGCTCGCCATGTACACAGACTCTCCAAAAGGCGTAAACGAACTGTGGAATAAAGTAAATGAACTTGGGATGCGATTCCAGCGGAAATGGCGGCAAAATTTCGCAACATCATGCCTCTCCGTATACAAGCTCTTAAAAAAGCCAAAGGCTACTGGACAAAATATTGAGTCAGAAAACGAATAAAGTAACATTTGTATAACTTTACAATATTTACTGCTCACTTTGTATATATCAACATGGACTTAAATTTGTTTTTGTTTTTGTTCACTAGAGAACAATAAATTGATGTAGTTAATACTTTTTTTTGTTTGTTTTTAATCAAGTATTTTTTGAAATATCCTAATTTATTTCCAAACTGTGTCAACCCTGTTACAGTTTTGCTCGTCACTGTATATACAAACTCGAATATGCAATTTACATATGCGAATTAGTATTGCTCGAAGATCCCCAATTACCAACTCATACCCAATTACCAACACATACGAATAGTGTTTCACTGGATATGATTTAATTTGGAAAGAAGTCTTCCATCGACGTGTGTGTTGTGGTGAGCACACTTAGAAAGGTATATTTCAAAATTTTATAATTTTACTAGCTGATCCGGCAGACGTTCTCCTGCATAATATTTCAAGCGATTTGTATGGGAGGTACCACGGCCCTTTATCCAATTGGACCGAATAGTAAATCTAAACCACCCAGGGCGCCACCCAAACGCATCCAAAAAAATTTATTCAAATCGGTCCAGAAATTTAGGAGGAGTTCAGTCACAAACAGACGTGCAGTAGAACTATATATAATTTTATTTACTTTCTATTTCTTTTTTATTATATTTATTGTGTGGCCGTCGGTGGTGCAATAGTTAGTGGGCTCGGCTATTGTATATGAGAACGTGGGATCGATCCCTGCTTAGACCACCTTACATTTCTTTCAGCGACGGTCACCTCGCTTAATGATGGCGACGCTATCGAGTATTTAGTAGGAATGCCAAACGGGAAATCCCGAAACCCGAAATCCCGGGATTATTATTAATTTTGAAAAACATAAAACTAAAACCAATGACACAAGTTCAGTGTGGTGTTAGTTTTTGGAAGAGTCGAAAGGTGCACCTCAAGCAAAATGAAAATTGTGCAAAAAGGATTTAAAAACCAATGGCGGCTCTACAAAAGGTTTACTAACACAACCTTAGTTAATTTATATGGTTTACACTTCAAAAATTACAAAATTTATTGCGTCGGGTAGAACATGTTATTGTAGGCAAAGAAAGGAGTTATGGACCCCGACATTTCGGATACTTTTTCCACTAACGTACCGTGTAAACCCTTTGATATCAGTTTTTTGTATAAAACAAGTCATAACATACTCAAAAAATAATGTAGCATTTTTCTATAAGTCGCTTAGTTATCGAGTTATCGCATGTTTACGTTTCTCAAACAAAAATTTAAAAAATTTTTTAAAATAATTTTTGTTTTTGTTTGGAAAAAAATATTCGAAAAAGCGCGAGATGTTTTTTGTAATAATTTTTACTTTTGTTTGAGAAAAGTAAAAAAAATCGATAACTTTTCTAAATGTCAACATCCGATAACTCGATAACTAAGCGACTTTACACGGTTTACACGGTACGTTAATGTCATAACCCTCTCACATATGCGAAATTTCGGGGCCCATAACTCCGAAACTATGAATTTGCCCCGATTTTGTTATTTTACTTATTAGCTTAGAATAACGTATTCTACCCTCCTTGTGGTTGTTTTCTGGAGTGTAAGCCGTAAAATAGACCAGTTCCCAAAAAAATTTTAACATAGAATCCCGAAAATCTCGGGATCGGGATTTCGAAAATCCCGAATCCCGGTATTTTTAAAACCAATTCCGTTTAGCATCCCTAGTACTTAGTAATGAAAAAGCTTCTCAAAATACCATTCGGAACGGGTATAGTTCTATAGTTCACAATCAGTGAGTTTAAAAACTGGAAAGCGCACAGTTCACTTGTTGCGAGGAGCACTACCCAATCCCGCCATGTGATATAATGTTTTTTATATTTGCTTTATATATTTGATAGTATTCTCATAAAAAATACAAAATGATACAAAAATACTAAATGAAGGAAATTGATAATTTAATTGAAAAATTGGGGGAAGATATGGATGATCGAAATTTCAAAGTGCTGCCGTAAAAAAATTACTCTATCAAAAGTTTGAAAATATATTTTTCTGATTATGCTCGTCATGACACGTCGTTTGTGCCAAAATGTATCTTTTCCCCAAACTACGCTAGGAATCGAAATTTTAACGCCCGGAAGAGGACTATAAATACCATCGTATAAAAAAGTTTGACGTTCCGTAATTAGCTCTGCAATACCCATTTACTGCAACCTACCCCCCCCCCCCCCCAGGTTATGTTTTTTAATATTTTATTTACACACTGCAACAAAATGGAGGCAATTGTCTGGGGTCAGAGTGATTCCATTTCGGAATGAAATTCTTAGGTGAAGTACATCCGAGAAGGATAACCTCCCTCTTAGTCCCACTATTTCTTTATAACCTGGTGACATTTTTATTTTGAGTCGAAATAGTATTTTAAAAATGTCCAAAATATGATTGTCAATACGGTAGCGTCCGTCCGTAACGAAGGACACGTAAGGAAACGAGACAGAGGACTAAAAGTTTCTTTCAAAAAATGTCCCATTCAATTTAACTTAACACATCTTATCTTCAAACATTGGGAATTTTCCCAATATTATTTCGGTTCAAAATAAAAATTTCAACAGGCAATACAAAAATAGTGTGACCTGAGAGAGGTCTATCCTTCTGCGATTTTAATATACACACCTAAGGCTCTCATTTATTTTAGTACTTGCGCTTTCCCTGCAGTAGAGTTGATTCCAGGCATCATCACTGCAAGTCCGCGCATCTATCTACTAATGACCAGTTATGCAGTGAGTGGCCATCTTCGTGTCTTGGTTAACTTGTGGTTAAACATCGAATTGTGTTCTTCAGTCAATGGTTAACAATGTTGGGTGGTTAACCTGCAGTCAGAACCAGTTGATTCTGAGAATCACTTTAATGATTGTCAAATGAGAGCTGTAAATTGTCTCAAGTTCATGTTTCTGTATTGAGTATTTGTACACATCGTTAAATTACTGGTACTGGTTAAATTACTTACGACTGGTAATCATAATAAATCCCTAAAACCATTTTTAGCAACCTAATTAGGTTGGGTATTTGATAATATTTTTCGCAATGTAACTCTGATATTGCATCTGCTCGCATTTGTTACTCCTGTTCGTTTAACTGATCTGGTGAGGATATGCTTAAGTCGATTCACCAGACTGAAATTTCTGAGCTGGTTTCATGTTTAATAAGATTTTGGTCCTCGAGTTTATTTTTATACCAAAAATTACAACATATCTAGAATTATCAAGGCCAAATGCCAAATATGAATGTGAATTGGTATTTATTTGCAATTTCGTTGATGATTTTTTTATCATATGAAAAATAAATTTAAAAAATATTGACTTTACATGAAAATTAAAGCGCCTTCTAGCGGAGAAAAATATAGTTTTTTTTAATAAGAGAAATCAAAATTTAATTCCCTTTTCAAAACTGGCTCAAACATTAAAATCGGTTCACCCGTTCTGTTTTGATAGAAATTTGCATAATAGTATTACATTACAAGTGAACCTCCACGGTCCTTCGAAGTTTAAAAATCGATTTTCTCAAAATTCTGACGTTCTGCAGCAAATCGCCGAGACACGTATTTCTTTATTTTAAGCCGTTTTTCACATTTTGTTAACATTTCTCATGTGTACCAACCATTGTCGTACTGTGTAATTAATACGGAAAATTAAAAGATTTAATATGGCTCTTTTAAAATTTACTTCCATTGATTATGTTTTTTTTCCTGAAATGAGGTCTGCTGTCACGTTTTTCTTTTCGGAAAGTTTCAGCTATGCGTTGGTTATCACTATGCGTTGGTACACAAACAAGATATTTGTATACAAATCAAGTTCATGCAAGCTATTTCATATTTTAAATGATATATTTATGTTCATACAATCATCCAAGCCAAAATACATGTTTGGATTTTTTAAAAGATTTAGGTAGATTGTTCTTCGTTCATTTATTCTTTACCTCGTGGCTTAAATTACATTTAATGGCTTAAATCTCTTTCATGATGAATGCCAAAGCAGCATCTGCTTTCCAAAGTTTCATGTCAGTTCGTCATAATGCTCCGACCGTTTCGTTTATTGGATTGAGAACTTTAATTGTTCTATGCAACAAGCTAAATTCTTTAACAGATATTGTTTTCGATCTACTAACACCTTTTTACCAGGCAGGATTTTCAATCTAAAATTAACATGAGCTCTTTTCGTTCTGGCTTTTTCGAAAGGTTAATATATTTCTCGGACTTTTGCCATAAGTGGTCTGATGTGGGATTTTTTTGTAATGCCATTTATTGTTTCTACTAAACAAATGTCGAAAGAATCTAATTCATCGTCATCTTCTAAAGAAAATAATTCCACAATGGCCCATGCTAAAAAATACGGTCCAGACTGAAAGAAAAACGCTTCGTCGCACGGGTGAAACATTTTCGTTAATGTTTTTACGTTGTTATAGTGAAAAGTGTCGTATATCCGACAATTTGGTAGTCGGTGCAACGAAAACTTTCATACTTGACTTCTTTGACAATTTTGCATTTCGTTGGTGCAACAACTTACTCGTTGTTCCTGCAACAATTTTATTTAATTTGAATTTTGTAGAAAAATGGGTTGCAAATTAAAAGAAAGTAAAGGCATGAATTTTAAACTACTGATATTTGGGTTATCTCTTACTTTTTATAGATTAAATATATTATTTATTTATTTTGGAGGTTTGTCAGCATTTTCAGTTGACGAAACAATTTCATTATTGTAACGAAACTAATTTGTATGATAGTATAGAGAGAGAATCAGTCGAAAAAATGAGCGAGCATAAAAAAGAGGCTAGCAAGAAAAAATGGTGAGCGTGAGTGGTGAATCACGTACACATCTTAAATTAGTTGCATTGGAACAATCGAAAGTGGTAGACATATTCCTCCGCCGGAATAATTTAAATAAATTTGTTAAAACAGACTAATTAGTTATACTTAGTAATAATCTTTTATTGTGAAAACTAAATTGTGTGAATTTATGTGATTGCAGTAATCGTTTGTGTAACTTGCGAATCTATAAATCAAATAGATAAATAAACAGAATGCAAGGAGTAACACGACAGCAAAGAAAGTGACGCATCGATAGCAGAAAAACTACCCCGAAATATGTAACCGATCTTTGTGTGTGTATGCGCGTGACGGTACGACCCAATGTGCACAAAAACGGATGCGGATCCGTTACGGGTCCGTTCCGGATCCGTATTAGATTTAAAAAAAGGAATCAGTGCAATCACGAATTTACGGATCCGTTACGGACCCGTTTCTGATCCGTAAAAAATTTAAAAAAGGAATCAGTGTAATCGCGAATTTACGGATCCGTTGCGGACCCGTTTCGGATCCGTAAAAAATTTAACAAAGTAATCAGTGTAATCGCGAATTTACGGATCCATTGTGGACCCGTTTCGGATCCGTAAAAATATAACAAAGGAATCAGTGTAATCGCGAATTTACGGATCCATTGTGGACCCGTTTCGGATCCGTAAAAAATATAACAAAGGAATCAGTGTAATCGCGAATTTACGGATCCGTAACAATTTTAAAACGGAATCAGTGTAATCGCGAATTTACGGATCCGTAAAAAAGTTAGAAAAGGAATAAGTGTAACCGCGAATTGAATAATCCATTTCACTCCCGATTTGTCTCCGTAAAAAAGTAAGAAAAGGAATCAGTGTAATAGCTAATTGAGTTTTTTTAAGAAAAGGTTCTTATGTGGGACACAGAAAAAAATCAGTTTTTAATAAGTTTTTTCGTAAATTACAACTCAATTGAAATCTATTTTTGTTAGAATAGGAGAAAAGCATTGAAAGTCAAATTTCATTTCATGTCATTTATTATACAAAATTGGAACTTTAAAGCATATTGGCCAATTAAACAAGTACAATATGTCACTTATGTAAAATACTACTCAACAAAATGTGATGTCCTAATATGATGTCCGTAACGAGTCCGTAACGGATCCGAAAAACAGACATGAAATCGGTTTTTGAATCCGTTTTTTTGAGAGGAATTTCTACCGCTTGCGGATCCGAAACTGATCCGTAACGGATTCCGCTACGGATACGTTTTATTAAAATACACGGGTCCGCAACGGATCCTAAGATGATGTCCGTAACGAGTCCGTAACGGTTCCGAAAAACGGACATAAAATCCGTTTTTGGATCCGTTTTTTTGGGAGGAATTTCTCCCGCTTGCGGTTCCGTAACTGATTCCGTTACTGATAGAAAGTACGAAGAAGTGAATCCGTTGCGGATCCGAAATGGATCCGTTTGGCACACTGGGAAGTCGCAACAAAATGTTCGTGTTTTAGTCATAATTCGGTGTTGGTATTTGGATTCAGGAAAAAACGAAAGCTTAACATACATTTGTGCGGGCAGTCGAAGTCAATGAAAACGAAAAAGTCAAAGAAACAAAGTGTTTCAAGTACAAAGAACATAAAAAATAACAATTCAACGTGCAGTCAAATGAATCCAATCGAAATTTTAACAAATTTGGTTGAAATATATAAAAGAGCAATTGAAGAAAATGCTTATAGAGCGATCACTGGCTTAATGACGGGGAGATTTGGCGCTACAATTGAATATCAAAACCCTCAACACAACAAAAATTGCATGATTTATCAAAACAATGATGTGGTTCTATGTTAAAGGAGTAGAGCATAGGGGAGTAGAGCTTATGCTCATTAGGGTGGACCTTGTGTCGATATTTTGGTAGATGAGGGCTCTATTCCGTGCCTTTTTGAAAAAAATGACAATGCCGAAAAAAAAAATTAAAAAAAAAAAACATTAGGGGTTGCGCACGAGCCGAGAAAAAGGTCCACTTTGCCAAAATTAGGGGGGAAATTGCCATAGGTCATCAGGGGTCACCCGTAGGGGGGAAGAATGTATGGCCGACCCCCATTAACTTTTTACCGCCAACATTTTCCCCCAAGACACCCACCCCCTATCTCCTCCCCTTAGGGGGGTCACCATACAAAAATGGAGGTTGCTCAGTATTTTCGAAAAACACCATAGGTCATCAGGGGTCACCCCTAGGGGGGCAAAATATATGACCGACCCCCATTAACTTTTCATCCCCAACATCTTTTCCGAACAAACTTACCCTCTATCTCCACTCCTTGAGGGACTCCCCATACAAAAATAAAAGAAGCTGTAATTGAGTAGTACTACTAAGCACTCTTAATATAATATAGTCAAATTAACATATTTTTGTTCGCTGATGGGTATTTCTTGCGGTAAGAATCGATAACATGTAGTAAATACTGTTTCTCTTCTTCGCCTTGACACAGTATTCTATTATAATCTTGTATCATTTTTACTCCTCTTTCGGCAGTGTCGTTCACAACGCGCAAGTTATTTACAATTCTACGACCTTCTTGATAGTCTGCGCGAGATTTCCAGGTTGCTGGATTTGCAAGAATGAAATCTTGCGATATTCCAAATCGTACAAATAAATTTTTGGTATTATGAGAGACGAAGTTGCCCAAGTCTTTAGCCAAGAATTCCTCATTCACATCTTTGAATTTCACCTCGATTTTTTTAACGCTGGTGCTTTTGATTACGACGCGAGGAGCTGGGGGAACCGGGTCGTCTTCTTCACCTTCTTCGTCTTCTTCATCTTCTTCACCTTCTTCGTCTTCTTCATCTTCTTCACCTTTTTCGTCTTCTTCATCTTCTTCACCTTCGTCATTCTCATTTTCTAGCAATGCTTGGGCCATTTTGGCCTTCAACTCATTTGAAACCTTGTCATCGAAAAAGGCAAGGGCTATGTGCTCATCGGCGAGATACCATAGGTGACCGATAAATTTCTTTATCATTACCCGAGATAAATCCTGGTCAACGGACTTGTACTCGACGATGTCCTTCAAAAACTTCCAATCTTGATTCGGCGCCTCAGCTGCTCGAGAAGAACCAAACCATGCCTTGACGTAAAGTCGCACCACAAAAATACAAACGTGTCGAATACCATTCAATTCACATACAGATAAGTGAAAAGTTCTCCGAAACAAAAACATCTTGAGGCTGTAAATGGCTTTTGCCATCCATCGAGCATGGGAAACGGGTCCTGGAGGTCGTAAATGGTAATTCTCAAGTTTTTCACCCAGAAACAAAAGAATTAATTGTAGCATTTCTTTGTAGTCATCGCGAGGGTGTTTCTCCTTCAATTTTCTGACGACTTGATCGTCTATCAAGCCAGAATGGAATGGTTTAACATTTACAGCGTCCCATTCCTGTTTGAAACGGTCAAAGCAAGGAACGCCTGGTGCACTGGTCTTTCCCATTTTTGTCTCAAAAACTTCCCTTAGCACCAGTTCGTATACGTGGTGTCTGCAAGGTAAATATAAGATTTCTCTCTCCAACAGCCGCTCAAGAGCAACTGCGGCTCCGGAGAATGGGCCACTGTTCGTTGATGTCGTGTCGAAAGAAAGTCCTTGTATTCGATGTGTCATATGCCAAGATGTCAACAGTTGATAAACGGCATGTGCTATTCTCCGGCCTTTTCCTTTCCCATCTTCTACTTTGGGAACTCCAAGAAGTTGTTCTCCGTACGAGACAATTACCGGTAGACGGTCCACCTTCTTTGTACCCACAAAATCCAAAAGCATTTTGCCATCCCAATGGACTACGAAGGATTTAGCTGCGACAAGCTGCAGAAGAATGAAACGCGTTGAAGAATAAGAATTCTGAATGAGAGCAAATAAATCTATGCGATCTTACTTCTGGATTGTCTTTCACATAACTCAGCATGTTCTCTCGATTTGAACGCCGACATCTCCGAAGCGACGTACAGTTTATTGTGTATTGTTGAGGATCGCGTCCAAATGCTTCTGCCGCCGCTATCATAATGCCGACCGCGTCTCGGTCAGTCACTTTGCACTTGTCCAAAGCTGATAGGACTCGTTCAGTAAAACATTGTTTGTAACCTCTTCTGTCACCAACATTTGACGGGCCAGCTTCTGCCGGGAAGTTTTCGTCCTGTCTCCCATTATCATCACTGCTGCTTGAAAATTTAACCACTGCAATTGAACGAATTTCATTTGAATATAAACATTGGACGAACACACAAAGCGCGAAATAGCTTACCGCCTTTAGCGAACCGATCTCTACTAGATTCCGTTGCACGTTTGCGTCGCAACTCTTCTTGTTCTTCGAGCTCAGCTTTTTTTTTCCTCGTTCTTTCTTTTTTTCTTTTTTTCTCTAGTGGACTCAGTCTTTCTGTGAGATGACTTTCTTAAAGCATCCCACTCATCGTGCAACGCAGCTATTTTTCTTGTAACATCTCCTCTGGCTTTCGTCGGAATAGCTGCTTGGCGCCAAAAAATCATCACTGCGTCCGCGACTATAACCGCACTATTTTTCTTCGACATGTTTCGTTTGCGAATGTTGAAGAAATGCATTCTTAGCACTTGCTTCTTCGACGGTAATTTGTTCCCCGTAATATTCATGCTTGGATAACCAATCAAAAAAATATCGTCGCGCGATCTAAGTCGTGTTGTCATCTTAACTTTTAAAAAACGGGAGAAAAATCAATTTACTTTTCGCGGTCGTCGGCACTTGTTGAATGACAACAATCGATGAATGAACTGCTATTTATAACTACTACGTATTTTGCAATATTTTACTGCCAGGTACTGATGAATGGGGGCATCTGCTAAGGGTGCCTATGTACCTGATTCAGCACGTGTGCGTTTCAAATTTTTCAAGACTTTCCAAACAATGACCACTCTTGAATATTGGTGGAATTTCTGTAAAAAAATCAAAAAAAATCAAAAAAATCTCGATATTGTGCAACTGTAAATACATAGATTTTCAGTATTTTTGTATGGGGAGTCCCTCAAGGAGTGGAGATAGAGGGTAAGTTTGTTCGGAAAAGATGTTGGGGGTCGGTCATATATTTTGCCCCCCTAGGGTTGACCCCTGATGACCTATGGTGTTTTTCGAAAATACTGAGCAACCTCCATTTTTGTATGGTGACCCCCCTAAGGGGAGGAGATAGGGGGTGGGTGTCTTGGGGGAAAATGTTGGCGGTAAAAACTTAATGGGGGTCGGCCATACATTCTTCCCCCGTACGGGTGACCCCTGATGACCTATGGCAATTTCCCCCCTAATTTTGGCAAAGTGGACCTTTTTCTCGGCTCGTGCGCAACCCCTAATGTTTTTTTTTTTAATTTTTTTTTTCGGCATTGTCATTTTTTTTCAAAAAGCACGGAATAGAGCCCTCATCTACCAAAATATCGCAAAAATGTCATTTCAAGGTCCACCTTAATGCTCATGGTAAGTACAGCATAGATATGTACATACATATCTTAAATAGAAATCTTAACTATAAATTCCTCGTATATGTTTTTAATTGCAGGACCTGAATATGACGGCCACAATAACACTCAACCCCTCGACTACCACAATCTTCTCCAGACGAGTGTTTCAACATGGAATGATACGAGTATTTATTTAGCAAATAAATTTTCGAAAACAAAAATAAAAAAAAATTTTATCAAACCATCTGCAATGTAATACTAACAGTGTATTTATGTACAATTGTCAATAAATAAATTCAAACACACTTCAAAACATTCATTGCAGCAATGAAACAAAATCATTGTAGTAATGAAACATATTCATTACCACAATGACTCAAATTTGTTGCACTAATGAAACAATTCATAGCAGCAGTGCACAAATTCACTGCAGCAATGAAGCAAACTCCTTGCAAAAACTATACCTATTCATTGCAACAATGAAACAAATTCAATGCAGCAACGTAACAAATTCGTTGCAATAATGAAGCAAATTCATTGCAGAAACAACCATACTTTCACCACAGTAACGAACAATTTTCAGTTGATGAACACATTTTCATAGCGGGAATGAAAATGAAAGTTGTTGGGGTGATGAACACTTTCATCCGTGTGACGATGCTTTTCCGTTCAGTGCAGAAACATATTGCAGGATCCATGTACCATTGATTTTATGCATTGAAAATCTGCTGCTTTTTTGTTTCTTTGTTGTCTATCACGTTTTTGTTTTCAGGGGTTTTCAATAAATAAATGTATATTTGTGTCGCAAAACCATGTATTATAACCTATTAATCATTGTGTCGCTAACATGTAATATTGTGTTTGGACACAAGTATAGTATATTTGCGACAAGCTACAAACACGTAATATTTGCATCCAAACAACAAAAAAGGGGCAGATTTTTCAGCGTGCATCAGATGGTGTGGTTCATAACTAAAAAGTGCAATATAGCGAGATAGACGTACAATTGGGGCTTTGGAGCTGTATGTTTTAAATTTTTACCATTGACGGCGCTCCGTTCGTAGTAAACCCGACAATGTCTTCGACAAACTGAATTACATTAAACGCCCTTCAATAAGTTGGACCGAATTTCTGCTGTTCCAACCTTATTTAATCTTACTAGTCCGATGTTTAACAATTTTTTGGTACAAATTAATTTTGTCTAATTCAATAGACTTGTTGCCAATTTCAGACCACTAATTTTAATTTAAAGCCCGAAAACTCAAGTCCCGGGCTTTTTTGAGAAAATTTCGGCCCGGGCTTTCGGGATTCGTGAAATCCCGATTGACACCCCTAGTACCGACTAGGGTTGACATTTCCAGAATGTAGAAAAACAGTACATTCAGAAAGAGAAAAGAGTACAAATAACAAAAAATAGTATTACATTAAGTAATTTTTATATTATGTTGTTACTACTGTTACACAACACAACATAATTATTTACATGTGCTTGAAGCGCTATGGCGTTCTACTACAGTATATAAAAGGATTTACAAGTATTTGTAAAATATCAATCACATCTAAGTTTATTTCTCATTTTTTATTCTCACTATACCTAAATGTACCATATGGTATTTTATTGTTTTTCGCTTTGACACATGGTAAAATGAGTATGGTAAACTCATTAGGACATCTGTTTTGAGCTGTTTGTTCTTGTTTTGGTGTTTCACTTATATCAAATTCACATGAATTTTGTTTTTGTACTTTTTTGTTTAATTTTACAGTAGATACACACATGTAGAAAATTTAACAGATTAGGAACAACAAACAAAAGCAAAGTGCGTGTTTTTGTTGCCTAAAATTACAACAATTCCTACTGCGTTTACCTTACTTATTTTAACATGCTTTGACACTTAAACATAGATAAAGAAAATATCTATGATATTTTCTAGATGGAGCTGAAAGCAATAATTATAACGTTTGATCCCAAACCAAACATACCTACCGAGATGTATTTAGAACAGGTGATAGCAGTAGGTATTGTAGGCAACATCAAGAGGCATTTTGTTTTTGTTTGGTGGGTCGATTCTGCAAAAGTCAACACAAACGAATACCAACAATAATAGTACACCAAAAAAGCACATAACCAAAATGCATTTGAATTAGAAAGTGGGGAACACAACGACATGAAAAAAACTAAATTAGTTGTTCGAATAGCACAACCTGAAAAATGATTCTATTTTTGTATTAAAAAAATGCCCCACATTGTTGAATAAACGTCAGTGAAAGTAATGAGAAACGTCAATGAAAGTTACAAAACGACAACACACCACCTAGTGGCAGTACTTCACAACGCCTGTGAGATATCTACTTATTTCCTTTATCTATGCACTTAAGTCTCGATAAGTGTTGCCGCTCGCACCTATGTTGCCCTCTCACTAATGGAGAGTGGTATGTATATTGATTTCACAGTAAGGGCGCTCGCACTATATCTAATATATTCACTCTTAGTTTCAAACAGAAAACCGATTCGAGTAGCTTTTCACACTCATTATATTTGTTTTAGTGTAACTCTCTTTTGTCAATCGGTTCTATATAAAGGGTTTTTCAACAGAGACGCTACAAAAGTAAATCGATAGGGACAGCAAACGACGGCATATTTTTTCCCGCTCTTTTGACATTTCTCTTCAGTAAGGTTTGCCATTTCATCATGGAAAGATATACGAGCCAACAACGAGTCGAAATTATTAAAATTTACTACCGAAATTTGGAGTCAGTGGCCTCAACTTTAAGAGCGCTACGTCCAATTTATGGTCTTCAGCGATGTGGCTAATTTCTGGCTGAATGGCTTCGTCAATAAGCAAAATATGAGTTATTGGTCAGACAGCAATCCACACGTAATCCATGAGTCATCATTGCATCCCGAAATAATTTCGTTTTGGTCGTAATTATGGGCCGGCAGCGTCATTGGGCCGTACTTCTTCCGTCATGGTCAAGACCGGCAAATTACTGTGAATGCGAATCGCTACCGTTCAATGATAACCGAATACTTTTGGCCCCAATTGGATAATATGGACTTGGAGGACATGTGGTTCCAACAGGACGGCGCCACAAGCCACACAGCGAATGCCACCATCAATTTATTGGAAACCAAGTTTGGTGAACGTGTTATCTCACGAAATGGGCCAGTCGATTGGCCGCCTCGGTCGTGCGATTTGACGCCGTTAGATTATTTTCTGTGGGGCTACGTCAAGTCTATGGTCTATGCCAACAAGCCAGCGATGATTGATGAACTTCGTACGAATATCGAACGTGAAATTGCAGCAGTATCGGCCGATTTATGCTTGAAAACCGTCGAAAATTGGGTTCAGCGTCTGGACTTCTGTGACCGTCGGTGGTGCAATGGGTAGTGTGCGCGCCTCTTGTACAGGAGATCCTGGGTTCGATCACCTCGCTTAGTGACGGTGACACTATCGAGTATATAGCCATGAAAAAGCTTCTCAAAATACCGTTCGGAATCGGCGTAAAACTGTAGGTCCCAATCAATGAGTGAAAACTGGAAAGCGCACAGCTCAGTGATTGTGAGAAGTTCTCCCCGGTCCCTTCATGGAATGTAATGGGAAACCATTTATTTTTATTTTATGTCTGAACTTCTGCAAGCGTGCCCATGGTGGCCATGTAAAAGAATCGAGTTCTATACATAATGGCATCGAACGTACTTTCACGGGAATAAAGAATTTCATTGGTATCTAAAACCGGTTTTGTTTTATTTAAAAAAACTTTTGTAGCGCTCTTATTGAAAAACCCGTTATGTACTCGTACAACTTTAATATTTTCATAATCTCTATAATAGCTCTCTAATGTGTGTAAAAAACCTTCCATTCTGATGTAAATCGTGAATAAAATAAGTTCGAAACTGAGACAAAGTATTTTAATTTTCGAAGACATTCCTGAAAAAGAATCAAATCTTTACGCAATTGCTAACATGAGCAGGAAGACCGAAAAGACTACTGTGGAGCTTAATAAATTGTAATAAATTAAATATTATCAGTAGGATCGCAGGAAGACCGTAAGGACCACTGATTCATCAAATCCGATAAATAAAAACTATTAGGAAATACCATTCCAAACAATTTACTATTTTTTATTTTATCAAATTTGTCGCGGTCGGGGGAGAAGAAAGATGAAGTCCGATTTGTCTGAAAATTTTATCACTTCTTAACATTACCTCCACCAATCCCACTAAGAGTCGAATACGAATCGTAATATGTAATCACTCTAGAGGACTTCAATAAAATTTAGTGTCAAATTTCATATTTTAGAAATTTCGGATATGGGTTAACCATATCAAATAAAAACTTTTAAGTAAGTCCTGTTTGTTTAGAAAATAAAGTTACAAATATTTGTAACATTTTTGAATAGAATAATTTGCGGAATTGTAGAATTCTTTCCGGCTTCAGTCTTTAAAAATTTATAAAATTCGCTACACTTGTATCCAAAGTTTGTCTATACAATCAACTTACTTTCCAAATTTTCTATTAGGAGTCGATTTCTGTCTTTTCTCCAAAATGACGTTTCCAAACGTCTTACAATAACACTGTGCAACACAAATTTTGGGGGTGAACGATTCCTTCGCCAAATGATCACACTAGGTGAATATAGTAGAACCCCAAAAATTTAGACCGCTGTGTGGCTACACTTTTTTGTTATGGGCGTGGCAAGTTTGAATATTCTTATCCGATACTGTCCGAGATAAATTTAAAAATCGAGTATAAATATTGAACTGAGCGAATTCTTGTGATTATTTAGGATTTCTTGATCTAAGGATTATTTTTCAAATGCTCTGTTTCAAAGTTTAAAGGGTTCTTTTCAAGCTTTGTTCAAAAAGTACCAAAAATGTACACTAAAATCACCTCCTACGTCTTCACAATGTTTTACGAATTTCCTCATTAAATTTAATTATTGGTCGTCATAGAAAACTGAATCAAAATGACCAGCAAAATATCCAAATGTTCTACCAGTTAATAGTGGAATTGATTTCACTAGGGGATTTCGCAGACGAGAATCCTTCATCATGAAGTTGCATCTGTCTTTTTAATCCTCTTTTAATATTTGAAATCTTGAAATCTTAAAATCTAAATCTGGAATGTATTTTGAACACACTATGTTCTATGTATACTAAGCTTAAGAAGGTTCTCTTTATTGTTTATATTTACTTAGTATATACGTAAGTCCACCAAGTCAAAATCAAAATTGGTATAAAACCTTTTTAAAAAAATATCAAGGTCGATGTGTTAACACCTTTTTGTTACACTATTACATCTTGTACCGAGTTTCTCAAAGAAAATCTTGTAACGGGTTTCTTAAAGAAAATCTAGTAAAGATTTTCATTAGGACAATTTTGCAAAGGTTTTCATTAAGAAAATCTTGTAAAGGTTTCCATTAAGAAACTCCTGTAAAGGGATCCTTCCATTCAGAAAATCTTGTAAAGTTTTTCTTAAATTTTCTAAAGGTTTTCTTAAATCTTGTAAAGGGTTTCTTAAGAAAATCTTGTTGATTTAAGAAAACCTTTACAAGATTTTCCTAAATAAGGTTTTCATAGAGTTAATCTTGAATGGTTTCTTAGAGTATATTTTATAGAGATTTTTATGATTTTCACAAAATCATGTAAAGGTTTTCTTAAAAAAATCTTGTAATGGTTTTCGTAAAAAGCACTGTAAAAGTTTTTTTGAAAAAATTTTTAGATTTCGAATAGATTTATAGATTTTTTATAGAAATTCTTGTGCAGTGTTTCTTGAAGATAATATTGTAGTTTTTGGAACAAAGTTCCTTATGGCACGTTGCGGGGTGGGGGCTATACGAAAAAATTAAACAACTTTTGTTTTAAAACTATTGTAATCTTAACCATTATTATCAACTATATTGTTTACGATTGCTTTGGTTTGTATCTAGACTAACTAGATGTCTCATATATGTTGGGAAATTTCTTGTTTAAGGGGAAGTTCTCTAGGTGTTTTATATGTTCACAATTTTTGGTCTTTATGACAAGAGCTACAACTTTCCCTCAGAGAGTAAATTAAAATTCCGAACGGTTTGCAAGATATGAGCCTGACAAAATGATCACTTTTTTGCAAAAATTACACCGAGGCCCCAAACCTTTGGGGCCCATAAAAAAAAGTCCATGACTTTGGGCAAAACTGGGAGAAACGGTTTTTTTTTGGTCTTTTATCACGTAGTGGTGTCCGTATATGGTTATATTTTGTCGTGTTGCACTGTGTAATTCCACCAAGCCAAAAACAAAATTGGTAAAACCTTTTTAAAAAAAATCAATAGTGGTATTCATGCAAACAAGAAAACCTAGAAGTTTTGCTCAACGAAAGTTTGCCCCGAAGCATTTCATGAGGCACCGAACAAAGTTGCTCCGTGTATCTATGCAGCAATTGTCAAAAGGTTGTTCAGCAAATTTGCCTCGAAAACTTTCCACTTTTGTGCAACTCGCTTTGTATGGGAAATTTGTTTGTTTTAACGTTTGCTATGCAAGTTTACAATGTTTTCGAGTTTACGAGGTTCTTTCGAGCTTTCATGAAGACCACTAGTGAGTGTGCGAACTCACGGGCGATGTGTTAAAACCTGTTCGATATCTATGAACACATTAGTAAATGTAACATCGGAAAATAAAAAAAGAATAGTTTTTGTGCTGAAAGCTCTCTTGCTAATGCACTTTCTTTTTCCATACATCTGCTTTAACATTAGATGTAATATTGTTAAAATAAATAAAGCAGTATTTAGCTCACAGAAATAATTGATTTTGTTTTGTCATAAACAGAGCGACGGTAAAAAGTATTGAATAGTATAAAGAACTTATTTCACTCTTTTTCCGCTCTCATGTAGAGTGTCTGAGTAAAAGACCATAAATGAGTCTTATTCTCTTTATAGAATATTTCAATATAAATGCACCATTTCTACAATGTTATTACATAAAACAATACAAAAGGCATAAATGTTTCAAAAGGCATCAATGTTTCAGATCAAAATTATGAATGGACCAAGTTATGACAAAAAGAGAGTAATACGTTTTGAATCATTAGTCAGATGTCGCCAATACTTTTGCGTCATACAATTCGTTCCATGAGTTCTCTATACTATTCAATACTCTTTGGTGACGACGACCATCATACTTATTTTCAGGCAGAGACTATTGTTGTACAACAGCCACGTGTGTGATGCTAACGCTGTGTGTTGTTTGCTTGTGTTCACTTTGATAGATTGTCCTAGCCGTGCCTATAGATGATAACACATCAAAAATTGGAAGAATTGATGTATGTACTTATATGAAACAATTTAGTTTTTGAAATGTGGAATATAATAAAGAAACATCTCGGTCGAAAAGAAACACATATTGATGCCACCACTTCATATCCAACTTGGAGTGGTAAAAAATTGCATAATAACTGTTGCCAAAGGTGAAGAAGTACTTGATTGTCAGAAAAATATTTTCAAACGGATAACCGTAAATAAATTAAAGAACTGTAGGATTAGGTAAATTCTTAATCAATATATATTATGTATATTAATTTATCCATACAAGGCATTCTGAATGGTTCGCATGTACACAAATTAGTGAAAACTGAACTATTCAAAAATTAATTAAACAATGATCAATTGGATGCGTGGAACGCAATACAAAATGTATACTCATCGGGTTGTTAGGAAAACACCGTTCTGCGTATTACCAAGTATCTGTCGCAAATATTTTTGCAAATAATTTCGACAGTAGGTGTACTTTGCCTCCGAATCAGATGAGCACGGGGAACGCTATCACCAAGTTGCCTTGCGGTTTGAAAGGCGGTACTACTTACATATTTAAAGCTGTAGTATTTCATGTAATTGCAATACATTAAATGATTACAGATACAGAGGAAAAAGGTCTCCACGGGCAATACTTTGGGCGATATGTTGGTGTAGTAACTATATGTTTCAGGACGAGGAAATTGAAGATGAGGAAGTTGGAGAGGACCCAAATGGATCACAAAGTTAGTTATTTGACATAGATACTGAGGAACAATCTGGTTAATATTGAGCTTATATTTTGTTTGTAAAAAATTAAAATTTTTCATAAATAGATCAACTCTTCTATAGTTTAACAAGTGTTTTATGGTATTTTATTTTTTCACTTTTAGTGGAATTTTGTGACTTTTTTGAATAGGGACTAAAGGACACAAAAACAGTAAAGAGAAACTTCTTGAGTAACAATATATCGTCGCTGGCATGCTATTTTGGTCCAAGTGCCATTTTCAGTATTTTGAGTTAAAGATGTGTTTCCAGGTTTTTTGGCCTACTCTTTCAGAATCTGTAATTATTTTTTTATCTCTTTCAGTTTTGGAGATACATCGACGTATTTTTGATCCATATCCACTTTAGTTTGAAATTTTTTGTGTATTGTAATCCATATACATGAGTATGGCGTTTGGATCAAAAATACTACGTAATTGAACACTTGCAATAAGTTTTAATCAATTTCAATATAATACGACAAAAATCAGAAACATTCGTGTATAATGGCATTCTTGAACTATTTTGCCAATAGTAAAATTAACAAGTAGTCGCAGTATATACAACAACAACTGTGAGCAACAACCACAGGCATTTTGTTTTTGTTTCGGCTCCCCATATGTCAAATTCAACACGTATATATACCAACAATAAATGTAAACACAAAAAGTACAAAACAAAACTAATGCATCTGACAGACGTAGCGAACAAAACAACATGAACAAATTGAAATCAGCTGGCTACTGAGACTACTTCATGGTAAAACAAGTAAGGTAAACGCACTAGGAATTGTTACAACAAACACAGGCATTTTGTTTTCGTTTGGTGTCCTTAATCTGTTAAATTTTCTTCATGTGTGTATCTACTGTAAAAGTAAACAAAAAAAGTACACAAACAAAATGCATGTGAATTTGACATAAGAGAAACACCTAAGCAAGAAATATGTTGAAATCAGCTGTTCTAACGAGTTTACCTTACTCATTTTACCATGGACTACTTGATAATATTACTATGATTTTGCCATAGTGTAATAATATAAGTGGAAGCATAAGCCCAGCTGATCAGGCATTTTGTTATCGGGTTGTTTCTTTTTATCATTCTTTGTTTACGTAATACACTCGAAGTGTCAAACTTGTCGCATCATTTGTTTTGAATCTTCCTTGCCCTCTTTGCTTACGCTGGTCGTTTCACCGCCTGTAGTTTTTTTGATGGCTAAAAATATATAGAAGAAGTAACTAAAATTACCTACATACATATGTATGGACTTACTGATGGATACTTACCAATTTGGATCTTAAATGCGTTCCAACTTTCTGCCTATTACTTTTTTTTAATACATGTAATTCTATGCATGTGATTATTTACTTTGGCGTTTTTCCTTTGCCTCTCTTCGTATATAAAATGATTTTGACATATCGAGTGTATTGTCATAACAATAGTACAACAAAATTCTGTCAAAATCGTTTATTATTACAACAACACGCCACGCGTCGACTTATATTATTAGACTATGGATTTTGCCAATATTATTAAATAATATGATTGGCAATGCCTTTGTGTTGCCAATAGTCTTGATAAAAATGTTTACACATTTGGGCATTTATTAAAGCGAAGTTGGTCATTTCTGTTAAGAAGCGTTTCCGGTGTTATCTTATCGGTCTTTTAATTTGTAACTTCAAGGAGAGTGGACGCAATTTAAAGCTACTGGTGGTAAGTTAAATATTTGTGAAGAACACAGTGATAATATAAATTTGTGGAAAATTAAACTAAAATATTAAGCAAGTGATGTGTGAATAAATGTATTTTTTTTAAATGTTCAAAACGTGTATAATTTCAGTGTAAATAGTGAATCCGAGTTTTCAGCCGACGGACTCGAAATATAGGAGGGAATTTAAGGCAAGCGGGAGCACGATACATAAATAATAAAAATGCGGAAGTGCCATCTAGAAAAATTTTGCCGCCATGCATAGAAAACTGTTTCTTGCAATGCAACCGCAACTTTGCCGAAGAAGATAGGTCCAACATTTTTAAAAAGTTTTGGAGATTAACGGATTCTGAAAATTTGGGTTTCTATTTTAAATTTGAAACAACCAACCCCGTTCATAGACACCGTAGCAAAGGACCAATAATAAAACGAATAAATTATAAGTATTATTTCCAAGTTTATTAGCGCATTCACCGAGTCTGTCGGCTATTTTTTTTTAAACACATTGAATATTGACAAAAGGAGAATTTACTACGCATTTAGCAACCCTCAAGATGAAAATAGTGGCGATCCAAAACCTAACAAACGAGGCGCATACGTAAAAAAGTTACATCTGATGAACAACTTTCTACTGTCCGCAAACATATTGAAAGTTTTAAAACTATCGAGTCACATTACTGCCGTTCTAGCAGTAGCAGAACGTATTTAGAAATCGACCTAAATATGACAAAGATGTATAAACTTTATTTAGAAAGGTGTGAAACTCCTGTAAAAAAAGGTATTTACGTAAAAGTGTTTAAAACGGAATACAATATAGCCTTCTATAAACCGAAAAAGGATATTTGTGACAAATGTTATATGTACCGAAATAACGAGTATATATGTGAGAAAGACAAGTTACATCGTATAAGTCATATAAAGGAAAAAAACTTATGTAAACTTGAACGAGATAATGATCGCAAAAATATAGATTCTAATCTTGGAGTATTATGTTATGATTTACAAAAAGTTTTAGGCTTACCCAAAGGTAATTTTTACATATTTTCTGCATGCCTAGCATAAATAGAATTGTAGCTACAAATTAAATTGATATAATCGGAAAATAATATTTCTTTGTAGGAAACGCATATTCTTTCTATTAGAAATGAAAGCTGAACGCGTTTAATTTAACAGCAACACTTATATTATCGAACAAAACAAAAGTTACTTACTGCAGTATTTGGACAGAATGTCATAGTGGGAGATCTGGCAATGATATAGCCAGTGCTTTAAACTGCATATTGTCACGAATGGTACAGGACTATCAGCACTTAACTCGAATGACACTATGGAGCGACTCTTGCGTTCCACAGAATAAAAACCAAATAAATTCGACGCCAATTAAAACTTTTTTAGGAAAAAATAAACATATACAACAAATTGTTCAAAATTTTCGGAGCCCGGACATTCATGTATTCAAGAAATTGATTGTGTGCATTCGGTAATTGAAAGATATTTAAAACACTTAGAAATTTATAGTCCGACACATTTTATTCAATTACTATCTAAAATATTAAATGAAAAAACTAAGTTAATTATAATTAAAATAATCCCCGACGATTTTAAAACTTACTCTGTACTAGGAGGGAAGTTAGAGTACAAAAACATACCGTTTTCTAAACTAAAATACATTTTCTACGAAAACAGTGTTGAACGTATGCATTCATTACAGTATAAAATGTCATTTTCTGAAGAAGCATACAAGACAATAAACATTCTAAAAACTTCTCGTAGACATAATATTACATGTCTTGAAAATATTTTTGTATCTGATATTTCGATATCCCAAAACGCCCTATCGGAGAAGAGAAAATTAGTGATATTACAGAGCTTTTATCTTTTATTCCAGCAGAGCATCAACATTGTATAAAAACATTGTTAAAATTAAAATAGTTTTGTAATTTTATATTATGTATTTCTAATGAAGCTAACAATCCTTTTTTAATTAAAGAAAAAATTTAATGACATTTCCCGATTTATAAAATCAATAAAATAATATAATATATGAGCATTTCCAGAGAAAGTGCCACCCTATGTCACATCACCTCACCCTCGTTAATTGGTTATATTTTATGACCTTGTGGTTCGATTATTTTCTATTCTTTTCTTAAATACAGAATGTAAGTAACTACATATTTATTAAAAGAAAATAAGACAATCAAACAAACTGGTCCAAAAATATAAGTAATTATCGAGAGTGACGTGATGTGACAAAAGGCTGGCCTTTCTGTGGAAATTCCCATATATATTAATAATCAGGGCTCGGATTGTGATGACCTAAAAAACAATGAAAAATGACGGAAAAAACTGAAAAATACCCCCAAAAAACCTTAAAAATTACCCAAAAATTTTAAAAATGCCCTTAAATTAAAAGTATGTATTATAATAAATTTATTAAAAATTATTTAATATATATTTATTTTTAGTTAATTTTGGTCTTTGTTTGCGTTGCAGTAAATAACTAAATACTTTTTTAAATTATCGAATAGGAATGATCTTCGATTGTCACTTAAAATGTTTTTAAACATTGAAAAACTTCTCTCTACGTCGACACTCACAAGAGGAGCATATTTAAAACAAGTTATGTCGTAAGAATTAATTTCATTTAGGTCTACATTTTCGAAATGTTCACCACCTAAAACATCAGAAATAGAACATAAAATTTTGTATCTATGGTCATACTAACAAAACAAATACATCTTCTTCTTTTTATTAACAATCACAGGCCGTGAGCTTTATTTGTCTGAATAAAACAACAAATACATGTTCAAACAGCATAGCTTTATACATGGTGCAACTATTACAAGGTAGTAGCACGAGCACAGCTGACTGCTTGTGTAAATTCCTTCGTTATGTACTTGCATATAGAATTGCCACATTGAAATATTGAAAATTTTAATAAATTTTTACTTTTTTAAATTAAAAACTAAAAAAATTAGAAAAACATAGTTAAATATGACATAAAAAATGAGAAAAAATTACTAAATCTAGCAAAAATGATATAAAACCAAAAATTAACAAAAAATGACAAAAAAATTAAAAAGATGACATATCATCATAATCCGAGCCGTGTTAATAATATATCAACGCATTAACATTTTGTTTCACTTTAGTTAAATGTCATGGGTCGTAAGTAATCAATAAAAAAAATTAGCTTGTATGATTCATACTCGTAACCACTTTGATCCACCTAATACAAAATCTCTCAAAACGGAACATTAGGTTGGATACGGATCAAAAGTTCGATTGGCATTGCGAGTACTTCTATATTTTTTATAATTATTTTATAATATTTTTTTAAGCGAAACAAGATACTTAGGGTAAAACACACTGAGTTGAGTATTTGAAAAAATTCTATCGACACATTTTTGATAAAATCTATTCTAAACTTTGAATGCGTTTTTCTTCAATAGCAGAAAGTGGCATTTGGATCAAAATAGCACGTCAGTGACGATATGTGTAGGACATAGTGTGTTCAAAATGAACCATTTCAGATTTAAATTTAAAGATTCATATTCAATTTCATGATGAAGGATTCTCGTCTGCGAAATTGGTAGAATATTTGAACATTTTGCCGGTGTAACTTCGATTTTGAAATGTTTTCTCTCATACACAAATAAAATATCGTTATACTTTACTTAGGTTTTATGCTAATACCAACGTTAATAATTTTCAACAACAATTTCTTTTGTCACCTTCAATTACCCGTTCAGTACAACTGACATTTTTCTTTGGGTGTATACGGACATGTTATTGGCCTTGAGTTACATCGGTGCATCTTGCGTACGATGATGTTGAAATTCAGAAATTAAAGATTATGATTCGCAGCATGTTGCACGACATTATACATACATAAATGTTGACAACGTATGTAAGCTACAATTCTGGCAATAAAGATAACAACGATTTGGTTTCTAATTCCGTAGTGAATTTGACAGCATACATTCAAGTTAAATAGTACAATTTCGATAAAAACGGCAATGTTGGACTATATTGAAATTCGGTACTATTTTGTCCAAATATTCCGAAGGCTGAAAAAAGGGGAAAAATAAAGGGCATAAAAGAGAAGCAGCTGTGTTGCGAATGAAACCCGCGGTTTTCATACCGCTATCGAAATATTATCGATTCCCACAGTATGGCCCGAGTTGATTTTTGAGAGAAAGAGAATTACAACTTCCTTTTTGTTGAGACGCAGCATTGGATCGGATGGAGAAACTACTGAGACAAATGGTTCTGACATTCAAAAGTGTGAACAAGTAATCAGCAAACATATTGTCATCAAACCGAGTATTTATGTAAATATCTCTGAAACTAAAACCGAGAGCGTAACTTACACTTTTCTAAAGGTATATTTTAATACTGTGTCCACCCCATAGCCTACAATAGTAATAAATTATTTTAATTATTAGGCTTCATTAATAATAATCCAATCCCAAGTTGTAAATTGTCTGGAGTCACGCTCAATATTCTGTGATAAAAATCAGCGTATATAAAACCAACGGCAATAAACCCCAACATAGAAGTAACCTCGCTTAATAACTGATATCCCAAATTACAACCTAGCTCGTGGGATCTACGTGATCGGTCATCTGGTTAAGGGATCTACTTCATTGCAGCTGCTGCTGTCTTGAAAATTGGCTGCGGTCTTGAAAATTGGAATTTTTTCTTTCTGCCCGCACATTATTTGTTTATATTTATGTCAAATCGGCAACCCCTGGATAACTGCAACTTGAGACATACTTGCGGGCAGAAAAGTCTTTATATGATCCACTACTACTGCTGAGACAACGAGCTTAATAAGAAATTGAAAGAATCACAACTTGATTGGTACACCAGTCGGGTGATGTACTAAACCCGGATTCAATGAGGAATTCAAGAAGTCAGTAAAGTGCGCAAGAATAAGACACATGTGTTAACAAATTTAAAACTAAAATTCTATTAAACAGAAGAAAAAACACAAGTTAAATCACATTAGAAAGTGAAAACAAAATCGTATTAAGTTGTGATAGATTCGTTCGTATTAAGTTGAAGTGTCTAAACAAAAACCTAGAAGGAAGTTAAGTTTTAAAGTAACTTTTTGACAAACCTCAACGATAATACCAAATAGCACACCCAAAATAAAAAAATAATTAGCTTAATAAATTCTATACAGTATCAGAGGTTCGACAAATACCACAGAGATGAAAGATAACCTAAATAACTAAACTCTAATTTTTTACCCCGATTTTACTTTATAGCTACAAGAACATACACATCATCGACAAACTTTTGAACCGCTGAGGCCTCAACGTCGTCAATATATGTTTGGGTGAGTTTTCAAATATTATTTATATTTAATTATTCTTGTAAACTAGTGTATAAACTAGGAAAGAAATAAAACAAGGAAAAGAATCGAAAATCATGACGTCATCATTAGCTACATGTATTTGATCTTATTTTCTTTCGTGCTGTGTTTTACTCTTTTTGAGTTCTCTATCACCAAACGCACGTTGTTGCTGATATATATCTCTGCGAGTGAAATATAGCTCTCGGAGTGATTTTCGATTCTATGCTCTCTTCAAAGGTTTATGATATCTTTCATTTCTGTTTGTTCTCATCGTTCGTTCACAATAATTCTTTACTCTTTCTGCTACAAATTCTTGCTCGCGTTGATACACAATTGTTTTGGTTTTTGGTTTCTTTTGTTTCTGATTCATTTTTTTCTTTTCAATGTATCCATTCCTTATTCTCAAAATTGTTCGGGATACATAAGTATCTAACTGTGATCGTTCTATAACGCAGTAACGATTCAATTCTAAGTTTATATTAATACGGTTCCAATTTGGGACACGAAAAAAAATATATAAATATCAGTTTTTAAAGTAAAATTTTATTTAAAAAATTGTATAAAATTTTCTAGTTTAAGGTAATATAATGTAAAAGCCACCAAAAGCGACATTCGAGTCATAGAACAACATTCAAATTTGTTTAGATACCTAACAGAATTGTTCCTAGATAGTTAGTCAACATTATGTCAATGTATCTTGCGGAAGGCATTATCGGAGAAATTTCAGGTTTCCACACCTTATTCGTATTATAGTATTAATTAAGTCCCGATTTTGAATGAAATTATTGAAATAAATATGGATTACTAGGAAAATTATTGTTTTTTTACGTGATGTGATATTATTAAGGGTTAAGGACGTCATGGGTTTTAGCATTCTAACTACCGCTAAAACAATAGGAAGGGAGGGTGAATAAGCCTGTCTCGGCTTATTATAAATATTCTCTTATTATGGGCTCGTGGAATGGCTTAGAGTGGACTGTAGATGGATGGTTTAGCTAAGATTTTGGGGTTTATACAATTTCTCAAAGGGAGAGAAATTGTATAAGCCGCAGAAAGAGAAGAACAATACGAGAAGTATTAGCGAGTATATGGGTTAGAGTAAAGTTGTTGAGGGAGGATTCTCACCTTATAAGCGCCAAGTAAAACACTTCAATAAACGTTATAAATCGTATGGCGTTTATTGGTTTAATCCACTTCGACGTGTGTGAATGCAATTTAAATGGTGACTTCAATGTATGTAAATGTAATTTTAGTATTGATCTTGGTATATGTTAATGTAATTTAAGTGTTGAACTTGGTATATGTTAATGTAATTTACGTGTTGAAAGAGTTTAAACCGAAGCGGTTGAGTGCAGTTGAACGACTGATTCGTGCACTTTACAAAAAAGAAAAGCTGCGCGATCCTAAATCGGCTGACAATTAACAATTCAAAGCTAAACTGTTCTCAATCACAATGAGGTAAGAGTACAGTACTTAAATCTACACTTACACTAGATTACAATTCATTTTAATTCAGTACTTATATATATATAAGGGTAAACGCTTGGCGTTTAGACAGAGGGTAAAGAGGATTTGGCCCCAATCTACATCTATTGGTGCCTTGATAATGACCAGTTCGTTAGTATATTTTTTTTTATTTTCTTTTCGTATGAATATCAGTCCATTTAGGGGAAATATTAAATATGGATGTGACTAATTTTATTTCACTACTTACATACTTAACAGAGGCTCGGGAGTCTAAAATATTATGTGTATAAGTACAAATTGCAGGTGGCTATAGAGGACAAAGGAAGACACGTACCCCCCCAATAGACTGTAAGCTAGCAGCACAAAGGCTCCCACTCGTCTACCTTTTCCTCGAACAATATCTTCGGAAATGTGCGCCTGCGACACTATCCATCTTTGGTTCTTTTGATTGCTACATTTGAACATGTACGTTACATGATTGGCGCCCAACGTGTGGCCTGAAGGAACATTCCGTTTTCTTTGGTCCCAGAATATAGCTTAGCTTAAACATTGTAGATTTCATTTTATAATTAATGGTAAAATTTCTAAATCTTCTCAATTGTTGCAGTAGAATAAACTTATAAACTTTCAGGAGTTATTTCGTGTGTTTGAGGTTCAACAGGTCGAAATCCACGACCGATTAGTCACTTTAAGTTATTTTTAGTGCTTAAAATGAATTGATTAATATAAATTTTTCATTTGTAAAAGTTTATTATAGAGTACTCTAGGTTAATTATTTCAGAACGTAGCTATCAGTATCCTAATTAAGAATGGAACTATATAAATATTGCCGTAAGCGTTTTTATATCCTGTTAATTAGTTATTTGGAAAGGTCAGCGTATACTGGTTTGTTCGATTTAGTTGAGTTACAGTGCTGTATACTAAACTCCATAGTCCAGTCTATACTGACATTAATGTGAACTGTGTCCTTTAATATCCTTTTCATTTTCACATCAACAGCGTAAGAAAACAAGATTACATATATTACCAATCAATTTTATAAACTCAACTTTTAGCTCTCGATTGTATACCATTTCATAGTGTCAACTTGATTAGTTTCATCCAAAGTTTTTTTTAGTAAGTTTTTTTTTAGTTTCTGCTTTTTTGCTTTGTACTGGTTATTGCCTGGAAATTTGTAACCACTAATCAGCCCGAATCAAAAACTTAAACCAATAAGTTTATTAAAAACTATTTACTCATAGAAACGTAATTACGTATATTTTGCTAGCAATACTTTACTGTATCTGGAACAATTTTCACGTTACTGTTGCCAGAGTGTTAATTAGTTACTATTGATCGAGTTCAATAAGAAGTAAAACCTACCTGATTTGTGGTTAAGTAATCCATTAGAGTTTCTAGTCGATCAAGTGAGGGGCATTTGTAATATTATGGCGACGAGTCGAACACCTCCACCGGAAGAATCTGGCTTAACTGCCCCTAATTCCGACAAGATTTGCGGGGTGTTTAAAGAATTCTTGTTGGAAACTCAAGATTGTCTAATCCTTAACAATTGTAATGACGTTTTCCACCGAAATTGTATAGAACCTAGCCTGTCGGAATTGGAAGAATGCCCCAACTGTAGGAAGCCATGCGAGCTGGCCGATCTAAAAAAATATACAACTCAAACTCCACCACGTAGTAATACCACGTCTAAGGGTTCAGTACGTGGTCGTGGGAAAAGTCGAGGTGCAATGAGTGTCAAATATCGTACGAGAAATGTGGCGAGACAACTTCATCAGGACAATACAACGTCTTTGCTTGATCTTAGCTCTAATCCACCAATAGTAGAGGGAAAAGAGACAGGTGGATTGTATACGTCTTATCGAAGTACTGATTCTGCAATGGTAAATGTGCATAATGTACGTTCCACTTCTAGTAACGATCTTAACCAGAGTAATTTTTCAGATAATATTATTATTAATCCTGTCCATTTGACACAAATTATTGAGAAGAGTGTTGCGAAGATATTACGAAATATGAACATTGGTCCAACTTATGAACCCAGCACTCAAAATGGTTGTCAAAATGGCAGACCAAACTCACAAAACTGTGGTATTAACATGCAAAATGTCGATATTAATACGCAACACTTTGTTCCCCCTTCATTAAATTCTAATAATGTGAATTTACGAAGATCGGGAATAACTTTCGATCCTTATGGTTTCCAAAATGCTACTAATCCAAGATCAAGTGTTGAAAACCAGTTTCCTCATTATCCCCAAATGGGAAATGCCCCTACTCACGGCGCTTTTCAGACCCAACCTCCAAATATATCTACAAATAACCTTTTTCCACATACTTCCAATCTCGGCAGTAACTCCACCTCCAACATACGGGTGGATAAAGTTACTTCGATTATGCCGAATTGGAACTTAAAATTCGATGGTTCGGCTGAGGGACTAAATGTAGACGAATTTTTGTACCGAATTCGCGCTTTAACTGCGGACAACTTCAACAACGATTTGGATATGGTATGTAAAAATTTACCTATATTATTAAAGGGAAAGGCTTTAAATTGGTTCTGGCGGTACCACAAAAAAGTAGACACCATTAAATGGAATGAGTTTTGTGTCGCCATAAAATATCGATATAAAGGTTTTAAGTCAGACTTCGATTTGAGAGAAGAAGTCCGTAATAGAAAAATGCGAGCTGGAGAATCGTTCGAAACATTTTTTGAGTCAATTTCCGAGATCACCGACAAACTTGATAATCCTATTTCAGATGAGGACCTAATAGAAATTTTGTTAAAAAATTTGCTACCAGAGATACGGCATGAGTTATTATTTGTACCCATTTATTCAATAGCTCATTTGCGAGGGTTAGTTCAACGTCGCGAAAACTTAATGAAGGATGAATATTTTCGTAAAAGCGCTTCACCAAAAGCATTACACCACAATTACCCACGTCGTACGGTGGCGGAAGTAGATCTAACTGAACCGCCAGAATGTTTTCACAATACTGCTCAGACTGTTGATGCCATAGAGCAAACTAAATCAGGGCCCAGATGCTGGAATTGTGGAAGTGAGGATCATCTTTGGCCTGGCTGTAATATTGAACGAAATGTTTTCTGTTACGGGTGTGGTGCTAAAGATATCTACAAATCTCAGTGTCTTAAATGTTCGACGAAAAACGCTCCAGTTTCAAAAAACTATCCAACGCCGAATCAGACTCAAAATCAAATGTAAATATAGCCGTCAATTCAGAACCCAGTCATAAACCATCATCCTCTATTCACATTTTAAAACGTTCAAATCTTGATCAGGATAAATTCGATAATAAATTGTACCCTATACGCCCTTACCACGAAAGATGGCAAGATTACATACTCAAGCGTAACGCAATATTTCATACATCATCAGTCTCAGACTGCTTCAATTTAAAACCAAAACGATCAACCATTCGGTTACGAAACTATTTCAAAATGCGGAAGCTAACATCTAAATATACGGTGTCTACTGTTATAACACAAGTTTTTAAATATTTCACAATTAGCCTTACTGGATACTGGGACAAATATTACCTGTCTTGGACATAAATTGGCTCAACAAGATTTTTCGAAATCCGAACATTTCTGTAAGATTAAGTCCTTTGTGAAAACAGCCGATGGAAAACTACAGAGAGTTCTCGGTTATATTGACACTGACGTATATTTTCAGTCTCAGGTTCGGCGTATGAAGATTTGGATTGTCCCTTCATTGTCGCAGAACTTAATTTTAGGTTTGGATTTTTGGCAGTTGTTTGCCTATTTGAATCGGCAATATTTAGTTGTCCTTCTGATTTTTCCGAAGATAATAAGTCGCCCGAAGTTTTATCTGTAAATATTGGAAACTCTGCCCCTGTTTCAAATGAAGATCGGTATCCATTAAGTCCAAGTCAAGCTCTCCAATTGGAAACTATTATAGCATTGTTCCCTAACTTTGAAAAACAAGGATTAGGAAGGACCAGCCTAATCGAGCACACTATTGACGTTGGAGATGCTAACCCTGTGAAACAACGGTTTTATCCCGTGTCACCTGCGGTGGAAAGCTTGATGTATAAGGAAATAGACAGAATGTTAGCCCTAGGAGTTATAGAGCTATCTTCGTCACCGTGGTGTTCTCCAATGCGCTTGGTCGTTAAACCTGGAAAAGTGCGATTGTGTTTAGATGCAAGGAAGTTAAATCAGGTGACGAAAAGGGATGCCTTCCCAGCATCGAAGGAATTTTTGCGAGGCTTCCCCGAGCGAACATAATTTCAAAACTGGATCTAAAGGATGCGTATGGGCAGATTGGCTTATCAGAGCAGTCCAAATCTCTAACCGCATTTACAGTCCGTGGCAGACCCTTATACCAATTTAAGGTAATGCCTTTTGGGCTCTGTAATGCCCCATCCACCATGTGTCGCTTAATGGATGCATTAATACCGTCTGAACTGAAACACTGCGTGTTCGGATACCTAGACGATCTCATAATTGTGTCAAATGATTTCAACAGTCATCTTTCGGTCCTTGTTAGAATTGCTGAAGAGTCTAATTTGAGTCTAGGAGGGCTAATTTGACCTTAAATATTTCAAAATCTCGTTTTTGTGTGACAGAAACTAAATACCTGGGGTATGTAATTGGTAAGGGGGGTATAAAAACGGACCCGGAAAAAGTAAATTCAATTTTGTTATGGCCCGTCCCGAAGAACATTAAACAAGTGCGAGGATTCCTTGGCATTGCGAGCTGGTACCGCAGATTTATTTTAAATTTTTCCTCTGTAGTTTTCCCCATCACAGAAATACTTTCCACGAAGAAGAAATTTTCTTGGACCGATGCGGCTCAAGGCTCATTTGAAAAAATTAAATCTCTTCTAACTTCTGCTCCCATTTTATCAAACCCCGATTTTAGCAAAAAGTTTTATATTCATTGTGATGCCAGTGACTTCGGTATTGGGGCTGTTTTAATTCAGCTTGATGATAATGGAGATGAGAAACCAATCGCGTTCTTTTCAAAGAAGTTGAATACAGCACAACGCAATTACAGTGTGACTGAAAGAGAGTGTTTGGCAGCAATAGAGGCAATTCACCGGTTTAGATGTTATGTTGAAATGCAGGAATTTGAAGTTATTACGGATCATTCTAGTTTGGTATGGCTTATGAAGCAGGCCGATTTGAGTGGAAGACTGGCCCGTTGGGTATTCAAGCTGCAAGGATACAAATTTTCCATCAGCCATCGCAAGGGTAAAGACCACATCGTACCAGATTCGCTCTCTCGGATACACTGTAATGAAGTTTCAGAAGTTGTCTTGGCTGAACCTGAAATTGACCTCAATTCAAAGCATTTCCAAGACGGAGAATATGAGAGTCTTAAAGCTAGAATAAGGAGCAACCAGTCAATTTATCCCGATCTTAAAATAGTCGATAAATTTGTTTACATACGTACTGAACATTATACTGGGAATGAGGAACAACAACAATATGCATGGAAGTTATGGGTCCCTCTGCAGCTGAGAGCTTCTGTGATCACCAGAGCCCAAGACACGCCTATTTCCGCTCACGGGGGAATGTGTAAAACTATAGCAATTATTCGCAGGAACTTCTTTTGGCCCGGGCTAGTAAGAGATGTAAGAAATTATGTCCGTAAATGCGAGGTCTGTACGTCCACTAAACCTCCTAATTTTGTGACCAAACCTGAAATGGGTAAGAAGCAGTTTCTATACGACCCTTTTAACGTCTATATGTAGACCTTATAGGACCTTACCCGAGAAGTAAGCGAGAAAATATAGGTTTATTAATTGTGCTTGACCATATGTCTAAATTTCATTGGCTTTGCCCGCTGCGCAAATTTACCTCATCTGCCATACAAACTTTTTTGTTGGAGCACATTTTTCATATTTTCGGAATACCGGAAGTTATAGTGAGCGATAATGGTTCACAATTCCGGGCCAACGAATTTAGTTCAGTATCGCCCCAAGAAATATTTAAAAGGCAAATAATTGTTTTTAATATTTTAAAAATCTTTAATTGAATTTGAATTTGTATGACCGATTTTTGTTAGTTTTTGGTTAATGTATGAGAAATTCATACTACAAGCTCACAAGTCATGAACATTTTTCTAATTGTAAAATGGTTGGTTTTTGTATGAAATAATAGACAATTCAGTTAAGCACACACTATGACTAGTTTCGAACTCCGTGACAAGTTCATCATCAGATGCCTAACTACTGTGCCTGAATTGATACCATAGGTTGATCATCAATCGTATATATACAAACTCAATTCTCCAATTCACAAGAAAATCACAAGAAAATAATCTGAAAATATCTGGTTTGAGTGAAAGTATTTGCATTTGGTGCGGAAGGGTTTTTCGCAATATCAAAAATGTAAAGACACAGTTCTTCATATTTGTTCATGCCCTATATCATATTCCGAGAGTATTTGCCGTAAAACAAAGTGACTAACCCTACTGGGCATGATTTCAAACAGGTTTGCAACAAAATTTTTAGGAATTTGGTTTCACTCATATATTAAACGATGCCTTCGTCCGTGTTCTTAGTAACCCTTTGATATCTCCATTTTAGAATTTTGTTGCTATGTATTGTCCTTCCAGAAATTTGCATATCTGCTCAAAACTGCTTTAAGGTGCCCACATATCAGAGCGTGCGATTGTGGGAATGTCATCAACATTTTTCTTGTGCGTGAACAATCTATGCTTCTTGTTCACATAACCTGCACGATCGCATTGGATTATTTCTGTAATCATCTTTGGAAGGATTGTATAAAATTCTGTATTATATTTTGTTACAAATTAAATTAATTTTTCTGTGACCGACATTTGTCAATATGATTGTGTATATCTTGTATGACTAGCCTGACCAAACATACCGCTTTAGATGTCTCATCCCGCCTTGGATTTCAATCCCGCTTTTTGGAACGAAGTTCCTTATCGCTCGTTGCGGGATGTGGCTAAATGAACACATTTTAAACAACTTTTTTTTAACAGTATTATTCTATATCCCAGTATCAACCCACTATTATACTGCATACTTTTAGGATTTGGTAATTATTACTAGATTTGTACAGTCAGGGACGTATATGAGGCTAGTGTTCTTTCATGTTGGCTTTGTGATAGTCATGCCCATGTGAAGTGTGCTGGCTTCAATGGAAGGCATTATGGCATAATTACGGCTAAAGAAAGCGGGCTTCGCTGAACATGTTGGAAGTGAAAGGAATTCGATGTTGACTATTTTTTAGGTTATTGCCTTTTGCGTTATTAACAGTATTACCCCATTCTGTGTGCTTGCAGTTCAAGTCTCCCGCTAGTACAAAGTAATTATTTGAATTTTGAAGATTCATAAAATGAAATAGTTATTGCAAGTCTGCTCGTATTGAATTGGTAGTACGCACATGTAATAACTAAAAAGTTGTCGTAGTCAACGGGTATCTTTATCTACTTTTGTTATTGTGACTGTATTATTGTATGTTATTCTTGATTAATATAGCATCAATTCGATATTGGCTTATGATTTTATAATTTTTAAATATTACATTGTGTCTATGGTTTAATTTTGCCTCATTTAATACGACAATATCTACTAACTACCTACTCTTAAAAATTTAACTATTTTTGATAAAAGAAAAATTTTTCTTAAAAAAAACCTTTTCTTCATAAAAATATCTTGTTTTAAAAACAACCTTTTCTTACAAAAATTCCCTTTCTTAAAAGTTCCTTTTCTTAAAAATAAAATATTACCGTTTTTCTTGAAATATGTAGGATTTCTAAAAATAATTAAATTTTGTTAAAAAATAACCTTTTCCTAAAAAGAGTACCACTTCTTTAAAAAGTACCTGGTCTTACAAAAGAACTTCTTTGTAAAAAAAGTCATACTCTTATGACTTTTTCTTACAGAAAGTACTTCTTCTTAAAAACAGTAACTCTTAAAAAAAACATTATCTTTTAATAAAAGAAGTACCTCTCTTTAAAAAAGGACCTATATAATTCATATTCCGGAAAATATAATACATATTCTTACAAAAAGGATCTAAAAGTATATTTTTTTTTAAAAAAGTACCATTTCTTAAAGATCCATTTAAACTTTCGTACTTTTCAACGGGCGCTTTATACGTGCTGGAACTAACTAGTACATAATATATAGCGAAAGAAACTTCGTTCCAACCGGGTGTCCCAAGACACCCCATGTGATTTGTATAGAGAATTCCCGCTTTATGACTTTTTTGGTTTTAGAACTAGTAAATTATAATTTGGCTTGGAAGTTATATTTTTATATTATAAAATTTTCAACAGTCACAAAAAGGATTTCAATTTACATTGCCAGCCGATCGTTTCGAAGTTTGTGAACTTCATCATCAGAGGCTTAATTGTAGACTCCTGACATCTGTTCAAATGTGTCACTAACTGAAATAATTGGATAGGGGTTTTTGTCTTTTTTTCTTTACATTAATCTGATATATCTTAATTTTACCGTCGGATGGGTTACAAAAGTGGTGTAATCAGACCCTTGTTATTGGCAATATACACTCCGGTTCAATTATTTAAAGGCACTAAAAATGTCATATTCAGCAGCCAGTATCTTTTGCAATTTGTAACCGATTGCAGAATTTGAAAATGGAAATGGAAGCTAGACATCTTGGTATATAAAAAAAACATGACAATTGTGATTTCTTAACTAAAGAATTTTTTTGAGCAATTTATAAAAAAAGCCCAAAAATGTGCTATTTTTTTGGTTCACTTGAATAAAGGCACTTTAACTAATTTTAATGAAAAACTGTTTTTCTTGTTTTTTTAAATTATTTTACTTTATTTAGGAATGGGTACAATCCCCTTTATTTTTAATAACTTCAAATATACGGGTTTTCATTGAGAGATAAAGCGAATTTATGCAATCCAACGAAATTTGATTCCAAGCAACCTTAATGGCCAGAATTAGTGACTGCTTGCCATCAAGTTGTCTACCTCCTACATAGACCTTACGAGATAACCAACCCCAGACATTTTCGGTAATGTTTAGATCTAGCGAATAGGGTGGCTGGCCAGTCAAGAATATTAACATTTTGGCTTGCAATGAACACCTTTACTACTCTGACGTTGTGCGTAGGGGCATTATCCTGTTGCAATATCCAAGAAATGGGACCAAATAGTTCACTGATTTTTGGAAAACCCGATTCCAATAACGTTTTATAGCTTGCACCAGTCATTTTTGCACTACGAAGTTCAAGATAGTGCGTAATAGCACCCCACACCATAACGCAGCCCTCTCGGCTGTGATGTCGGTTCAAAAAACGCTTTTCTTTGCGCAGATCATGGAAATAATGGTTGTAGCCATCAGACCCATCCAAATTAAACTTCTTTTCATCCATTCTCCAGTCATTTACATGGCCTCTTGGCTGCACATCCCATACCATGTAGTCTCATGCGAATTGAAGCCGCTTTTCCTTACGAGGAGAATTAAGTGGCGGGTTTTTTTTTTTTTAATTTTCAGGTATTTAAGATACTCAGAGCTCTTAATTACTCTGCGTACTGACGACTTGCTCGCTTCCACTCTAGCTTGAGCTGATGATTATTCTTTTCTCATACGTAGATAAAAACAGTGAAAGTCTTCCTTTAAAATTTAGAGGTCTTTGATGTAATTGTCGACAACTCTTGAGCTCTGTCCATTTTTTTTTAGCTATTGCGGGGTTAGAATGTCCTTCAGAACGGTAAACATAGATTTTAGTTTTTTCCGATAGATTTAAAATTTTTTGTTTTGCCATTTTGACTCGTAAAATGATTAAGATGTAATAAATTGTAATAAACAAACGCTCCCTACAAAAAATCATCGCATACTTTAAAAATAATAAAAAAATAATAAAGTGCCTTTATTCAAGTGAACAAAAAAATAACACATTTTTTGACTTTTTTTATAAATTGCTTAAAAACAGTTCTTTAGTTAAGAAACCACTATATCTCAAGATGTCTAGCTTCCATTTCCGTTTAAAAATTCTGCAATCGGTTACAAATTGTAAAAGATACAGGCTGCTGAATATGGAATTTTTAGTGCCTTTAAATAAGTGAACCGGAGTGTATATTATTGAAAACTCTTTGGAACTTACTGAAGGTTAATTTAGAATTTCTTTTTAAAAATCACAATGTTTTAGTTAAACGACAAGAGATATTAAAGTTCAAAATTAAAAAATTTATATACTCATACACTTTGTCTAGAATATTAAAAAAATTATAATACTGACGAATGTAATTAAAGAGGGATCTTTTGATAAAAAAATAGGCATTTTTCCTGCGTAGAATGTTGTGTTGAAAAGAGGTTCAATACGATTAGGGAATTGTTTTAAATTAGTTATGCGTTAGGTAAGATATAACTTTATATTTTTTCTACAACTTAGATACAAATCTATGAGTATTTCATAGATATATACGAAGATAAATAACGGAAATTATTTCAATTCCCGGAAAATTGTCGTCACTGCGACGGATACGTTTCGCTACTGTGACGATTATGTTCCATTTTTACGATTAATACGTTTGATTGTTGAAAATTTTAATGTTCATATATAAAAAAATATTAAGTATTAAAAAAAAATAAATATCAAATATTAAAATCAAGCTTCTTTTACCTATTTTATGATATTACCCACTTTGCTATTTCGTAGAAAATTAAAATGTATTATTTTGATTTTGATGAATGGCACGACATATACTTAGCTTCTGACAATTTGGCGCTTATATATTTGTGCATTATTTGTAAAAACGTAGAAAGATTGGTGTAAAAACAGAGTTTCCCTTATTTGATACAAATCAGTTTCGTCGATTTAATGACTGACACGTTGCAGAAACATTCGTTTTGTTAGCTTTAAATGTTTGACTAAATACAGTAATAAACAAATAAAATGTTGAAAAAACACAAGATGCTCAAATATCAAGAGTTTAAACCCCTCAAAACAGTTTACTTACTTACAATATTAAACAATTGGGGTTTCTCCGAAATACACAATTGATATATTGGTTATAGCAACAACAACTGAGTTGCTGAAGCAACGCACTGATGAATATTCAAAAATTCTTATAAAATATGTATTATTGCAGCAACGAAACTTATAATCGTCGGGAGTATGAAACTTTTCATAGTAGCAATGTAAGCAGATTAAAGAAAATGGGGCATCCCTACGAATAATCGTTTTTATTTCAGTGAAATACACCGGAATTCTGCAACTTTTTAACGATAAAAATCACTAGTTACGTTAACAAAATTCGTGTATTTTGTATTGAAATTTTATGAAGTTTGACAATATCACAAGCGATTTTTGACGTTAGAAAGTTACAGAATTCCAGTGCTCATACTAATATTTTGCGAAAATATAAAAATGCAAAATAAATAGATTACCCTAGTGCAAGAATAGTTTACTAGATTACATTTTTTTGCTAAAAGTTATGATTTTATTCTTTTGGGAATTGCCCGGAATTCCCGGTTAAAATTCTCGAGAAAGCGGGAACTGAAAATGAATGAAATTTCCGGGAATTCCCGCCTCTATTCATAAGCAAACTGAATAGTGTTACTGTGTTATTAATGTTTCAAAATCAAACTCTAGATCCATCACATTGATTCTATTCTCTTCCAAATTAGTATCAGACCAGTATTATACAATGAATATCAGTGCTAAAATAAAAAGTGCCTATAACTCGAAAACGGTGCGTCCAATCGAAAAAATAATAAAAAATTTACCTCCAAGCTAGGCTTTAATGGGTGTCTCCAATATGGCATCACTTTTTTTAAAAAAAAAATCGCTAAAAATAAAATTTTTTATTCAAAAAATCGCTAAAACGCCCTCATGTTTATATCTCGGAAACGGAGCGTCCAATCGAAAAAATAACCAATTTTTGTGGATTTCTAAGGGGTCCAGTGGGTTATAGGCACTTTTTTATTTTAGCGATTTTTTTATTTTGGCGATTTTTCGAAAAAAAATTCTTCCATACGAATTGGACCAGTTTATGAAAACCCCTTAGAAACCCCCCAAAATTGGGTATTTTTAATTGGGCGCTCCGTTTCCGAGATATAGACATTTTTTCTAATTTTTTCATAGTATCGATCAAAATTGGGGATGAGCTACCCTGGGTAACCCATTGCCCATCGTCGTGGGTAGCTACCCATTATATTCCCCATTTCCCTGAGGGTAATGGGAAATCGTGATGAGTAATTCCACATTGTCGTGGGTAGCTACCCATTATTTTCCCCATTGCCCTGAGGGTAATGGGTAATCGTGATGGGTAATTCCCCATCGTCGTGGGTAGCTACCCATTATATTCCCCATTTCCCTGAGGGTAATGGGAAATCGTGATGAGTAATTCCACATTGTCGTGGGTAGCTACCCATTATTTTCCCCATTGCCCTGAGGGTAATGGGTAATCGTGATGGGTAATTCCCCATCGTCGTGGGTAGCTACCCATTATATTCCCCATTTCCCTGAGGGTAATGGGAAATCGTGATGAGTAATTCCACATTGTCGTGGGTAGCTACCCATTATTTTCCCCATTGCCCTGAGGGTAATGGGTAATCGTGATGGGTAATTCCCCATTTCGTGGGTAGCTACCCATTATTTTCCCCATTGCTCTGAGGGTAATGGGAAATCGTGATGAGTAATTCCCCATTGTTATGGGTAGCTACCCATTATTTTCCCCATACCCTGCGGGTAATGGGCAATCGATCGCTACTCATTCCCCACGGCAATAATAATGGGTTACCCTGGGTAACCCAGGGTAACTCATTACCCACGAAATACCAACCCGGTAGGAACGTTTCGTGCTTCAATGAAATCGGAAACCTACTTCTGGTAAAAAACAGTGTCGACCTAATCGCACATATTACAATCACTTCACTTCTTAATTTGGTCTAGGGATGATGTTGTAAAGTGAGGTGAGCGTGAAATTAATTTACATGATCAGACCCTTAATTTACCAGTGATGGCATGTATATTAGGGTATACTGAAAAATTTTCAATATTTTAGGGCATTTCAGCGTTTTATATAGCCATTTAATAGACTACCATTTAAATAAAAAAATAAATGGTTTCCCATTACATCCCATGAATGGACCGGGGAGAACTTCTCACAATCACTAAGCTGTGCGCTTTCCAGTTTTCACTCACTGATTGGGACCTACAGTTTTACACCGTTTCCGAACGGTATTTTGAGAAGCTTCTTCATGGCTATATACTCGATAGTGTCGCCGTCACTATGCGAGGTGACCGCCGCCGAAAGAAATTTGAAGGTGGTCAGAGCAGGGTTTGAACCCAGGATCTCATGTAAAAGAGCCGCGCACACTAACCATTGCACCACCGACTTATATCCGGTATTTCATCCTTTGCCAACTTGTTATAGTTACAAGTTCTAAAAGACATGTGAAGAAAGAACCCCACCTTTCAAAAAAACTGACATATCAACTTTTATACCAACCATTATTAATGTTTACAATAATTTATTGGTAAATTGTAACTACACTGTTTAAAATCGAAATATAGAATATTGATTACCTTATTTATACATCACAAACCACTTGTCAATACATGAGTCAGGGTTTCCACTACACAACAACTGGCATTTGCGAATTAGTTATAATACTCTTTATGAATACGTTACTGTAAACCATTCAATTAATGGTAAAACGTTCAACAACTAAAGAGTGCGATGGACCTATTTCAGTGTTTTCAGTGAATAAATTGTAAAAATGTATAACATACATTTCAAAAATATCATATATTTTCCGAATTAAGTTTTTTTGAATAACTTGGAAATCAACGCACATAACCCGCAGTTGACAAATGATAGAGACTCCTTCTATCGATATTCAGCATTAGATTTAGTTGGAGTCAATCATGACATAATGCTGAGAAATCAAAAGAACGGTCATAAATAGATTGTCAGCACATTAGCAATTTATATCTCCCAAGTCAAAACTAGTGAATCAAATGTCGTATGTAAAGTTTCATCACCTACTGACATGGTCCTAATGAAATTCTACTGGCAATGCCTTCAATACAACTGGGTAATACAATTGTTGTTATTGCGACCAGCCAAGAAATGTTCACTCATGCTGATGTAGACAATATGCTTGTAAACAAACAATTGCCATTTTTTTTAAAAGAAATTAGCGCAATAGCGAAAAAACACCTTCAATTTCGCTCGACAATTTCAGTGCGAAATTGTCAATTTCACGACAACGCGAAAAGGCATCGCGGAAGTCATGTCACACTCATATTGCATTCTGTTCCTGTTATTATAACAAAATATATTGCGATTTGTTTGAATTTTTCATAATGACGTTATTTTCGTTAATTTTGAATGGTAATGTAAGAGAACAGGATGAGGAGAGGACTCTGTAACATATTCTCTCAAACACATTCTGCACGACTACACTCCAAATATTCATACATTCATGCTACATTAAGAAACTGGAATACGTTTTATTTTGTAATGCATAGAATTTATTCAATTTTTTTTCATCTAAAAGCCCATTGAATTTTATTAAAAATAGTTTAATATATCTTAAAGATAATTGAATTTAAATGCCCGCCCTTCTCGTTGATGCAGGTGCGGGATCTTACCAAAAAATTGTTCATTACTGCCCGCAACATTGAGGCTTGAATAGCAGCTATTGTCGCTCGAATTGATTGTTTTAATTCATTCACACTGGTTGCGATTTGTTCACTTCGTGTTTACAATACCCCCCACAAGAAAAAGTCGGTGGGAGTTAGTTCAGACGACCTGGGGGAACAACGGAAGGTTGGGTTTCTTAAAATGAGCATGTTTCTGAGTAATTCGGCCATAGCTCGGCCATGTGTGCAATTGCACCATCTTGTTGAAACTACACAGAGTTGAAAGGAATTTTCTTTCGGCGTAGTTGTAGGGGAATAAGTTCAAATCCTTATGCATTATTGTTCACAAAGTCTGCTTACTGATATCCATTTGAGAAGATAATTTATTTGTTGGAACACTGGGATTGATTTATATGGTAGCAGCTACGGCAGCAATAGTTTACTCTGTTCGAATGGAAGGGTTTCGATCATAGGCCTTCTAGCGACTGTTCCATGCTCTGCAAAAGTATTCACTAGTTTCACTAGGCGATACGAATGAGCAACCTGAGTGGTAATGCGATCACTGATACGTCTCAGGATTATTAGGTGACCCTGTCACTGAAGCTCTTCGAAGTAGTGGACATATTCTTCTGTCCTTTGAAGGCGGATGAGCCAACACCCCTGGCCAACGGCGGATCAAAATTGAAAAAACCAAAATCCAGTTTCGGCACACTGCATTCTGGTCGGCGTCTGATCCATAATGGGCGGCTGAAACATAATCATCCTGGCAGTAGGTAAAATGCAAACCACGGTGGGCTGGGTTTGCCTCCCGCCACCGTTATATCGGCAATGAAAATACACAGAAAATATAATGAACAAAGAAACCCCCCAACTGTTGACGACCCTCGCAAACGTTATAAGGACCATGATTTAAGGATATGTACCTGGAATGTTCGAACGTTATACAGGACTGGTGCCACTTTCCAACTGGCGGATGTCCTCGAAAAATATAAAGCTGACATCACAGTGATCCAGGAAATGCGATGGACAGGATATGGTTGCACCAGAAGGAAAAACTTCGATATTTACTACAGCTGCCATGAGCGTAAGCACGAATTTGGGTGCGGATTTATAGTAGGCAAGGGATTGCGACACCTAGTTTCAAAAGGTTCAACCCAGTGAGTGACCGCATAGCCACAATTCGCATCAAAGGATAAAGATGATGAGGTCAAATAAACATTTTATGAGCGCCTGGAGGAAGTATATGAACGCTGCCCTGACCACGACATTAAGATTATTCTAGGCGATTTTAATGGCAAATTAGGAAAGGAATGTGTCTTTCGACCAACCATCGGCAATCACAGTCTACATGATAGCACCTCCGATAATGGAATAAGACTGATAGACTTCGCCGCTGCAAAGAACATGGTAGTTAGTAGCACACAATTCCAGCATAAGGACATTCATAAGGCGACCTGGATATCTCCTGATCAACGGACGAAGAACCAGATTGATCACTTGGTAATAGATGGCAGGCACTCTTCTAGTGTAATGGATGTACGTGTGATTCGAGGTGCCAATATCGACTCGGATCATTACCTGGTGGCTGCGAAAGTTCGCACGAGATTGAGCAGGGCGAAAAACGTACGGAGTCCTATCGACAGAAACTCTCTCTCCTACTGGAGCAGAATACCCCACCTCCCGAAGACCCAGATGCGCAGTGGAAGCACATCTCCCATTCTTTGGAAATCGCTGCAGTGACTGAACTTGGCTATCAAAAACCGCAGAAGGATAAGCCATTGTACGACGAAGAATGTCGCATTGCAATTGACGAAAAAGACGCTGCACGTAACGAAACAGTCAGTTACAACGCGTGCTGCGAGTGAGCGGTACAAGAGGCTGAGAAGGGAGGAAAACCAACTATTTAGGCGAAAAAAATGGCAGTGGGAGCAGAGAGAGAGTGAAAGAACCGAAATGTGCAGGATGAATGGTGAATCCCGTAAGTTTTTCCAGAGGGTAGGAAGATCGACCAACGGGCCTAATAATGGGCTGCCCTCCTGCGGGAACGAGAATGGAAATCTGGTGACTGAGAAGCAGTGTGTGCTCAAAATGTGTAGAGACCACTTTTCAGCACTACTCCACTCAGATTCTTCCACTGAAGATCAGGAGGTAATGATAGTGGAAGATAGTATAAATTGTACCCCCCCCCCCCCAACCAAGATGAGATTGGAACGGCGATCTCCCGCTTGAAGGATGGTAAAGCCGCTGGTGCGGATGGCCTACCCGCTGAACTTTTTAAGCCAGGTGGCGAAGGACTGATAGCCCACATGCATCAACTGATACGCGGTATATGGCTGGGGGAATCTATGCCCGACGACTGGAGTCTCAGTGTATTATGTCCTGTATTCAAAAAGGGTGATCCATGTGTCTGTTCCAACTATCGCGGTATCTGTCTTTTATCCATCGCGTATAAGGTCTTGTCGGGCGTATTATGTGAAACACCAAAGCCAATTATTGAAAACCTGATTGGACCTTATCAGTGTGGTTTTAGACCAGGCAAGTCCACAACTGACCAAATATTCACGCTACGCCAAATCCTGGAAAAGACCCACGAAAAGAAAATCGATACATACCACCTTTTTGTCGATTACAAAGCTGTTTTCGATAGCCCCATACGGGGAAAACTGTACGAAGCTATGTCTGAACTTGGTATTCCGGCAAAACTGATCCGCCTCTGTAGAATGACGCTGACCAACACCAAAGCAGCAGTGAAAGCGGGGAAAGACCTCACTGAACCATTCTGTACCAAGCGAGGACTTAGACAAGGCGACACACTTTTGTGAAAGGCTGCAGTAAATACGAACAAGACCATTAACACGAAAAGCCATATGTTGCTGGCGTATGCTGACGACATAGACATCATTGGGCGAAATTTGCGAGAGGTTACTGCAGTATTTTCAAGAATCGAAAAGGAATCAGCGAAGGTGGGTCTTGCTGTTAATTAGCTTGAATTAGTATCAATAAAACACTATTTAAACTTAGTTTGCTGCATGGTCTATAATCTCTATGTTTTCTTTGGTCTCTCATCCCACATCATTTCCCCAGTACCGTTTCAATCAGCTGTGGCATAGAAACCCCCTGCTTATACTGAGAACAATCTCTCTTTATCACAAATTTATTATATTGCTCTCGACAGAGACTAGTCGCAAAAACAAGAAGCAGTCAGTGCACCAAACACAGCTGTGTTTGTATCAGAAGCAAAGCTGTATTTGCATCACAAGCACATATATAATAACATATTAATAACACTGTGGAATTCGAAAAACGAGACCGGGCGGGAAATGACGGTTTTACCCTAATTCGGATACTGCATCATTAGTGTTTTGAGTTACAAAGTGTTTTTATCCAAACAATCTTTTCAGTTTAGAAAAAAGTAAAATTAAGTCAAATTGATAATTGAGTGGAATATGAGAATTGTAAATAAATAAATACACATGTTTATATTGGGATAGGATTTTTCTCATTTGGCGAAAAATCTCATTACTGGCAATTTGTGAACAGAAAACTCAAAGAAAGCCGGAAAATTACTTTTCTGTCGATGTTCTGAATCAAAGATCTGATTTTAGAGGCAAGCTGTGTTCCCTAAAGTTGTAGACCAAAACGTTTGGAACAACTTTGATGAAGAAGGTTTACCCGTACAACCAACCAATAGAAAGTGTTTGGTTTTTGTTGGAATAATTGATTTAATTGCGACACGATTGCCACACGGCATTCGTATTCGTAAGGCTCATATTTAAGTCGTTGGAAATACTGCATTCTGGAATAAACGAATTACTGGTTTTTTTTTGCCTTTTCAGAAATATCCACATTCGATCATCCCAAAAGGTGTGTCTCCTATTTAAATAAATTTATGTGTGAACATTGGTATGTATGTTCTGCAAGTAAATGTATCGGAATTTGTTTCAGCGTATGTGTGGCTTGGACTGTGAGGATGTGTAATACGAAAATGATGACAGCCTCAACGCGTCGTCTGGTAATTTGTTGTTCATCAAGGTCAGATGGGGGAGGGCAGCACTCGCATGCTCAGTTAAATGACGGCAACAAAGAGGATAATGTTTCATCATCACCATCATTGTCACAAATGTAACAAACCTGAAAAGCAGATATGTTTTAATGCATTTGCTTGCCATTCTCCCTTTTTATGGTACCGTCTTACATGAACCCATCAACGTGAAGGACTAGCTGCGATTAGTCTCGTTCATCCTTTCAATGGCTGGGTTTTCTAACCTAATGCTCCATATGTGTGATGAGTGAAGCAATACGACATTTGAGCCATATTTTGTGTGGCACACACGAGTACTCACTCCATTAAATCATATTTGTTGTCGTTCGAAAATTTGTATAGATGTTTGTTGGTGAATGTTCTGCACAGAGCCACACACGTCGAGTACATCAGATACTTATCACTGTTTGTTCGTGGGTATTCTGATATTTCAGTATTTTGCTTGTGCTATGAGCAGTACAGGAGCTTATGATTGGACAGGACATTTGAAACTTAGAGTGCAGTTTAACAAATATGTAATGTCATTACAATTTAAGAGAATTTTCTTTCATTTGGATTTCATAATAAAATGTTGATGAAATTATCAAAATTGATATTTGTTAAGATAATTCTCATTTTGATTAGGTTGAAGAAAAAATTTATTGAGGTGAAACGTAACCTAATTTGAATTAATTTGAAAATTGAAGGATTACTTTGTATTTCAAATTTTTAAAGGACAATACAAAGAAAACAAGTTATGCGTGCGCGAAAAGTTAGGCTTATGTTAAACAGCGTAGAATTTGTGAATGATTGCAGAAAAATACACAGCAAAGGAAATTAGTGCTGATGTCTGTAATACCGTATTCGGACTGAACAGAAATCAACCTATTTCGAGATTTCGAAAGAAATCAAATTGAAATCCAGGAGGTTCCTTGTACGAGATAACATTTTGGGAATACCGACATTTCTTTAGAAATATGGCCGAAAACAGCTTATACAACTCTGATTTCGAATACTCAAAAGGCAATAGTTGATTAAATAGTAGAATGGAATGTTATCAAAATAACCAAAACAACTCAAAATATATTTGAAAACTCCACAAAACTTATTTCTATTTCAATAATAAACTGTGCAGTTTGAAGAAATAATGTAAAAAATTATTTGTATGTGATATAGCACGATTCTGCTTAAAAAATTATTGAATTTTCAGCAAAACCCAAAATATATTATGGCTGCCGAAACTTCGGTAAATGTCACAAGTCATAGTGCGAATGACCCGGGTTTCGTAGAAGATTCTAAGACAAGGTCGAACCAATTCTGTGCAGTTCGAATTGGGTATAATCGGGGGGTTTCGATGAAACAGCAGTTCCAAATCCTAGCTACAAATTTGATACTGGATAGCATTTGAAGGAGAATGGGCTATAGGTGAATTGAAAAAACTGATTTTAAATTTGGTTTTATTGATACTTATGTCGCTTAAAGTAACTTAATATGCAATAAATGAGTTTTGATTAGAAGAACACAAATTTTTTTTTTGAATTACGTCCAAATTCGGTCAGAAAAAACTGGTATAAAAATAATTCAATGAGTGTTCGAACTCACGGGCGATGTGTTAACACCTTTTTGTTACACGGTACCTGTTCCATTGCTATGAACACATTAGTAAATGTTACATTGGAAAATAAAACAAGTAAAAGTGTTAAATTCGGCTGTGCCGAATCTATGATACCCTCCACCTTAGTGTTAACCAGCAAAATATTAAATTTTAAAAAGGACCTTTTTTTAGGAAAATTTACTTTTTTAAAAAAAATAAAAATAAGTTACTTGTTCACAAATGCAATTACTTGTTCACAAATGCAGGATGCTCACAAATGCTCACAATGCTCACAAATGCATTTCTCACAATGCTCAAATGCTCACATTGAAAATGTACTTAAGAAACTGTACTTTGAAATATACTTTGAAATGTACTTTGAAATGTACTTAATGTACTTTGAAATGTACTTTGAAATGTACATTTCTTAAGTACTTAAGAAGAAATGTACTTAAGAAATGTACTTAAGAAAGAAATGTACTTAAGAAATGTACTTAAGAAATGTACTTAAGAAATGTACTTAATGAAATGTACTTAAGAAATGTACTTTGAAATTTACTTAAAGTACTTTGAAATGTACTGAAGAAATGTACTTTCTTTTAAGAAAATTTACTTTTTTAAAAAAAATAAAAATAAGTTACTTGTTCACAAGTAAAATAAAGAAGCATTTTTTAAAAATAAAAAATCATTTTTTGAAGAACTGTTAAAAAAAAACAAGCTGGGACGAGAGTCGAACCAACAACCAACAACCCTCAGACTCCAACGCGCAACCCTTTACCCATCAGGCCACAGCGACCTTATCAAGTGTATAAATGTATGAACACATGAAAGTACATCTAAACATTCTAAAGTACTTACCTATTATAAAGAACAACAAAGATTTTCAACATGGAAATTCACCACACGGCAAAAGGAGTAGTTTAGTATAAAACTACAAAAATTAATGTGAAAATTTTATGAGTTTTTTTACGTTTCCAATCATAAAATTTTTTCCAATGGACCAATTTCGCTGATTTTCAATACCAAACTGCTCAGGAATACGTGGAACATTCTGGCCAAAAACCAAACCGCGTTATCGCCGATTGAAGTCGTGAGAATGTTTTCAACAGACGGACAGACGGACATGGCTATATCGACTCCGGTTGTTATAAGGATCAAGAATATATTTACTTTATGGGGTCGCAAAGCCTTATTTCTATATGTTACAATCAGAACGACAAACTGATATATACCCTCTATCACTTACAGTGGAGGGTATAAAAACAGCGTTCCATCATATGCTGACGTTTCATTTAAATAAAATTAATGCTTAATAACACTTACAAATATCTAAAAACAAGTGTCATTATTTTCTTGCTTAATACTTTCTACTTTATACCCACAACAAACAAAGAGAGTGCAAAGCAACAGACACATGTACATACATACATTGTTATGTTCGTACATACGCTACACAAGTTCACACAATTTTCGTTGCTCTCTTGCTACCGCATTTGGGTATTCGCATAACCACGTCATTATTCTCTTTGCTCTGAGAGTGCTCCGCACCCACACAAGAGAACTATATGCTTCCGCTACATCATGGAGTGTTTTTTTTTCGCAGTCGGACAATCTGTGTTTCGCAGCCGGACAAATCTGTGTTCTATATAGGGGTGGGTCACCCTTATCATTTATGATGAAATAATAGATGCTGGTCGATTCTGAGACCTACCCGATATGCTCACCAAATTTCATACAAATCGGTCCAGCCGTTTCGGAGGAGTTTAACGCCAAACAATCTGTGATCGCAGTCGGACAAAGTGTGTTTGGATGTGTTCACTTTGTGAGTTTAGTCCCTACCCGCGCCTATATATGTTAACACATCAAAGAACTGTATCAAAACTGTCGCTAGCCCAATGACTTCATAGAGTAAAGACATAAAGAGTGTGCATTAGACTGGGTCGGTCCCAGTACTAAAAAAAAAGTTGCGATTTGTACCTCCTGGATTTGAAGATTAGGCAACAACGATTCTAGAACACAAAAAAAAATTTTTTTACGCGCACTCTAAAAACGTCGTCATTTGAAGTCCGATCGAGAAAAAAAATACACGGTTGTTTTTGGTTTTACAAAAGCTACATTTCCCCCATAGGTCATTTTTGACTCCGACTTCAAATTTGACCAGTGACTGGTTCTATCTCGATTTCTACCCCTTTTTTTCGGTTATTTTTCAGAACCCACGTAAAGATGTTAAAAATTTGTGAATCTTTTGCTTTCGAAGTACCCACTTTTGTTCGTAAACAAAAAAGTTACAAATGTTTTAAAATACAAAAAAATTCTCAGAGTCAAATTCGTCTTGTGACTTCGTATCACTCATTCACACCACACACATGATAAAATGATTGATGGAGGAGCATTGACTCTCTCGCAAGAGAATATATTGATTATATGTTGTCATTGTTTTACTTTTATGACAGATATGTCAGTTACGACAAAATGAATAGTAGTCTCTTTCTGTTTTTCATTCTAGTTTTTTGTAGAAAGCAGGGCTGAAGTTTTTATTAAGTAGTTTCCTTATCATTTGAAAACCTCTGAAGAGAAAAGTTGTGCTTTAATTAAATTTAAAAAAAAGCTAGAAATAAATAATAATTTATAATTTTCAATCGGTTTATAACAAACTTAAGTTATTTAAACAAATTTAAACAAAGTGATATAAAAATGGGTTTTAAAGCGAGAGATATAGACAAAACAAAATTACCAACAAACCACCAAGTAATCGAATACTTTTTATATTTAAAGAAAAATGGCACATCAACTATGAAAAAAAATTTGAATTTATCAAGCTATTTAAAAATAGTAATAAAAGTACTAAGTAAGTTGTGGGAAAAAACAAGAATTCCAATAATTACAAATCGTGCAATCAGAAGCATGTTAAAGTGTCTTTTAGACAAACGGCAGGAAATAATAAAAAAACATAAAAAATATGTGGAGAGTGAGTGGAGTATGTTACTTAAAATTTCCAAGTGCAAGTGTGCTTTTGAATTGGAATGCAACTGTCCTGGATTTAACAAAATTCCCCCAAATATAAAACATTTTTATGTCGATCAGAGTGGACCACGAATCTTAAATTTACCACAGGTCGAAGACTTTGACAGAGACGTATATATGGTCGACATCGAGTCAAGTATCGGTACATCTCATCCCTCTACTTACACCGATGAATACGCTCCAAGCGAAGAGTATGAGTCCGAAGCTGCAGATGCTGTCATGTCGCCAATCCAGCAGCAACTAAAAACATCAGACATATCACTGCAAAATTATTCTTTAGCATTGGATCGTACTGGTATCTCAGATCGGTATGGATCTTTCCTTGCTACGACATTTATAATCGACTTAAAACTATCTATAGCTGCAAAATCAAAGCCAGATTGTCAAGATGATTGTGCCAGAATGTGCGATTACTTAGACGGCCTTATTATTGATAAGAATAAAATCAAAAGAGAAAGAGAGAAATTTCGAGCAGAATCTATATCTATCAGTAATAGTGACACGATGCTAAAATGCATAAGTTATGATGGGAAAAAAGACAAAACTTTAAAAGAAAATATAGTTGAGAACAAAGTGCGTCTGCACGAAATAACGGAAGAGCACATAACAATTGTTAAAGAGCCAGAATCAACATTCGTCGGATATGCGACACCAGTCAACGGAAGTGGAAAAGAAATTCAAAAAGCCATCGTTAACTTTTTGCATTCGGAATGCTACTCTTTAAACCAGTTAGTTGCAATCAATTGCGATGGAACTGCTGTAAACACAGGTTTCAGGGCTGGTGTAAATTCATACATGGGGAGATTTCTGCAACGCCCACTGCAATGGAATGTTTGCCTATTCCATTTTAACGAGCTCCCCCTCAAAGCGCTATTAACTCATTTATATGGGAAACAGGTGGGTCCAGGAATTTGGCCTGGAGAATTTGGATCTCAAATTGTAACATGTGAACAATATCCGGTAAGAAAACCCATTCACCCTGCCTTAAGATATATAACTACGAGCATAGTTTATAACATACAACTATTTTAATTATTGATTGATTATATATTTTCAGGTCGCAAGTGATTTTGAAGCTATATCTATGGGGCATATGCCAGACAACGTGGATGATTGGATCATCCGTGGCGATCAAAAGTATTTATTTAATATGGTTGTTGCTGTCAACAATGGTTCATGCGATCAATTATTAGCTGCCCAGAAACCGGGACCAGTGAGTACAGCGCGATGGTTATCTACGGCATGTCGAATACTTCGCCTTTACATATCGAAAAGAAACCCATCAGAAAACTTACGAATTTTAGCGGCATTCATTGTAAAAGTGTACGCACCTTTCTGGTTTCTAGTGAAGAGTCAACCACAATGCATACACGGAAGTCGACATGTGTTTAAGTATATTGTTTGGATTCGAAAATTGCCTGTCAATATACAAATGATTATTCGCCCTGTTATCGAGCACAATAGTTATTATTTGCACCCAGAAAACATACTTTTGGCGATGGTTACACATCTGGACCAGACAGTACGTTCTAGAGGTTATGAAGCCATAAGAAGAGCTCGAGATGACCCTCCGGCTAAGATTCGCGAGTTTCGCGTACCTAAAAATCAAATTGATTTTGATTCCGATACATATACGGAGATAATAAATTGGAACAATATCGAATTAACCGAGCCACCATGTCTTCGTTTCTGTACCGATGAACAATTGTTACATTACCAATATTCGTCCGATGAAATAATTCAAATTCCAGGTATGTAATATACAATGTATATTACAGACAATTTAACACATTGATATATACGTTTATATGTATATATGTTTCACAATTTATGTTACAGATTTTCCGTGTCATACGCAAATGACCGAACGTTTTGTACGGGTTGTTAATGAATCAGCGTCTAAGGTTACAGACGAAAAGCGCATGGGATATATATTTTCAAAAATTAGAAGCCGCGAGCGATATAGCAAAATGGATTCCCGACAGGATTTAGCTTAATCCGAAGTTTATTGTAAATCTATACTAATTTATTTTATGTGTCAACTTAGCTTTTTATGTATTTACCATATATAATCTAGATATGAAATTTTGTATAACTTGCACTTAAAATAATATATTCATTTACTCTACTTCACACGTCAGTATATACAAATTTATAGTTTTTGTGTGACTGTGTGTGGTGTGAATGAGTGATACGAAGTCACAAGACGAATTTGACTTCTGAGAATTTTTTTGTATTTTAAAACATTTGTAACTTTTTTGTTTACGAACAAAAGTGGGTACTTCGAAAGCAAAAGATTCACAAATTTTTAACATCTTTACGTGGGTTCTGAAAAATAACCGAAAAAAAGGGGTAGAAATCGAGATAGAACCAGTCACTGGTCAAATTTGACGTCGGAGTCAAAAATGACCTATGGAGGAAATGTAGCTTTTGTAAAACCAAAAACAACCGTGTATTTTTTTCTCGATCGGACTTCAAATGACGTCACAGCGCAGAAAAAACTAAATGGGCCGTTTTTAGAGTGCGCGTAAAAATTTTTTTTTGTGTTCTAGAATCGTTGTTGCCTAATCTTCAAATCCAGGAGGTACAAATCGCAACTTTTTTTTCGACCCAGTCTAGTGTGCATGTGTGTTTCAGTTCCATCTAATTCTCGTCAAAAGTCACTGGGCTAAGGACAAGTTTGATACGCTCTTTAATGCCAGTTTTTTTTCTGCCAGAATTTGGAATTAATTTAAATAAACAATGGTGTGTTCTTCAAACGAAAATTAATTTATTGCATATTAAGTTTTTCATAAAGTCACAAGTGCCAATAAAATCAAATTGAAAGTTAGTTATACCCTCACCATAGGATGGTACCCTCACCATAGGATGGGGATGTATATCATTTAATAAGTAAAAAGATGTAACACATAGAAGGAACCAAATTTGACCCTTAGTATCTTTGGACGAAATTCGTTTTAGGACTTGTTAAGACGTTTGAGCCATGTCCGTCTGTCTGTCTGTCTGGCTGGCTGGTCAACACGATACTGCCGTAAATCTTTTGCAGATGACAATGAAACTTTTTCAGTGACAATTATTTGCCAATACTGAGTTTGGGATTGAAAATGGGGGTTTTGACCACGCCCCTTCTGGTACCTCCCATACAAATCGACACATATAGCACAAAATCATATTTCTTTCAAACCTTTCTTCTGGTAGATGTGATTAGCTTCAACTCTCACACCGGTTAATAATCTGTAAATGCCTACTTAAATGGAGAAAATGGGCGAGATTGTCACGCCCATTCTGGTACCTCCCATACAAAACAGGGTGTTCGACCGGATTGTCAATCCGATAAATCGCGTGAAACACTTCCGACCTTAATGAAATTCGGTATAAGGCTTCACGTTATCAAAAGCTAATCACCGATTAAAACAAGGGTGAGTTTGCCATGCCCATTTTGGTACCTCCCTTAGAAAAGTTGTTTGGGCTTCTGGTTGTTCGGCATGAGAAGTCCCGCAAAACCGAACCAATCTTTATGAAAGTTTGTACTAGTCAATATTTAGAGAAATGAGACTCTCCTATAGAAATTGAGCTGTTTTGCCACACCCATTCTGGTACCTCCCATATAAAAGTTGGGCGGATGACTGGTTGATCGACACGATAACTCTGGTAAACTAGAGCCGATCTTAATAAAATTCTGTACTAGGCAATATTTTGCTAAAAGCTACTGTGTAAGTTATAACTGACTATTGTACCACGCCCAGTTTCGTACCTCACATACAAAAGTTGGGTGTATTTGGGGTTTGCGACTCGATATCTCCAGTATATCATAACCGATCTTAATAAAATTTGGAACTGATCAAAATTTTGGCATCAACTTGCCATGCCCGTTTTTGTACGTCGCATATAAATATTGGGAAGGAAACTAACGAATTTGGGTATTCAATAATATTTAGTGCAATCTCAATCTGTTATTGAATATGGTCACCTTTGAGAATGGGCGTTTTTAACAGAACTCCCACGCAATGGATGAGGTATGGTATGGTGAGGGCATGATTAAGTCGGTTCACCCGACTGAAACTTATGTACTGGTTTTTCAATTCGCCTATCACTCATTCTCTTTGAATTTCTATTCTGTATCATATTTGTAGCTATGAGGTGCCATCGAAACCCCTGAGTGACTTTAGATGAGAATTTGGTGGAACTGAAACGCTGATACACACTCTTTATATATGGGTATAAGATACGTGGTCGTCGGTGGTGCAATGGTTAGTGTGCGCGGCTCTTGTACATGAGATCCTGGGTTCGACCCCGGCTCTGACCACCTTCAAATTTTCTTTCGGCGGCGGTCACCTCGCATAGTGACGGCGACACTATCGAGTATCTAGCCATGAAAAAGCTTCTCAAAATACCGTTCGGAATCGGTGTAAAACTGTAGGTCCCAATCAGTGAGTGAAAACTGGAAAGCGTACAGCTCAGTGTTTGTGAGAAGTTCTCCCCAGTCCCTTTATGGGATGTAATGGGAAACTATTTATTTATTTATTTATTATAATGATACACACTCTTTATATATGGGTATAATATTCAAAATTGTATGACATATGGCTAATATATGTAGGGATTGGCTCAGAATCACTTTTTTAATAGATTTAGTCATGCCAGTCTGTCTATGTATTCTTGCAAACAAAGTACAGTCCGCAAATATTATCTGTTTTATGAATGCGCTCAGATGGACGAAGCTAAACCCGAGTATTATCTTCTGTGAATTCATAGCAGTTATATCCGAGGTCTCAAGACTAAACTTAATTCTGGCGTCAGTCAATATGACAACATGGTACCTGAAGAATTCTTTTGGGAACTACGATACCTGCAATAGAATCGCATAATCTCCTTGTGAATACCCATTTCAATAGCAACTCCCTGAATGTGGGAACTAATTTAAATTAACATACTTCTCCCAGATCAGAAGGTGTCAGGGAAATAATTACTCAAAAAGGATCAAATGATATAATGACAGATTCAAATCATCAAAATCTCGGGGCCTAGTATGGCAACACCAGTTTATGTTGTGGCCGGTATACATACCTAACTGATGCTATTTATTCCCAAAGTGAGAAAGCCTCACACTCAGCTCCCAAGGACTTTATTGCTATAAGCTTGTTATCGTTCCTGATGAAGATTTTGATGAATGAATTATAGTTGGAGCACAGCGTACTGCAATGGTCGATTTTGAATGAAGGAGTGGCATTTATAAAGAAGTCATTGACTGCCTTTCTTGGCATTGAGGTTGCGCTCAATAATGTCAAACCTAATGCGATAGAGTTGAGCACTTTGACCTCTGTAAGGTATGTTGACAGAGTCATACCTCAAAAGGTGGTAGTGTCTCCACTTTGGAGGATCCTTGCGCTTAACGGAATACTGGTTCATCTCGAAATTTCAGGCGGGACGATTATTGTTTATGCAGACGACATACAGTGTGGTGATTACTCAGTAGGATTGGGCAAAAATGGATAGAATGGACGTAGATCAAACAAATTTTGGCCAGGCAATGTCTAGAAGCAATTAAGAGAAAAAACAAAGTTTGAACCAAATCCACCAAAGGATTCCCATATATCGTGGAATACAAAAATGTTATAATTTCTACAGCTGCAAACCGAATTTTACCAAAATTAGCAGAATACATTTAAAGCTGTTACAAACCATGGTATGCGAAATTTGAAATATCATTTTCAAAGAAGTTCTCATAAAATATGGATATATTGCAAGAATACTTTGGAATTCACAATGCGACTGAGTTTTAGTACTCGGTTTTCTAATTTGGATTAGACTTTAATTTCCATTTCTTAATCTAAAACAAATGCAAAACAATTCCCAGTGTTCACAATTATAGTTCAAAAATGTTTAATTACCATTCGTTTCGACAGTTCAAATTTTGGTTGTGGAATCGGTTGGCAATTGAATTTCTTCAAATTGCCAAACATTTTGTTTTTTTTAAGAATTCAAAATCAGTTTATCGGTGCGATAATGTAGGCGTTGAAATTTGTACATGCATTTTTATGGAAGATGTACAAGAGCAGGAGTTTAACATCGTTTCTGGCGTAGGTCACAAAAATTAGTGTACGAACACAATTGGAGCGATAACGTAGGCGTTGACAATATTTTCATATTTTTTTATGGAAGAAGAACAAGAGCTGGCGTTTGTCGTCATGTCTGGCGTAGACGACAAAAATTAGAATTCTTTTTATTTCCCTGGCGTCAAGAAAGCACAATGTTGCTAGCGTAATACAAAAATTATTATGTGTTGATAAACGTTTTTCTATTTTTCGGAAAATTAGTATTAAATTATTTACATTTTTTTAAAGAAATGTTTTGTTTGTCGTTGATACGAGTATGTTGCAAACTCGCTTGATACGCGTGTCTTTTTATACATCCAAGAAGAAGTTCCACTCTGCATCGATTACAAATTCACAAGTCAAATTCATAAAATTCTTATTTTTGTACTGATGATTAAAAAAAAACATCGCTGGAAATTTAAAAGTTATCAATAAAAACATAAGAGATATAAATTAAAATTCTAAAAACATTAACTGTTATCCAAAAAATATCAAATGAAATTCAGAAGACATCATTAGAATTTTAAAAGTTATTTAAGAGACATTGAATGAAATTTAAAAGGCCTCAGTTGAAATTTAAATTTCGTCAGTTGAAAGTAGTAACCTATATTGTACGATACATAAGGTTTTTACATTTCAAATGATGTCTTTCAAATTACAATTTTTATTTTTAAATTCTTTTAGAAATCTATTCTTTTACAAATCAATTGAAGTCTTTTAAATTGTAATTTATGTTTTTGAAATTTCAATTAATGTCTTTTAAATTTCAATTCAAGTTTTTTTTTTCAAATTTCAGTTGATGTGTTTTAATTTCCATTAAGATTTTTGATTTCCAATTTACTTCTTTTAAACTTCAATTGATTTGTGTTAAACCTTTTACAATTCATTTGATTTCCATTTAATTTCAGGGCGAAACTGACCATAATCGACACAAGAGCAAAAGGAGGACACATTTACCAATCCTCTGCAGATCAAGTAAAACAAAGCTGAGTTGAAAAATTTTTCTTCTGGGAACATTTTCCATTAATCCAATGAAATTAATAAATTTCATGCATATTGTTACGAATAAGTAAAAGCTTTTGCTTACTGTTAATGACTCTACTAACAGTATGTAAATAACAGGCGGTTAGTGCTGCGCCTGAAGGTATGCATTGTAACAACGTACCAACTAGCTAAACCAGTAGCATGAATTCACCTCAGTAAAGATAACTCTCCGCCATTCGAGATTGTTCTACAAAGATAAGCAACAACAACAACATCTAGAAGGTTCTTGGATTCGCTAGATATACCTTCATTAGAGTATGGTGAGTTGGTATAAATAGCGGATGTCTTTGGAGTGGAGAGTTCAGTTTGTGATTAAACCCCGTAAAGTGAGCAACGCGAATTGATAGTAAAATACAAGACTTGTTAACGTGTTATAAATAAAGTAAACTGTTGTACTGTATAAATAAATAAAAGGAAGTGATACCGTTGTAATTATCGTAATTAAAAACGAACCTTGTTTTATTATTGGGAATAAAACAACGCAAAAAGGACGAATAAGGAAATTCGTAACAATATTATAAAATACCATTTGTATGAATTGAGGGTTTATATTTTATTCGACAATCTTAATAAAATATAAAGGCTGATTGTTAAGAAAATAAACAATTTTTACACAAATATACATACATATTTGTTCTTTAAATTGGTGAAGACTTTCCGCTTATGTTATAATATTGTTTTTTTGATCTTCAGTTCATGAAACAAGTATGTGGATGACCCAAACATACACATGGTTGCTGCATATCATATAGAGATGCCATTCTTCTCATCTGACTTTTCATTTCACACTATTCGTGGTGCGATATAGAGTTATTGGATGTAATTACAAAAATTGTTGACTTATAACTACATTTGTCATATGGTTTTGATGGAAAACTGTGAAATGAAACGTAGTTTACTTTTTTGTATAAGTAATATTTTATTGTTAGTATATATTTGTGGTGGGTGTTTACACAAAACGAAATGCCATTGCTGTTTTCTTGTTAGTTGGTTAGAGCCATTGCCTCTATCTGGTATTATTAAAGCAGTACTTTCCAACATGCAAATCCAGGTGCAAATTTACTGAAAATAGTCTCTAGATATGATTATCTATGAATATTACAAAGCTTTAAAAAGGGCTCAAAAAAGAGCAAAAACCAATAAAATACACATATAAATCTAATTGCAAACAAAAACTGGTAAAAACCCTTTTCAACACACAATTTTTGACCAACGGGAACACAAAATAAAGGTTAAATTTGTACCAGTATTGAAAGCTCGACTTCGAAACTCATATGTTTTGTGTAAAATACCATAATACATAAATGCTAAATTTTAGGACTGTTTTTTCATTCATTGTATTCTAGTAGGGATGCCAGATTTGAAATCAACAAAACAAATACATCGAGAAAAAAAGGCAATACAATTAAGAAAATAAAAGTACACTTTCTGTTATTAAAAAATCATAAAGTTCAGTACAGAAAAATACAATTTTTACTTAAGAAATAAAACAAAATCAGTACATAACTGTAATAATTTATAAATTAACGAAAATAATTAACATACTAAGAGACCACAAATATTTTTTTAAATACAAACCAGTCAGGTGTTTCACATTTTATTTTTAAAAGTCAAAAGAAGTAGTATAATCTATTCTATATTAAAATTTTGTAATACTGAATATAACGTTCTTGTTTTAATTATTTAATAATCAAAGGTAATATTTTACAACTTTTTGAACGAATTACAAATATTTATAGTTTTTGTGGACTTAATTAACTACTTCGTTTTTACCATTTTCTGTTTTTAAAAACTTTACAAACTCGTTACAAGTGTACGTAAAATTATCTTTTTAATTCGTTTTCTAAATATTGAATTAGAAGTTTATTTCATTCGTTTCTCCAAAAATTCAACATCAAACTGAATATTCTTTCACACGCCGCATTGAAAATACAAATTTACAGATATTTCCGAAATTTGGAAATTACCTATTTCTAGGATCTCTTTCCATTTTTGTTCAGGGGTTTTTTGTTGTGGAATATTTTCAGAAAAACCTTTTAAGGCTATAAAGCCAGTTTATTTTTGTTTGAATATACATAATTCAATTACGCCATGAATGAAATGAAATGTTTGAATTAAGGTTAAAATTGGAAAGTTTTTCAAATTTGTAATTTTTTATAGTAAAACGGTATTCTATGTAAATACTTATATACGATTTTTGGTATGAATAAGAAGTAACATTTTCATATTTATTGTTGGCATAACAAAAAAAGTACAAAAAGAAGTACAGAGGCTAAATAGAAGTACTTTTGCGTACTTCTTTAGTGCTATGCAGTCAGAAGTACAATTAGTAAAAAAAAGTACGCGCACTGCTGAAAGCAGTACGTCTGGCAACCCTATCTTCTAGCAATGCTTATATACATATTATGGTTTTTCATTCAAACTCATAAATGCGTCGTGTACCTCGTAAATCTTGTGGTTTTACGAAACATCAAACATTTTCCATACAAATATGAAGTTTGAAATGGAATTTATGAGGAATGCGAGGAGTACGAAGTATTTAAACGTTTAAGTGAAAATGCATAGCGCCATATTTCGAATGCTTTCTAGCATTTGCCAGAGATATATACGTATATATATTTCACACATTTAACAAATAAATAGCAAAAGATTTCAATGATTTCAAATGAAAATGTGGGGAAGGTGCAAAACTGGAAATGGAGTTTCAATCGATATGTCTGTTAGGCAGTAGACGTGGTATGTAAAATCGGTTTTGGCCCTGATCATTACATTTTTGGAACGAAGTTCCTTATCGCACGGTGCGAGATGGGGGCTAAATTAAAAAATTAAACAACTTTTTTTTAACACTATTATTAACACAAGTATTATCAACTATATTGGGTACTTTTGCTTTGGATTGTGTCTAGACTAACATATGTTGGGAAATTTCTTGTTTAATGGGAAATTTTCTAGATGGAACAAGTAAATTGAGAAAAGCCAAAGTGAAAGAAGTTTCAAAAGGAGCAGTTTTTGAAATAAGTGCCTTTCCTTAAAAAACGTAAATTTTTTCTTCCTTAAAAAATACCTTATCTTAAAGAAGTACATTTGCTTAAAAAAGAAGTAAATTTTCATACAAAAAGTACATTTTCTTAAAAAATTATTTTACATTTTCTTAAAAATAATGTAATATCTTTTCTTTTCTTGAGATAAGTAGCATTTTCTTGAAAAAATCCAATGACATTTTCCTAAAAAGAGTACTACCACTTCCTTAAATAGTACCTGTTCTTAAAAAAGAACTTCTGTGTAAAAAAAATTCATACTCTTATGGCTTTTGTTACAGCAAGTATTTCTTCTTAAAAATAGTACCTTTTTTTAAAAAACATTAGCTTTTAATAAAATAAGTACCTCTCTTTAAAACAGGACCTTTTCGGAAAAATATAATACACATTCTTAAAAAAGGGCCTAAAAATATATACCCATAGGGATGGCGGTATATATCATTTAATACGTAAAAAATGTAACACATAGAAGGAGTTATAATAGACCCTCAGTGTCTTTGGACGAAACTCGTTTAAGTACTTTTTGAGACGTTTGAGCCACGTCTGTCTGTCTGTCTGGCTGGCTGGATGGTCAACACGATCACAGCCGTAAATCTTTATCGATCACCGCCAAATTTTGTCAGTGAGTATTACTAGTCAATACTGAGCTTGACATTGAAAATGGGCGTTTTGACCACGCCCCTTCTGGTAATACCCATACAAATCGACACATTTAGTACAAAATCATATTTCTTTCAAACCTTCCTTCTGACAGATGTGATTAGCTTCAACTCACACACCGGTTAATAATCTGTAACTGCCTACTTAACTGGAGGAAATGGGCGAGATTGACAGGCCCATTCTGGTACCTCCCATACAAAACAGGGTGTTCGGCCGGGTTGCCAATCCGATAAATCGCGTGAAACACTTGCGACCTTCATGAAATTAGGTATAAGGCTTAACAGTATCAAACGCCAATCACCGATTAAAACAATTGTGATTTTGCACGCCCATTTTGGTACCTCCCATACAAAAGTTGTTTGGCCGTCTGGTTGTTCGGCACGAGAAGTCCGGCAAATCCGAACTAATCTCTATGAAAGTTTGTACTATTCAATATTTAGTCAAATAAAACTCTCCTATAGAAAATGGAGAGTACCATTCTGGTACCTCCCATATAGAAGTTGGGCGGATGGCCGGTTGATCGACACTATAACTCTCGTAAACTACAACCGATCTTAAGAAAATTCGGTACTAGACAATATTTTGCTAAAAGCTACTGTGTAATTAGTAACTCACTATTGTGCCACGCCCAGTTTCGTACCTCCCATACAAAAGTTGGGCGTATTTCCAGTTTGCCGACTCGATATTTCCAATAAATCGTAATTGATCTTAATAAAATTTGGTACTGATCAAAATTTTGGCCACAACTTGCCATGCCCATTTTTGTACCTCGCATATAAATATTTGGTCAATATCAATCTGCTATTGAATATGGTCACTTTTGAGTATGGGCGTTTTTTAACAGAACTCCCACGCAATGGATGACGTAGGATGAGGGTATGATTAAGTCGGTTCACCCGCCTGAAACTTATGTATTGGGTTTACTTAGTTTTTATAAAGCTTTAATGCAGCCGACGTCGTATTTGAGAAAATGCTGAGTGTGATTATATTCTGGTGAACCCCGTACAAAAGCAAATATCCTCAATTTATTTCAAACAGAGAGAATAAGGTACCGTTACAATGTATGTGGAACACGTTTGTAATGTTTTGAATAGTCAGTGTTACCTCTTTTATGTGTCTTAAAAAATAGAATCAATCCGGCATGTGATGAAAATCGATTGAGTCAAAATCGAATACGATTTAACATATCAACGAATTTTATTGTCATAATTCCTTATATTGGGGAACAACTATTGTTACGAATAAGTAAAAGCTTTTGCTTACTGTTAATGACTCTACTAACAGTATGTAAATAACAGGCGGTTAGTGCTGCGCCTGAAAGTATGCATTGTAACAACGTACCAGCTCGATAAACCAGTAGTATGAATTCACCTCAGTAAAGATAACTCTCCACCATTCGAGATTGTTCTACAAAGATAAGCAACAACAACAACATCCAGATTCTAGAAGGTTCTTGAATTCGCTAGATATACCTTCATTTGAGTATGGTGAGTTGGAGTGGAGAGTTCAGTTTGTGATTAAACCTCGTAAAGTAAGCAACGCGAATCGATAGTAAAATATAAGACTTGTTAAAGTGTTATAAGTAAAGTAAACTGTTGTACTATATAAGTAAAATAAAAGGAAGTTAAACCGTTGTAATTGTCGTAACTTAAAACGAACCTTGTTTTGTTATTGGGAATAAAACAACGCAAAAAGGACGAGTAAGGAAATTCGTAACAATATTTTGAATATACATTATTTAATGACAGAAAAAGAGGAATACATTTTTTATATACATTAGTTGTACAAAAAACATCATTATTATGTCAAATCGTATTCGATTTAAATCGATCGATTTCCATCACGTAGTAGGTCTCTGCATAGTAGGTTTTCTTATATCTTCAATATTTTGTTGGTTCTATCCTGACGAAACACAGTGTATATTCGAAAATAAAATGTTTTATTGATTCACTCAAATGTATGAAACCTGGGAAAACTGAAACGCAAAACACAACTCATACGTATTTTTGACTAGGGTATTGAGTGATTCGAGAAAAGGAAACAGGTTGTAAGTTATTAAAAAAAATAATTTCAAAGAATTTGGTATTTTTTTTTACTTTCTAATCTTCTATTCAACAGCACCTATGTACTGATTGTATCAGAAGTTATGGTCATTTAAAGGCAATGTACATTGCAGCTAATGTCAAACGGAAGGACGTGAAAAGTAAAAAGTAAAATCAAGTACATATCGTCACCTAAAATGCAAAATAACGTATCATAACTTTTCATAGGTTAACAGGAGAAGCAAAAATCTTTGTAAAATTCCAAACATTTTAGATATAAAAACAATTTTTTCCATATTATCTTAAAACACAGAGACAGATTTATTTCATAAAAAGAAATAAAGACTCATACATGATAAGAAATGCTCAGTGCATGCTTTGTTAATAACAAAAAATCATATACTATTGTGTTTTCATTTCTTATACAAGTGTAATTCCAAAATATTTCGACACAGCCCAGGTCCCAACCCCTATTGAATTGTATGAAAATTGGACAGAAGTTTCTCCTCGTCCATACGAATTCTATGACACCAGAATTGGGCCAAAATTCAAAGTAGTTTTTGTTTTATGGTTCGTTGAAGTAGGTATTGTATGGCTCTATCTGAAAAAAGAACCTGACTGAAAAATGGCATATCTTTTGAATGCGGTAATGGATTTCAAAATGTTGGATATCATTTTAAAGCTTGCAAAAACCGCTTTAATAAGAGCCCATACAACAGTCATGTCGTTGTGGTTCAATGATATTGAAAACTCCAAAGTATCTTTTATCCTTGAATATTCTGGCATAAATCTAAGAATTCCAAAGTTATGCCATTTACAAATACAATATTTACAATACAATACCTAATTCAAAGAACCATAAAACAAAAACTACTGTGAATTTTCTGGTGTCATAAAATTCCTATGGACGATGAAAAACTACTGTCCAAATTTTATACCAATCAAAAGCGGTCGAGTTCGAAAATTCAGATTTTTGTGACGATTTTTTTTGGAATTACCCTTATACGTTATTATGCTTTATGAAAATCATTCACTTGATGATACGTTTTTTTGAATTTTGGTTACTAAATTGTTATTTTTGGACGTACAAGTATAAGATTTTTCAGAGCCGTGTAGTGTAAATCATAATTAATCAACAACTCGATTTTGATTTTTTTTTTGATGATACGTTATTTTGCATTTTAGGTGACGATATAATTTTAAATTATTTACCAATGCGAGATTTCCATATAAATTGTATAGATACAGATCACTATTGTACTACAATTGGAGGCCATCATTCGGAGAAAAAACGAACAAACTAATACCACGCGTCTTGTCAGCATGCAAAGTATTTTGGGTTTTGGCAATTAGAGTGTCCAAATCCGAATTCGAAAAACCGGCAAACCGTTGTTTCACATGAACCGTATGCATGTTCTTAAGAAAAGTAACTTTCGTACAAACCGAAAACCGCTTACTTGACGTCGGTTAGCCGGTTTGTACACAATTTGTGTTAAATATCCCATAAAAAATTTAAAATTTAAACAATAACACATGATTTTAAGATTTTAATGAAATTTTCTAATTAAGAAAGGAACATAATTTCTAAATAAGTTTCAAACAATTTTTTTAAACTCGTTTTATAAAAAACATGTTTTTGAAACAAGTAAATAAATCTCTAAAATTTGAACATTATTTACAAAAAAAATTTTAAATTTTAAATGTTAAAATTTCGAAAAAAAACTTTGAAATGTTATTAAACACGGATTAGAAGCTAAATGTTATTAACATTTGACTTAAAAATTTAAACGTGATTGTAAAAATTGAATGCAGTTTTGAAATTTTGATTTTATAATAAATATGGTTTTGAAACAAGTAAATACATTTTGTGAACTTATGAAGTTGATCATACATACATATAAATCTCTTTAAAATTTGGATATGATTTTTAGTTTTAAATGAGTGTACCTAGTGCCCTAGTTCACGCTGCCACGAAATTGAAAATTTTGAATTGAAATTGTGGTATGAAATTGAAATCATTCACACTGGCTTTTCAACAATTTCGTTGCGAAATGCCAACTATTTACTTATAAATATTACAATGAGTGAAATTTTCGTGCCTGGAAAAAATATCCAAAATTTTGTTAGGAAATGAAAGAACACATTAAAATAAAAGAATGATGCATGAACCTTAACATGAAACACTGATTCTACACAATTTTTATTTTCTTTTCACTAATCCATGTCGATGACAACTTAGGGTAGTGAATGTGACAAGTCAACGCGAACGCCAAAGGCAAAAAATGCTAGTTTACAATTCACTTCGCGCTAGCTTTCGCTTACGAAAGCTGCCACTAACATTAGTGGTTTACAGAGTTGACCAACTACAATAAAAAATAGTATTTTAGAGAAAGTTATCTTGAGTGAACTGCACACAATGAAAAATAGCTCTATTTTAATAGATCAACATATTTTTAGAATGTTATTCTTTATAATACTGCCAATAACCTCAATAATTAAGGAAAAGCATATAAAGTTGTGTAAAAGAGCTAGGTTCTTTTGGGTTGTAATGTAGAATAAATTGTCCAATCTATACGAAATTAGTTGTCTTTGTAAAAAAAAAAAATACGTGTCAGTTGGCCATGTTTAAAATGTATTGATACTGTTGTTGAATAATAGCTTTGTTCATTTACTTTTCCAGTAAATATTTGCAAGATTCTACTTTTGAGAGAGAAATAACGATTTTACTCTATGAAGATTTGCACCAAAAGTACGCGACGAATTCCAGTAAAAATTTGCAAGGAAACAGGTGTTGTAGTTGTATCCGTTGCCACTACATTTTGGCTTATATTAGTTACATTATATATCTCTTGCCAAAAATGTCCAATTATGACGGTTCACGAGAATTTGCTGAATGCCACTGGATATTATTGCTTTCCATTTTCTTTCGAAGTTTCAGTGATATATTAAATAAAATATTGAAAGACTCATTTGTACTTGCTTATGTCGTTGTTTATTTATTTTCCACTTTCATTTGTTTACATGAAACAGATGATTTCAAACAGCTGTTCTACTTGCAAATTTTTGTTGGTTAAAATTTCTCAAACCAAAAATTTGCTATATCTCTAACATCGAACTGTCAAAATTATCGCTCTCTGGCTCTCATTTGCTGCACTTTTGGAGTAAACGAACACGATCCAGTACAAATTTGCACAAATTTTCGAGTACTCGATCAGACCTAATGTCTTAACATCAACTAATGTATTTAATTTTTTTAAATATAATTATAATAGATTTGCAAGTCATTACTTATTTGAACTTTCCATTTCTAATTTTATTATTGTAAATAAGAATTTCAGTGAGTAAACAATATAATTTTTAATTATTTTGTAACACAAAAATTGGGCTCTGTCCTTCGATTGCATTTTGTCCAAAATTGGCAACATCGTAAAAACAACGAAATGCAAAATACTTCCATCTGCCCGCCCATCCGCGATCGACATTATTCTTAAAATTTGTAATTTCTTCAACTAACGCGTGGAATTGTGGATTGTTGAATTTGACAGCTGAAGTGATCAAAAACGTTACGCTGCGTTTTATAAACTACCCATTAAATAACGTAACTCAACGCAGGTAGTCACCGTACAGTTGTAACGTTTTATAAGCTACCAAAACGACAAAAGTTTCGCGAAATGACTAATTCACGACTTAGAGAATAACACCCTTAAATTTTCATTTTGATGAATATAGACCGGTATTCAGTTTTTATGAAATTTTCGATGCTATAAGAAGTACGTGAATAAAAAAAAAAACGAAAATTTCATGAACCGAAAATTTAGCCTCGTGTTCAGTAAGCAAAGACGAGCCATAACTATCAGCGGCGGTGGAGCAACAAAACAATGAATAGGCGACGGCGACTAAGTTTTTATTATATGTGAGTTTTCGGCAGATCTAAACCTAAAGTAACAGTTTATCTCGTTGGATGTGCAAAATATTTTAATAGTTTTTTAGTAACTCGTACATTTAATTTCGGCTAACATTTTAAGCCGATGCGATCCTTAAATGACGGCAGCATTAACTTATAAAAATAACTTACGACGGCGCCGCACCGGGAAATTTTCCGTCCGCTTCGTTATCATACCTGTATGCAAAAACAAGTACCAATTTCATATTGCGAAGGAAATTGTCAAAATGTATGCGAAATTGAGCAATTTCAACTCAATATCAGCCCAAAGTGCAAAAAACTTAAATTTCACGGCAGCGTGATCAAGGCATAATGTTAATTTAAAACAAACGTTTAAATGTTTTCAAGCACGTATTATAAGTTGAAATATTATTTAAATTGTAATTTAAAAATTTAAAGGCTATTGAAAAAAATAAATGCAGTTATGCAATTTTCAGATTTAAACAGTCATTGGAATATGAAACAGTCGACAAAAAATTTTTTTTTTGTAATTCTCCGTTTTTTACCAAATATTAAAACCGAAATCCGGTGTCTTGAAAAATTTAATAGTTAAACAAATCGGCAATCGGGGTTTAAAAAATCTCGGTTTCATACAAAAATTTAGTAAACAACAATATTGATATTTTCCTAAAGGTATGGTTCAAACAATGTCAAAAGTAAGAAATAAGTAAATACGTTCATCATACCCATTCCCAAAGAGTAATTACATGCCTAGAGTAAACATGTCGCGCAGGAAATTTATGATATTAGGCCTGGTGTGGTATGAACATTGGATATATTACTCTATGCGTACATATATATAAGTTAAAAAATCATTGCCATACAATAAAGTGTACTTGCTTATAAAATGTGTGTCCAAGAAAATCCCATTCAGAGATTTGAAAACACTCCACAAAGGCAGAAAGTCGTGCGTTTTCCATTTTGTAGACTTACTTATCCGGACCTGAAATTGTTCACCCATTCCAAACGGTTTTGCTTTTAAACGATTTTTCGTGGATTATGTCAGCAACACTTACTGTAGTTTAAATCCGCGTCCTGCCGTTGAAGGACACTAACCATTGGGCAATTAAATAAATCAATTTTATGATATTTTTAAACAGATCTCTCAAACAAATAATGGAGCTGAGCTGTGTCTGGAAAACCGATTTAAATAAAGTTGAAAAAGATTTTGAAATGTAAGAGCTGCTTCAATTTTGGAAAGAAACCAGTCCCCATTGCCCAACATCCTATCTTGTGAACTATGCCTATCCCAGATGGTGGACATCGCATATTTTGATAACATAGAATGCCAGCGTCAAGCTATCAACACACACATTCTCTTCGAATAGGCGATATTGAAGATTGACTTGACTTCTTTTCAGATATTGTTTTCGAGTTCATCTGTAGGCATAAGTTAATCAGTAACAACGATGAAAAATTTAAATTTTTTTTCCTAAAAATCCTGATATAAGGTCTATTTTTTTAAATTCAATACCTACCTTCATCGGCGTCAGTAGAATGCATTTTGTCGTTTGCAGAAATTGTAAATGTGCAATGGCGCCACCGTCTTAGTGATGACCATTTTCTCCACTTGGTCCTGACTAAGGCCAATTCTTCATAGTTAAATTATTTTATTTTTCATCGTTTGTTGTTCGTTTCCCAAAGCAATCAAATAAGTCATAATAGTTGTATGCATGAAAACTTGCACAGCAAATGTCAAAACATTACAAATATGTTCTCATACAAAAAGGACTAGTATAAATATCCCACGCTTCGTTTTCGATGTTTGCTCAACAAAATTGACTCAAAACTTTTCTATATTTGTGCAAGTCATTTTTTATGAGAACATTTTTTGTCTTGACGATTGCTGTGAGTTTGCACCAGAATAAAAAAAATAAATGTGCATGCCCTGTTTCATGAACTTCTAAAAACAACGAAGAAAATTCTCAAATTTCGAATATGTTTAAGTTATATTCAAGGTCGTTATCATGAAACATTAGCGTAATTTCGCCTTAACGAAACTTGACATGAACCACATCGACGATATGGTTGTCCAACTTCCTTCTTGTTTGTTTTCAACCCTGGTAAGATCGAAATTCACAGAAAATAAATTGGAGTATGTTCAAATAATCCTAACCACCTTGTTTTGTCTTTTTTATTCCGTTCCATCAGGCCCATCAGGCCCTGCAACATTAAGAACGTGGTCATGTGATATGACAACGAGGCTTCATTCTTAATTTATTTACATTTGGAAATACTAATATTGTGCCTGTTACTTTTTTTAAGTATTTAACAAAAAGGGCTAACTAAGAAGGCTGAAGTAAACAACAGTGATGTCTCTAACAGGTCTGAAGATAACAATAATGATGTCTCTAACAGGACTGAAGATAACAACATTGATGTAAAATTTTAAATGTTTTTATTTATAAATCTTTTAAACTCTTATTTTCCAGTGGTGGTAGTGAAACACAAGTAAACGTAGAAAGAAAGTTTCGGTTGGAATGGCTGAACTCATTTACTTGGTTGCCAGAAAAATATGGGTCCGCATATTGCGGTGCTTGCTCCAAGTCATTGATATGTCATTTGACCCACCTAAAAGCACATGAGAAATCAACATCTGAAGATCAACAAATTTTGTAATGCGGAGCAACAAAAGCGACAAAAACAAGTCACATATGCGGAATATGCGTTAGTAATGTTTTGCATTACACATAATCTACCGTTTTTATTAATGTACTATCTGCCTGCTTTACTTATTGAGTGTTGCCCAGATTCTTCAATAGCAAAATTACTGCATTGCGGGAGGACAAAATCAACTCAAACAGTGACCTATATTGGAAACCAGGCAAGTGATGGTATAGTTTCTATTTTAAAGAAAAAGGAGGTTTTCCTTAATTGTGGACGAAACAATAAAATATTCCTCAATTTCGGGATTCAAGACAAGTTTCTAGCCATGCTGAAGGTTCCTGAGGCTAATGGGGAGACTATTTGCAAATTAATAAAGGACTTCTTGGCTTCACGTAGTATTCCGTTAAAAAATTTAATTGGTTTGGCGACAGATGGTGCTAATGACGTGGCTGGAGATATCAGTGGGCTAAAATCGTTGCTTATCCGTGAATCGGATTTATTTTACATAAAATGCACTTGCCATTCACTTAATCTTTGTGCCAGATATGCTTGTAAAAAGTTACCAACACTTATTGAGTCTCTTTGCCGTAAAATTTATGTCTTTTTTTCGCACAGTCCCAAACGAATAGACGAATTTAAAGAATTTCAAGAATATTGTGCAGTAAAACCCCACAAAATATTAGGCATTAGCGGGACTAGATGGCTATCACTTGAAGGTGTAATAAATAGAAAAGTTGAGCAATGGGATAGCCTCAATTTATATTTTATTTCCTGTTTTTATGAAATGCACGGACTTCAACCTGTAACAATTGCCGAAGACATGACTTGTGTGGAAAAATGTTACTTCTTATTTTTATCATATATTTTACCATATATTTTATATTTTACCAACATTTTTGTTATTGTAATTAAAATGTTAAAAAGACTGAATTACTAATTTAATATTATTTTTTTATAAGCAATGTCTATTCAAATAAAAAATGTATGTTACAAGAATATTAAAACAATTTAGGACTTATTTCACAATTTTGGTCGGCTACTTGGGGTTTTGGTCGGTTTTATGGAAATTTTTGGTCGGAAATATTTTTTTCAAATGGCAACACTGGTTGACATTAATAAACAAAAGAACCAATTCATTTTAAATACCACTTAATGGCACGTGTTTTTGACGGACAACTAATTTAATATAGATTGGAAAATTTATGCGACATTGCAACCCGAAATAACATATGTAGATTTTTTAAAAATTTTATGTGAATATTGTTGGTATTTGCAGTGTTGTAAATAATAGCAATCTTAAAATCTGTTGATGTATTGAAATAGAGCTACATTTTTTAATCTTTTCCATTCTGCGCATTTCACTCAATATAACTTTTTCCGAACTATAATTGTTACTATAATTGTTCCTATGTTTCCGAAACTATAAATGTAAAAACTAAATGTTTTTTACTTTGGCGTTTGCGTTGGCTTTTGCGTTTACGTTCACTTTTGGGACTTTTAGAATACTACCCTTAGTTTTTATTTAAGTTTGTAAATAGTTATGTGTGTTTTTCTATAATTTTTTTACTGCATGAGAACTATCGATAACTATGGTTTCTCAGCTGAGAATGCCAAACTGTGTTAACATTTTTATTCAGCAAGGAATGGAAAGTCATCGTGAATCCTTTAACGCAGCAACAACGCTTCCAAAATTGCGGAAATTTACTTTGAAAAAAATAAATCTGTTCGTGGTCATAGCGAACTTCGTGCATTTTACGGTCAATATAATCGGGCTAGTGAGCAAGCAATTCGTGTAGTTATTTATCGTTTGGAGGGAAGACAATCCTTAAGCCGTTAACGAATTACCATTAAATACATTAAAATATACCGTTTGGTACGGTTTTCATGCTGGCGGTATCATCCGGTCATATTTCTTTCGAAATGAGGAAGGAGCTGATTGGAATGGCGAGATCTATCGATCCATGTTGACTGAATTTTTGTATTCAAAAATTAATCAGCTAAATATCAACGACATTTGGTTCCAACAACACGGTTCCAGTAAAAATATCCAGTAACTATTTTGAGAGAGTAAGATAGATTTTACTCTCCCAGTAGTAATTAAGTCTGCCTGCGTCAGTGTTGCCAATTTTGCATAAATAATGCTTTTTTTAGTATATTTGTTTTGGCTTCAGCATAATTTTTTTGAAACATGATGCTAAATGCTTTTTTGGATTATTTTCAGAAAATATTTCCACAATTTGATATTTTTCGCCAAATTTGTAGCATAATTTTTTAGATATTGCATAATTTTCCATCAACAATTTTTAAAAGGTTTTGTATTCTATACTTTTTAATAACATGCATATTTTTGAATAAATATCGAACGTGTTAATTTTAATTCATATAACAATAATATATTCTTTCCTATTATCCAACACACACCAACGGATAGAAACAAACCATAGTTTCAATAAATTTGCTGGTCTCATGTGTCAAACATTTTTTGAGTGATCCTGTGTTTTCAGCCTTAGAGGCCGATATCTCCAGAACCATTAACACAACTTTGAACTTAATACACATTTATTTCTATGCTACTTATTTCACACTTTTCACACGACCTCTCAGATGTAGTGAGTCAAAAAATTTAAAACAAATAATCTAATAATATATTACAAACCCAAAAGTATTCTAAATTTGCGAAGATGAAGTTTTTGTATGATTAATAATAGCTTGTAAATACAAAAAAAAACAACAAAATAATCCCAAAATTAAAAACATAACATTGAAAATCAGTGTAGATATCGTAGTTTCCCAAAAAATGTTCCGCTTGATTTTTTTGAATTTATGTGCATTAAAAACTAGAAAATAATTTTTTTCTTAACCTCAATAAGTATATTCTTCTTCATGATGGGGTTGTACAATGGCCCGCCTACTTAGCACTTCAACAGCAATGGTCTAGATCAGACATGTGCAAACTGACACAAACGCATTTCCAATCAGTTTTACGAATTTTGCGACTGTGTTAAGTTGAACGGAGCAAGCAGAACAAAAGCAGAGAAAACAAAAGTAGTACACTGAGTAAAAAATTAAAATTAAAAAAATTAAAAATTAAAACTAAATCTTAAAAAAAAAATCAAATATCAACATCTCCAATGATTATTTCCATTTATGATTTTTGCCATTTACAAACATAAAAATTTCTTTATATTCGTCCATGGCAATTAAAAGTTATTTTTTAAGTGTAGTGTGAATGCAGAACAGCAACTGACTTTGAATCGGTAAACAAGCAGCAAGCTTTCGGACATGTTGGTGTGAAAAAACGATCAAGCTACTATCGGTGTGAAAACACGATGACTCAAAAGAGTACTAGCTGCACATTATGGTCTAGATACTTTCAATAAAGAGCGTAATTAAAATGAATTAGTTAATTAATTTTCTAGGGATCTCTCAAATAAAACGCTTGCATTTAAATTGAAAATGGTGACAAAATTAAATGTCAAGTTAAGTGTCAAAATTAAATGTCAAATTAAGTGTCAAAATAAAGTGTCAAAATTAAATGTCAAATTAAGTGTCAAAATTAAATGTCAAAATTAAATGTCAAATAAAGTGTCAAAATTAGATGTCAAAGTTAAATGTCAAAATTAAATGTCAAATAAAGTGTCAAAATTAAATGTCAAATTAAGTGTCAAAATTAAATGTCAAAATTAAATGTCAAATAAAGTGTCAAAATTAGATGTCAAAGTTAAATGTCAAAATTAAATGTCAAATTAAGTGTCAAAATTAAATGTCAAATTAAGTGTCAAAATTAAATGTCAAAATTAAATGTCAAATAAAGTGTCAAAATTAGATGTCAAAGTTAAATGTCAAAATTAAGTGTCAAATTAAGTGTCAAATTATTTTCTAGTTTTTAGTGCATTTATAAATAAAACACTGTAACTTAATTTTTTTTTAAATTATTTTTTTGTTTTTAATTTTTTAGTAAATACATTTTTAAAGTTTTATTTAATTTATTTAATGTTTATATTATCCAAATCTGACATGTGTGCCAAATTTTAGTTCGATTGGTCAACTGCAACTGTGTTAAGAATAAGTTACTAGATTTGAACAATACAGACTGATTTGAACAATACAGACTGACAGACAACAAAGCAAGTTAAATAAAACACTGTAAAAACATAAAGCTTAAGTTTGTTTTTATCAAATGTACACTCCACATTGACTATAGTTTCTGAAAGTACTTATCAAAGCTAACAATATGGAATTTGGGGGTTTTCCCGCTTAGCTCGTATTCGGATTTTATCGAATCGTGAATACTTTATCTGAAACTTGATTTTGAGTATTTAAAAACTAAACACTTTCTTACGGCTACATCTAGTTAACAGATTGGAATTGTGTTATCCAGCCATCGGCATAATTTTAAGTAGTAATCAGGGGGAAAGCCACTTATAATAAAAAAAAAAATAATAAAAAATATTAATCTTAGATTTAGAAATACGATTAATGAATGAAAAGATAGCATTTAGTGCTTCAAAATCGATAAATTGTCCAGAAATTCTCAAATGTTCTCACACAAAGGGTGAAACGAAATTACGGTATTGTATCAGGACGTTGCAAACAATGTTTTTCATGTAATCCAAATACAAAATACACAGTATTTATAAGTGTTTACTCATCCACTTTTTGTCATTCAACAAGTTTGCGAAAGTAAAATCTACTCGGATTGCAAGTCATATAAAGCGTAAAATATCTATTTATTTTCATGATCCATGACTTGTTTTATGCATTAGAAATGTAGCGTTATGATAGAGTAATAAAATTCTAACACTTTTTCCCCTTTTCGATTGCTCGATTTTAACGGGTTTTTCAATAAGAGCGCTACAAAAGTTTTTTTTTAAATAAAACAAAACCGGTTTTAGATACCAATGAAATTCTTTATTCCTGTGAAAGTACGTTCGATGCCATTATGTATGGAAAAAAGTAGAAATGATATGTTAGCGAAAACTATTTAGCGAAACTATTGATCTAATTAAAATGTGGTGTAGGCATAAGTTGAAGGTGATATAAACTTACATTTTCTCAAGTAAGATTCAACAACATCGGAGAAATCATTTTCGAGTTATGATAAATTATGTAGAGAAATATGTAATGTCCAATCTTTCAGATTTAGGTTTTGTCAATAGAATACTCATACTTATCACAAAGTTAACCAGCTGACTGGCATTTATCCCAATTGAACACAGGCTGTAGTGGAGGGTGACATAAGAGTGAAGTAGTAAACTGTTGAACAAAGTAGACTGGGAGCCATTGATATGCTAGCTACAGTCGGGCGGGGGGTTCGTGTCTACTTTGAACCAGACACACTACAACCTAGGACATAAAGAAATTATTATAGACTCCCGATTCATAAATCTAACTACATAACTTTACTACTGAAACTACAATGATAAATGGACCAGCTTTTGACCATAAACTGTTATAAATGCCTTATTATGGCCAAAGCATTGAAGAAAAGAAAAGAAACAAAAACTCAGTCGTCGGATATTTTAAGAAGATTCCTAGGTGACACTGGAATCGTTAGCCTCTTTATCGTTAGCCTGATCTTAATGGCCTTCTATTTATTAAGATCCAGAGCACGAATCTAACCCTGTCTCTAAATCTCCACCATTAGTAAGAGATTGTCTAACGAATCATTTTTACTAAACAAAGATTTATTATATAATTCATAATACACATATTAATCCTGTATGCACTTTATATGGAGGATTCACATAGCATTAAATAATCGTAATAGATTGTAATTCAATTTTGTCTTAGATATATTAGAAGCTAACATCGAACCTTAATAAAAACTTAATGTATTCTGGAGCGACCAATTGCCACTAATAAATGTTTCACTGAAACAAGAATGAATAAATTAGGACGTGGGTTAACGTAGTTTTCAATCGGTTAAAGTACCTAAGCAAAGTTGGGTATAGTTTTAGATATAGACCGCGAACTAGATATAGACCGCGAACACTAACTAATTATCATTTAAACGAAGTATTGAACTGTGCTTACTTAAACCAATTGAAATATGACATGAATTTACGTTAAAATTTTTATTATGCGAATTATTCACAGTACCGTATGCTAAGTCCCAAAATTTAGTTGGTTTTAACTCTTAAAAGCCGAGTAATCAAAATAGTATTCTAACTATACATACATACATTCATATGGATGTTATATTAGATATATAAAAAAAAAAAGATTAGTTAGAAATATAGTTTAACATCCTTTATGAAATCATTTGCAAAATTTAGATTTAATGTTATAATAATTCTTAGAATGTCACTCACCCAATTGACGTTTAACTTATATTCAGAGCTGGTCGCCGCGGCCTCGTTGATTGTTCTGGTGGTTGATGTTGCTTTTAGGGGTTAAAATTATAAATTTTGCAGATGACCATTTACAAGATTTACTTATTTGACTTATGTTACAACGTAGCTAATTTATATATTAATGGTAATATAGGTTTGATACATGCAGATGCTGATTAACGTGTTTTGTTCCGTATGCGGTAGTCCCAGAAATCTTTAACTTTGTGATGGTGTCAAGAGGTTTAACGGTTGTAGAACAACTTGTCCGAATATTCGCTGTCGTAGGAATTTCTATAGGAATACTACTCTTCCAAATGAGTTTTAAAGATAACCTATACACCCAAGTGTGGGCACAACACCGATGCGACGATTGGTCCAAATGATTGTTCGTTTTCTTGGTTCGTAGAAGACAAGGCTTGGTAACTATCGCTCGCTGATGTAATTAGTGCTTGTGAGGAGTAAATTAGTCCTTGTACGTCCCCAAAACTAAAATAGATGCCTCGTTCCCGCAGTAAAATTTGGCCAGTCAATCCACGGAAACGAGGTCACTATCGAACGTGTATCGGCGTGCAAAGAAATTCCAAGTAGCCGTGCAAATCCTACAGTTCGGGTAAAATTGTAAGGTACGGGCTTAAAACAACTTTCAATATTTTATTACCTTATTCAATTGAATTTGGTGAAAATTTGGGATTGTAATGGCGCTTAGACCCAGAGAAATTTGATTTGGACAGGTATAGTCTCCTTTTATAAAGTTTAAGAGTTCAATCAAATTTTATAATCTAATTTATGATTCACGATAAGATTGTACAATTCCCAAAAGAATTTAGTTACAATTAGCTCAGATTTCTATAATAAATTCAGATTAAACTCAACTGGATTGCCTGTCACTAACTTAACCAAATTTCTCTTTCGCTAATTGCCTATAATTATCTTCACGGTGGATTGGATGTGCACTCTTCAAGATTCAGAAACCAAAAGAAGGAATAGGCTTACGTTGAAAACATCAATACTAGCCTAGGAACAGAATTCTCTGTTCTGACAGTTTTCGCCGCTTTGTAACTCATCATAATAGATGATCTAAAAACAGATTTCTGGTCCAGCGAAAGAATCGCATTGGTCAGTTGTAATGCTGTGATACTCTCAATGATGATTCCTCAAACCGGTTTCGAGAGTAACATCAATGGGTGATTAGCATACCGATGATAGTAAGACTAGTTCTATAAATAGATTTATGTCGCTTTGTTACGATATAACCAATAGTTAACAAAAAAATACGATTGGGCCATGATTGGGGTTGAGCCTGTGTTCAATGTAGTCGAACTCAACACCGTATCTGCTGAGCTACCGAGCAGCGCTGTGATTGTACTCATGTTTTGTTCTATCAGTTAGCCACAAGCTTGGCTTGAATATTTCCATTACCTGAACCCGAGTGATAGATTTTTATTTTTTCTAACATTATCACACGTGATAAGAGTTGATATCTCCGATAAGATCTGAATCCATGGATATTAAAAGTTGAACACTTGAATTTTCTCCAAATAGAATATGAACTTGTAAGTCACAATTTTCAATTCAAGTTTCTATTCTACTCCACATTCACCTATCACAAATATCTAAAATTTTTGGGATTTTGAAGCACCAGATGCGGGTTTTTCTAACCAGTTTGTTTTATATTTCTTTTCTACTCGCCTCTACCTGTAATTCGAGCAAATTCAAAAAAAAACCAAATGCCATTTTGTTAGTTTCGATAATACTTTCTGAAACTGAAGTCACATCGGATTACAAATTTTATGTGTTGCACTGTGTAATCAAAGCAAACTGTAGCCTAAGGTGCCACTGCATAAAAAAACATCTTATGCTCTTTACTTTTTCAGCAAGTGCAGCTTTGACACCACACTATATTTGGGTACTTTTTTTAACTTTGGTAGAATAGACTAAAAAATGCCAGGTTACAGGAGATATTAGCACACTTACAGACGGATTATTATTCAATACTCAATTAAACTAAAATTAGCTGCCAGATCTTGGCCATTTACATGGTAAAACACTAAACCTACAGCACGTCGCAACAAAACCATAATGCGGGCGGTGCAAGAAGAAAGAAGATTTTTTGGCAATTTTTTTTTATTCCTAACCTAGAAAGGACAATTGGCAAAGTAAAAAGTTAGGATCATACGGGGAATTCGACAACCAGTTATAAGAATAACGTCGAACGTAAACAAAAGGGATCATAAGCGGAATGAATGACGTACAATTAGAGAAATGCAGTGAAAATAAATACATTTGAAAAATACATGCGGGGCCAAAATAAAAAACCCGTTCATTTATAGAATTTAAAAAATATAAGTAATCTGCTGAACGTTGCCGCTTTCATCGTACTTTTTGTATTTGTAACCCAGGTCCTACCTGTGTATATGTTGACCTACGAGTACATTGCTGTGCTGCGTCAAATTCGATTTTTAACTTGACAATTATCATAAACAGGATACGCATATAAAGTAGGGAATAATATTTTTAAATAATATTGCTAATATATTTATAGCAATAACAAATCTCCACAATGCGCCATATAGCCGCTTCACTACACGCTGAAAAATAATAACGGCCTCTCTAACATATTTTCTCAAACATATTTTGCAGGAACCATGTATAGGTTTGGAACATACTTCAAACATTCATATTTTTGAAAGTCCTAAACTTACTTGTATTTAAATGTAAACAGTATCATGTTTACTGGCAAACATGTATGCTTTTACGAGGAAACATATGCGTTCTTCATTCACGTGTTTCCCCCAAAACCTGGAATTACTTAAGTGGAAACGTATGAGTATATCCTCCCACACATAATAATATTTAGAAACGAATTATTCTTTGATTTCAATATTTTATCAATAAATACAAATTTATAAATAATTAATACAAAAAATTAAAAGATTTAAAACGCCCCTTTTTATATGTATATACTTGCAATGAATGCATTATTTGTTTTTTTTCATGAAATGAGAATCTACTGTTCTTTTGCTTTTCCATTCTATGTTGTCTCTCATGTTTTTGTTTTCAGAAGGTTTCAGCTATGCGTTGGTTATCACTATGCGTTGGTACACAAACAATATATTTATATACAAATCTAGTTCTTATTATACTTATTTCAGAAATGATCCACCGTTCCGATTTTCTCAGTAAGGACTCGGATAGACAAAGGGCTTCACGTTGTTACCCTTTCCTTGAAATCGTTTCTCGTTTCAGTAGCACACATACACAAAACCCAAAGTAACATCACAAACCATTAGCGTTCGAGCCCTTGTTTATTCTTTTTTCACTGACCAAGCGCTTTTGACTGAATACAAGAAACTAAAACGCAACACAAATCCCAAAGCAACATCACAAACCATTAGCGTTCGAGCCCTCGTTTATTCTTTTTTCACTGACCAAGCGGTTTTGACTGAATACAAGAAACTAAAACGCAAGCAATACTTCAGCCAAAATAAGAAACACTTCATCTGCAATTTACACGCTCAATCAGGAATATTTTTGACCCATCGACTGAGAGAATAATACAAAAATACAGATACACACTTACAAGATAGACTCTCTCGTTGTCCTTCTTTTATTCTCTTGCTCTTGAGAGAGCATAGACAGTGCAACAAACTCTGCTGTATTTGCATCCCAATCATAGATATATGTTGGTCGCAAACACATATAATATAACATATTAATCATTGTGTCCCAAACATGTAATATTGAGTAGCAAACACATCGTGTTAGGATACAAGTGTATTATATTTGCGACAAGCTCTAAACACACTTTATATTTACATCCAAACAACAACAAAACGACAGACTTTTCAGCGTGTACCGTCTCTTAAATTCCACAGCCTTATTGTGGAAAGAATCGTAACACCTTTCAAAATCGCCCTAATTTCCTACAACGCTATATCATCAACCCTTATGCGGAGAGTCAAGGACCAGAAAGCCTACAATTCACCACACGCTGAAAGAAAACGGTCTCTGTAACATATTCTCCCACACATATTCTGCAGGAACAATGTATATGCTTGGGCAACAATCCAAACCAATAGAATGTTTACAGCAAACATGTATGCTTTTACATGTGCGTATTTCCTCCCAAACATAATACAAACAAATTATTTTTTGATGTCAATATATATAGTGTATTATTTATTATAAATAATTTTACAAATATAAATCTCAATTTATAACCAATTAATAAAAAACTAATACATTTAAACTGCTCCTTTTTATATTTACTTGCATTGAATGCATTATTTGCTTTTTTGTGAAATAAGAATCTGCTGTTATTTTTCTGGTTTCAAATTTTTTTTCAGAAGGTTCAAACTTTGCCAAACGGTACAAGATTTTAAATCACGATTATTTCTATGCGTTGGTACACAGTCAATATATTTATGTGTATAGAAAGCTCGTTCATGCAAGCCAGGCGCGGTTTGAATACTGTGTGTTTGTTTTTATTAAATTTCACAAATGGCACGCCACAGACAAAAAAGGCTTCACGTAGTTGCTCCTTTCAGTTTCTTTCCTCAAAATCGTTTATCATTTTAGATGCACGCACATAAACGAAAGCCATATACAAAAACCAAAGCAACATCACAAACCATTTAACCGTACGAGCCCTTGTTTATTCGTTGCTACTGATCACATAAATTTTGTACTAAACGCCGACCAAGCGCATTTGAAATCTTTTATCCGATGAACCATTAACAACTGAATGCAATAAACTAAAACGTAATACATCAGCCAAAAAAGAAACCCTCAATTGACACACACATTCAGGAAAATTTATGAATTACTGACTGAAAGAATTATAGAAAAATATTGTAACACGCTTTCAACTAAGACTGTGTGTCTCTTTGTCTCTCTTTTATTCTCTTGCTTTCTGCAACAAACACAGCTGGGTTTGTATCATAAACAGAGATATATTTGGATCACAAACACATATATTATTAAAAAAAAGAAAGATTTTGATGCTTATTTAGTCAACCCAGCGTATTTTCTATCCTCTGTCCGCTTGACGACCGAAAACTTGAAACTAAAACACAACAGATGTAAAAAATACTCACTTTATCTTCAACTTACACATGCATTTAGGAATTTTTATGAATCACTGACTGAAAAGTAATGCAAAAATACAGCTACAAACAAACATATAACTTTGACTGTGAATAATCTCTCCTTGTACATCTTTTATTCTCTTGCTCTCAATAGAGAATAAATAGTGCAACAAATACAGCTGTATTTGTATCCCAAACACAGCTATACTTGGGTCACAAACACCTATACAGGTTGATTCAGGAAAATCCGGACAAATTTCTCCAGCGTATTCCTTGGCTCATTTCATGAAGAAAAGTCCACAAGGACCATGTCCGAAAATGCAAGGGTGCGAAATGGCAGCGGGTTCAAAATTTTCGGATTGCCGGTCGGAGGGTAGTAGGGTAAAGTTGCTAACTTCTGAGCCAGTGGTCGGATTTTCTGGGCTTGTTGGAAAGGTTTTTAAGAGGCCTTTCAGAATTAATTAAAAAAGAAGTAGAAAAAAGTCAAATCGCCGAGATACAGAAAAATACAAAAAAAAATGGGAAAAAAGATGTTGAAAGATAGCCATACCTCTTGCCTTTCCAAAATGACCAAAACGAAGCCCAGAGGTCTTACCGTTCTAAAGTTATGAACATTTTACTGAAATGCAAAAATGTTTGTTTTTGTTTTTGGAAGCGAAATAACAGCATACATTTATTTGTTTTTGTAAATTAACACGTTTAAGATTGTATTTTATTGAAATTTTTGGCTGAAAAATCAAACACATAAGGAAAAAAAACATTTGATGTTAAAGGAAGTTTTCAATGTGGTTCCCATTTTCTACTAACCACAATTGCAGCCGTTTGCGAACCACGTCCGCCACGTTTAGTTCACTCATCTTTTCACGAACTTTCACCGCAGCTTCCTCAATGCGTCCACTGGCTCAGAAGTTGGCAACTTTACCCTACTACCCTCCTACCACCAATCCGAAAATTTTGAACCCGCTGACATTTCGTACCCTTGCATTTTCGGACATGGTCCTAGTGGACTTTTCTTCATGAAATGAGCCAAGGAATACGCTGGAGAAATTTGTCCGGAACTTCCTGTATCACCCTGTATTATAACATTTTCATCACTGTGCCTCCAACATTTAATATTAAATTGCAAACACGTTGTGTTTGGACACAAGTATACTATACTTGCTACAAGCTCCAAACACTTGCTATATGTGCAGCCAAACAATAAAAAGTACAGATTTTTCAGCGTGCAGGTACGCTGGCATTCAAATGTTAGTTTGAACTGAGTGAACCCATATATTGGTTCCATGCAAAGATTTATGATCTTCGAAAATACTCAACAATTTCCATCAAGTGTTTCGCCGATGAAAAAATACAGTTTTACCCGGACCATTAAATGGGTACGATAAGTGGGGACCAGGGCACAGTAATCTCGATAAGAATAAGATGTGGCCCGTTGTGAGTGAATCGGAAGCCACCAATATTAAAATGCACTTTTTAGTTTGACCAAACCAATGCGGCTGACGTGCGGGAATCATGGGGCACCCATGCAACCACAGCAATAAAACTACATGGCGAATTGGGTGCGGCACGACTTCCGTACGACAGCCGAATTCGTTTGGAGCAGGCTTAACACGTATGAAAATGAGGAACAGGTACAATACAACAACATTCCCCCTCGATATATTTAGTTCATTCACGAAAATCAATTTTAAGGGTTGAATAAAGACAAGGGGCAACACGATTGTCAGGAAACTGCCGTTGCGTTGGTTGGTGTTTAAGCACATAAATTTGCATATAATTTCATGTTTTTCTTTTATTGAATTTCATTTTAAATTTAAAAGGAGGTGGCTTCATCTATAAAGAGATACGTGATTCCTTTAAACTCTACCAAAAATACCCGTTAATAGTGACCAAAAATAAACCAATTCATTTAAGGGTGCTTGTAAATCCACCCAAAATTATGTAAACGTGTATCTTAGTCAGATTATGTTCGTTCAATATGCAGATGATGAAGGATGACTATTAGGATGGACGGAAAAACGTCATCATCCTTTACCCATTAAAGATTGATGCTGAAAGCCAGACTGACGTTTTCTTAAGAGTTAATAAAATTCATGTTTAAATAACAGACAACAATTGAGATAAAACGGTCTGAAAAGCAGAAAGTAAAAAAAACAAAAGATAAGAATAAAAAGCACACCTTTAGGCTGAAGAGGATAACGAAAGGATAATGAGATTTATATTAACGGGAAATATGGCGGTAGTCCTCGCAAAGGATATACACATATATATATTTGTGTGTATATCTGTGTGTTAAACAAATTTACTTTTTTAAAAGACAACACGAAATGTGTTAGAAAGATATAACGAGGGTAACAAAAGCAGCAGCAATGATGACACAGGTAAAATTCAAATCGACACACAGTGTTTAGGATTAGTTGTGTATTACGACTTGTTTATTTACTGTAAATAAGTGATTATTTTCAAGCTTTTTTATTGCTGGGGTGTTTAGTGTATTATGCCGCATGTAGCGTAGTTGTTTAATATGTTGTGTTCTCTCTCTCTCATTAGAAGAACCCCAGAAAGGTGAATGTGAAGTTATTCTGAAAAAATTGGATTTTCGCAGCTTCAAACAACATACAAATTAAACATTCCTCTTGATCATGACTGCATGGAAATTGATGTTTGGACTAGTGCACAAACACTCACCCGATGTTGTTTTACTATAATTTGAATATGAAACGACATAATTTAATAATTTTCTTTAAACCATTTTGAGCCACTGTTCGAGTTTTCAATCAGCAATTTTTTCTATTTTCAACCCAATTTTTTTCTATGACGATGTATACACGATTCAAAACGCTATGATGCAGTGCTGTAGGGAATTTTGGTGGCTTTAAAAAAATAATTATATTGCTCACCCACTCCCCTTTATGGGCTCTGGGGCTGTTGAAAAATCCCTTATATTTAGACTAAATTTCTAAAAGGAAAATAGGACACATTAAATGAATTATTTTTCAAAAATATACTACTTTTGGAGAAAAAGCTACAAATAAGTTGTTGTTCCAATAATAAATGCGTTTGCCATAAACAAAAAACGATTCCACCAACTGTTCTTTCGGTTACAACTACCTTTTACTTATGGCTTCCATAAGCTCTTTTTTGTTTAAATTCCAACGATTTAGTCGGAATCGGATCCGATTTGATCCGACATGTCGAATTTCGCTTTCGCTAATCCGATTCGGATCCGATTTGAGTCCGATATGTAGGATTTTGCTTTCGCTAATCCGATTCGGATCCGTTAATTTAGAACGATGTTCCGAATATGATTTGCTGCTAAAATCTGCATCAGTTGGAGTATTATTTGAAAAGGATTTAAAAATTATTTTATTAATACATGTACGTATTGTACTTTTGTGACAACAGAAATAGCCCGAGTGACTTTATACAACTTAACTACTCTCATTCTGTCACACAAGCACTTTGTTATTTATCATTGGCCATCTGTCAAAATAAAACAGATGAAAAAAGCAAAAACAAATCTTCTATATTTACCTGCCAGCACTGCGGCCGACTTTGTAAGAACCTGCTGGCGCAGTGTCCTTGATGATGAAGTGATGCAGCACCTGACTTGGTTTGGGTCCAAAAGAAAAAGGCAGCTAAAGAGTTAATAGTGGCAGCAGCTATCAAAGGTAAGCTAAAAGCATGCCCTAAATGTTTACATTTGATTTTAATATATATTTTTAATTCTATATTTCAGCGAAAGTACCCATATGATCCGTTAGAAACGATGGAAGTAAGAAATACTTCCAATATGCGAAAGACCGCGTTAGCAAAAAAATTAAATATAATGAAAAAATTAAGTCTCAGAAATGAATATAAAAATAAATGCTTAAGATGTAATTTGATTATTTTATTCTGAAATGAGATCGGAATCAATATCGAAATGATTTCGGACCCCATCGTCATGATTTAAAATCCGTCACATTTCGCCATCGGGTCCGAATTCATTTCGATATCGGATCCGAATTCAGTTCGCTATCGGGTCCGAATTGATTTCGCCAGCGGGTCCGAATTCATTTCGATATCGGGTCCGAATTCATTTCGCTATCGGATCCGAATTAATTTCGCTATCGGATCCGAACTCGTTTCGAGATCGGACCCAATTCTCGTCTCGAGAATGAAAGAGGAATTTCTCCCGTTCGCTGATCTGATCACGAACCGAGAACGGATCCCTTCTCGAAATCATCTCCGAGAAGTCGGATCCGAAGCGGGTCGGTGCTTATTGGGTACTTACACGTCTGTCTCGCCTTGCATTCAAATAAAAACCATCCAAGATATACTGACAAGGCACTTTCATGTGTATGCGTGAGTGTGTATGCCAAAACGAGTGGATAAGGCTGTGTATACAGGCGACAGAATGAGAGAAATTTACGTTCTTCGTAATCTGTGCTCTCATTAGAAAAATGGCTAATTTCAGTTATCGCAAACGATTTTTAATTTGCGGCAAATATAATTTTGTACGCGTTTGATGCAAACGAGAACTCGTTTGCAACAACATGATACACATTTGCGATATATAAGTTTATTTGGGAGAACTACATGAACGGTTGCGATTAATAAATTAATACAAATCAATCGAAGTATTGTTGCGGCAACCGAGAAATAAACGTTTTTTTCCCTTGCGCTTATCTAAGGTAATATCAAATAATTACAGAAGGAATCATACACCTATGTGCTGCATTCCGATTCGTATTCATTTCACAAAGCATTTTAAATTCACAAGTTTTCGAGTTTGGTGTTCTGAGATTTCAATTTTCGAACTTACTTTTTAAGTGGCCGTTTTTACACAGTTGAATTGCAAAACATATGTTTTGCTGCCAGAAAAAGACAAAAAATCTTCTCCTGACTTCTTGTCTTGTGTGTTTCCCCTGTAAACACAAATAAAATATAAATAATTATTCGTAAACATATATTTCATTAAAATACTTAAATTTTTTCATCCAACTTGCTTGTTTATTACTTCCATATGTTCGCCAAACACAAACAAAACAAAATGACATATGAAAGAGTTGCCACTGTTATTCACTTAGACTTTGAGTGCATAATTATTATTTTTACTCATTTAGAAGCATAGAACTTAAGAAATAATGGCTTTTTCATTTCCGCCTTACATATGCCGTCGTGGTTATGTTGATATGTTTGCGATATAACTGCAAAAATAAATAAACTGATTGTTGAATTTCTTAAATCTACGGCTCTGGCAACTTCGGATTTTCGAACATGGAGTACATTGCTGATTTACATGAAATGGTATAAATGTGGAATGAAAACAGAATGAATGAAATGAAAATTTTTGGATACTTTTGGTTGATGACTTTTTAGGAATAAAGGCTCGTTCACAATGATAGCAACAAATTCAACAGGCGTTCACAATGCAAGCAACAAATTTGTTCGAATAAGTTCGAAAAAACAGCTGACTGGCAACATTGTTTACATTATACAGCAGTATACATATTTGGGGATTGAAAACCATGGAGAATTGCAATACAAACGAAAAAGCAAAGAGTAAAAAGTAGAAAAATTAAATGTGAGACACGGACCTCAGATTTGTACCACTACCCGGAGCAAAAAGTATTAAGTGTTTTTCTTTAGAAAACTTTTCAAATTTTTCTATAGAAGAGTTTTAAAATTTTTCTATAGAAAATTTGTCAAATTTTTCTATAGAAAAGTTTTAACATTTTTCTATAGAAATCTTCTCAAATTTTTCTATAGAAATATTCTCAAATATTGCTATAGAAAAGTTTTAAAATTTTTCTATAGAAATTTTTAAAAATTTTTCTATAGAAATATTTTCAAATTTTTCTTTAGAAATGTTTTCAAATTTTTCTATAGAAATGTTTAGAAACTTATGTTCCATAATATGTCATGGCCTTGGACGGTTTCGATTAACCTGAAAATGTCAGCTTTTTCAAACGTTTTTCTTTTGTTTATTAATAAAATTGGCGCGAACTACACTTACTACAAACAACTACATATTTGCATCAGCTGATTTGTTCGAAAGCCACCGACAGTGTTGTATTCTTGGTAATAAAAAATTATGATTATACGTGAAATTATTGTTATTGGCAGATTCTACAGATAATATTATTTATTAAAATGTTTGTTTTGATACAAAATGTTTACATTTTCATTCATACTTTCAAGTTTTAAAACAAAATTCAAAGTAGAGCGCCCCTAGCGGTCAGTAGAATAAACTGATTCGAACAAATTCCAATTTGAAGTAGAAGTAGAACCTACTTCTATGACAAATGTGAATTCCACTTTCACGAAAAACATGAGAGGGCATTATATGCAATACTGTGAGTGTTAACGAGAAGGCTTGAATTACAAATTCGTTGCTGGCATTGTGAACGCTACTTAAATGCTTGAGAAAATTTTACTTTTGAACATCCAAGTTAAGAAAAAACATACTCGGCTTTCATTCTGTAATCTTATTTTTTACGTAATTTGCATTTTTGATACTGAAAATGTTATACACTTTTGCTTTCACAACAAAATATGATTGTGAAACACTTTCACAAAATGTCTTGTGGAAAGAACACAATTTTTGGGAAAATTTTTCACTTTCACAAAGATTCGGAATGCAGAACATGGGCGATAAATTCACCTTTTTTGAAAAATATTTATCAGAAGACGGGGTAAAAACTATGAAAGTTTATAATAACGCAAATACTACTCGAATTAGGTTTACCCATTGGGTGTCTCGCTTATTACAAAAAAAATTGCCGGTTCTCGCATTGTGTAATTGCACATTGTTCTGATTTAAAGTTGTAAGTGTTTGAAATTGCAGTAAAACTCCACAACGTGCATTATTTATTCAGGATATATAGGAAATGTCTACATCAAACCACAGAAAAACTTCTTCCCGAAATTCCAGAACAAATTATTAACTGCCTTCCTTTTTACAAAAATTCCATGCACATTTATGAGTGCTCATTATTTGGAAAGTTTTGAAAAATTTTAAAAGTCATATTTGATGCTAAATGAACGCACAACAGTAAAATGTCTGAACGCTGTTTTTATAAGGCTGAAAAATTTATCGACTTATAGAGGTGTTCATTGATAGATTTTTGTCATTTAACAAGTGCCGACGAAAACGAAAAGTATAAGTGATTTGTGCCGTTTTTTTTTAAACATAAAACAAAACATACATTCTCTCATTTACATTTATTCTCTCATCTGACGTTTCATTTCACACTCTTCGTCGTAGGTTTGTGGAAATGAGAGAAATTAAATTTAAAATTAACTTACACCAGGTGGAGTTACAAAATATGTTGACTTAACTTTTTCATGTCGTTTTGGTGTAGAACTGAAAAATTTAAATGTATTTTACACTTTTTTGTTGACTTTTATCGTTGGTATACATTTCTATTGTATTTAACACAAATAGTTTGCCACAAAAACACGAAATTCGGTTGGTATTCCTTTGTTGGACGTTTGTTGGAAAATCAGTGTGCTAGAGTTCGAAATCACCACCAAATTTGGCGACTGCCATTAGCAAGAGTAAACCATGGTGAACGCTCAATGAACATATATATTTTGTTTAAATCATGTTTCAAATGCCCAAGTAAATGATAGAGATGTTAAATTTAATACGTTTTCTTTTAATTTTCAAAAATAGAAATTTATTTTTAAAAGATTTTGCTTTTAGAAAGACAGATTTACAAAAAGGTTATTGATTTTGTTCTTCATCTAATAGAAGATTAAGCAAATTGTTCTTCCTCTTTTTTGTTTGGTTGGCGTTTTGATAGCACACAGCTGATCTTGCTATGCTCGAAACTGGTGATATTTAAAATGTGTTAAGTAATCGTATTTACTACTTGGGTATTTGGTCATTTTTGCAATATAATAAAATCAAATTACATTTTGACGTAGAATACGTCTTACCTTACGGCATAGGGAGTCATGTCAGATTGTTATTGTTGTAATCTTTATTTCATTGATTATGAGGAAACGGCGAAATAACTTTTTTTAAACATTTTTTTGTAGGTAAAGGAAGATGTTATCTTTCGTTTGATATACATTTCATATTGGTTGATATCTTCCTAATATTTAAATTTCTCATATGAAAATCGTTTAAACACATACACTCAAACATATGTGTGGTGTTTGGTTGAGTGTTTGAGGTTATAGCGTGAACACAAACTATGCTGCTGTATCAGTGTGGACACAAACCTTCGGCTGTTGTTTTGATTGATCAAATATTGAAATTTCGTATATTTACTTATGTATTTAAGTGAAACAAAATGTTAAATGTGAATTTGAATTTAACATGGATATATAATTATAAAAAATATATGAAAAAATTAATTCATACATTTTTATGTTAAATGAAAGTGCTGCCAAGTAAGCAAAATAACAATGCTGTTTGACAGCAGCTGACAGTTAGTTAATTAAAATATCAAATAAATAAATTCATTTGCTTATGTTATTTATCATTTCTTGTTATATATGTTTTCTGTCTTATCGGATGGCGTATTCTACGTTAAACTTAATGGCCGTGTCTCTGACACAGCCTGCACTGACAGTCAGTGGCCGAAGGCCTCGGACAACTGTCTGCTGTTTTTTTTTTTAGTTATTTCAGATAACAGTATAAGAAAAATATATTTCCTGATTTTAAGGAGTATGAATAATAAATGGCAATAGATATTGTAGTAGTACCGGGTACCCACATTGAAAATAATCGGCTAACCTAATGTGGTTGAATTCAGCATCACTAATTTCAAAAAGATAACAAAGAAAAATAAAAGTGGGCGTGACTCAAGGCGCTAAATTTTTAATATTTTTATGGAATTACATTTTTTTCCGTTTTTTGGATAAATATGTAAGTATTATACAAACGCTAAGGACTTAAAAATAAGTCTTATGATCGTTTGTATTTAGGGGACCAAAGAAATCTGCTGAGCAGTGCGACATCTTTTTGAAATACATGGAAAAACATCCAAATATGGCCAAGTTGTTTTCCAAGGGGGATAAAGTTAAGCAGAAGCAGCTTTGGATCGAGTTTATAAGCCAACTGAATGCCTGCGGACTACCACACAGGTATGTTGTGGTATGGAAAAAGGTATCTACATACATATATCTAAAATTTAAAATTAAGCAACATAAATTGTAATTGTATTTATTTAGACTTGGTGTGATTGGAGGAGAAGCCTAAGAACAAAGCTGGCAAAAAATAAATGTCTTCTCAGTAAAACAGGTGGGGGCAATTTCCAGTAGCATTATTTATCTCCGACTGAGGAACAAATTGCAATAATATGCGACATTTTTTATCCGCGAGCTTCAAAGTCGTGGTGTCTCAAACTTCAGGAAAATGGATGAATTACTGATGTCACTTAAAAACTTGTAAATTTTGAATGATTTTGTAAGGGGAGAAATGCCTTTTTTTAGTTACTGTGCAAAAATGTTGTACATTTGTTAGGTCTATGGATTTTGATATGGTAACTCTGTTTTTGTTTACAAATATAAAGCATAAGAAAAATACCGCTAGGAGAATGAAAGAAAGCAAGAAAAAACACGTGTTCTCATAAAATTGTGTTATTAAGTGGTAAAAAAAAAGTGCGCCAAAAGTAAATGCAAATTTAATGTTATAATATAGTTACAAGTATGTATTTTCGAAATAAGTGAAATCCAGCTGCTTTTATTCGCTAATTTGTTTAATAAAAATGTTTTTCAGTGTCAACACAGTTAAAAATAAGCGAATTTTATCATTTGTGGTTAGATGTAAAACAAAAGAGAGATGTTGAAATTATGAATATACTCGAAATTTTTGCAGGGAAAAAATTAACTCGATCACTGTCAGCTATAGAACAGATGAAAACAGGAAACTTATTAAAAAAGCTAAAAAAAATGTTGGTCAGAATTCCGTAGAAGAAAATCTTTATTTGAGACCAAGTTAAACAATTGGTTAGACCTCGAAATATTTGACAAAATATGCAGTGGTGTAAGTGGGTTTAATTTTTTAATTGGAAATATATAAAAATATTACGTTTTAATTAGGTACATAGTGCAAGTAATAAAACAGGCAGACCATGTGCGACTTACGAGGAAGCATCGTGCAGAACAAAAAGGAGGAGAGTGAATGAGCTTGTTGCTTCGACGTCGGCAGATGCTTTAAGGGAAGCAGCCAAAAAGGTTGCAGACCCCTCGAAAAAACAGAACGTATCAGTTGAAAAAGCACTGGCACTATACTTATATTGATATGGATCTTTCCTTCCGTAAATATAACATGATGCGAAAAGTTGGCAACGAAATTCACAAAGATTGTTTTCCATTATACCATGCAATTTGCGAAGCAAAGAAAAAATTGATGCCTGATGGCATATCTGTTACAGATACATCGGCAGAGGCACCATTACAAAATATTTTAGAAAAACCTGCTGAACACGTGTGGTTTTGAAATAAAAAACGATGTTGTATTATAATGTAAATGGGGCTTTGATGGAAGTGGGGGTCACAGTGTCTATAAGCAAAAGTATGAAAATCAAAATTCTTCTGATGAATTTCTGTTTGTAACGGCTTTCGTACCTCTGCATAATCGCAATTGGGCAACGGAAGAAATATTGTGGGAAACCCATAGACATTCGTCTTGTGGGTTTTGTAGACCCTTGAAAATAATATATACAAAAGAACTCCAGATGTCATTAATGCCGTAAAGCGTAGCATAGATGCTGAAATTCAGTGCCTGAGAATTTTTGATTATGTAAAAAGAAATTGTAATGTCCATTTTGAAATGAAGCTTCCAATGATAGATGGAGCAGTACTAAACGTACCAGATAACAATAAAAGTAGTTCCTGCTGTGTATTATGTGGAGCAAAGCCATCGCAAATGATTGGCGCAGTATGGCCGATATCAGTTTCTTTTTTTTTTGAAAGAAGGAATGAAAATTTTCGTGCACAAATTGCATCTTTTTCGTATCAAGGATATATGGGAGGTGGGCCTGTCCTTTTGAGATAATTTCATAAAATCAGAGACCAATCGAGCCAAGTTGGGTTCAATTCCAGAAACAACTTTGGAAAATATAAGGTTCTTTCATTTCAGGATATATGGGAGGTAGGCGTGTCCTTGGGCCGGTTTTCTCTAAACTTCTTTGTTTTTCTTTCCTACTTATAAATGCAATGTGTACTAATTTTCGTTCTTTTATGAAAACTCCTTCTAGTTTTGGCCACCGTTTACATGAAACACGACACTGTGCGACACTGTAACGGAAATGAAAAAGAAGAAGGGAAAGAAAGCAAGAAAAAAGAATGCACTGAAAGTAAAATCAATACATAAAAGTGTATTCACACAATAGATTTAGTAGTATTTTGTACCAATCTCTTCTGCAAATAGTTTCCTGAGTTTTGAGTATATTTCGGGATAGCGACCGTAAGAATAAAGCATGCGTTGAATAAAAATTCGCAGTCAGTTCTTGTGTAGAAACTGGCCTCGGTTGTATTCTGTTTTTAAAAATGACAGCTGATAATTTTCCTTCGTATGGTATATCACGTGTCGCGGTGTAATTAGCAGAAAATTAAGTTATTCTCTAAAATATGGACTTTTAAGTAGAAAAGGTAATATTTTTGCTCTTCTCATCCAAATATTGATTACTTTCACGAAATATTTCACGCAGATAATAAATCCTGTTCCAATGAGTAACAGTATTTACAAGCTAGTGGACTACAGCGTATCTGAATCGGAGGAATTTATCGAAGAAACATGCGTGGGAAAACGAGGTAGATGATCGAAATACAAGAAAATTGGGAATAGAAGAGATGCTCCGGTTGCAAAAGAATTAAAGTCAAACACTTGCTTAGGCAAGTTCCTGTTTTAGCGGCAAAAAGCCAGTTTTTCAACTTTAAATTTTTAAAATTTTTTAGATGGTGTTACTCTTGGCAACCCCCTTTACGTACTGTTTTATTAATACGTAGATGCGCAGAAATTAGAACTCTCTCAAATTAGAATCTTCCAGAAATTAGAATCAATAATTTCAGAGCCTTATTTGACGAATTTTTGGGTTTGTTATTACTTTTTTTTGCATCAACAAATAGAACTAAAAAGGGGAAGTACCAAATTATGCACACAGTTGCTAATGTCGTAACGACTAATACATATTATAAGGCTGGTATACCAGTAGTGTGTTAGTGTTTGATGTGTTATCAATAAAAGTGGTCGTGTTTTGCTATACTTTATGTATGTATGTATAAATAAAAACAAAAAAATGGTTTCCCATTACATCCCATGAAGGAATCGGGGAGAGCTTCTCACAACCAGTGAGCTGTGCGCTTTCTAGTTTTATACTCACTGATTGGGACCTACAGTTTTACACCGATTCCGAACGGTATTTTGAGAAGCTTTTTCATGGCTAAATACTCGATAATGTCGCCGTCACTATGCGAGGTGACCGCCGTCGAAAGAAATTTTAAGGTGGTCAGAGCAGGGATCGAACCGAGGATCTCAAGTACAAGAGGCGCGCACACTACCCATTGCACCACCGACGGCCAGTAAATAAATAGTAGGTGGAAATAAGAGCTTGAAACACACTAGCGGCATTCATGCAAACGTGAAAGCCGATAACTTTTGCTCAGCGCAAGTTTCCCTCGCACCGTTGCATGAGGCACCAAGTAAAGTTGCTCAGCTAACCAAGATGGATACATAAGGTGGTAGCAGTAGCAATTGCATGCATTATGTCTGTGTACTTTTTCTACTGTTCTAGTGCTATCACCTTATTTATCCATCCTAGTAGGCTGACAACGAAATGTCAAAAGTTTGCACGTTTCTCCATCCCACGTTTGCGCAGCAAATCTGACTTGAAGACTTTCCACTTTTGTGCAAGTCGCTTTGTATGGGAAATTTCTTTCCAGCTATATCTCACTTAACAGCTATCGAAAGCGTTAATAATTTGTTAAAATTGTGCAAAAATCGTGAGCCTTTTTCGTCAAAGCACACTAGCAGTCTCTTAGCCTTGCGAAACGATATCGTCTTAGAAAGCGTACGAAAACCGCAAAAGCAAACAAGTATTACTGATTATTGTATCGTTTCTATACTTTTTGGGGTTAAAAAAAAAGTTCAGAAATTAGAATTTTTCGGAAATTAGAATTACCCTAATTACCAAGTGGTTCTAATTTGCGAGCGTCTATTGTAGTATATTCTTGTGAAAAAAACTGTGTAAATATGAGTTCTAATGCTCGAGGTGAGTATTTTTACTTTATACAAATGTTTGGTGGTTTTTTGTGTGTATTTTTTTTGTGAAATTTTGAAGAGTTTTATCGTTTTTCGTGGAGTAATACTAAAAATATCATGAAGTGTCATTGGAACTATTTACATGTCATTGTTTGTAGAAAACTCATGTTTTATGTCATGGTAAAAGTGTATGCATGTGACAGCTATTGAACGAATTTTTAATATTTTTGCAGAAACACTAGGGTTCAAAAATGCTGAAATATTTGAGTTTTGGTTGAGAAACAACAGAAATGTTCCGAATTACATAAAAGGAAAGATTCCATACGAAATTGACAGTGACTTAAGTAAATTAATATGTACTAAAGTTCGGAACTTATCTAATTTTATTAAACTAAAATGGGATACACAATCCAGAAATGAGAAGGGATTTAGAAAATATAATAAGGAATCGTTGGGTCGAGAAACAATTTTTGTTATACCGAAAAAGATTAATGCTATCGGGCGACCAAAAATTACTTATGTTGATAGCGGCGAAAGAAATAAAAGGAGATAGCAATTATTAGTTCATGCTGCATCTATGTCTGCCAAACAATCCCACGCAACGAATTTGAAATTTGTCCTACAACAAGTTGCTATATCTCCAAACCGGCTATCCAAAATTCGAGAACTCTTAATACTGGCCATAAAGAATATACGCCAGTATCATCTGATGAAGCTCTAATGTTTTTGTTAGAAAATGGATTAACTAAACAGCAGTACTCAAATATGCGTCAATTAAACATAAAAAACTATAGTAGTATTTATTCGACTTATGATAAAGTTTATAAGAGCAAATTGAAATGTAGAGATCAAAGCGAATGAAAGCTCTGTCAAAGAATCGTTGAAAAATTTGGTAGACCACACAGCTAAAAGAAGATGTTGAAGAATCGATCCTAATTTTGAGCTACGTGTTTGATGGTTCTACCGGTCACAGCTTGTTTAAACAAAAGTTTGTGGAAAATACTTCGGAAAGTTTCGATCAGTCATTCCAATGACATCAGTCATTCCAATAAAAATAATTTCATCAGCAGGTGATAATATTTGGGTAAACCGTACGCCTCAGTCAGTACGCTTTTGTAGACCTTTAAAAGTGGAGTTTGTTAAAGAAACAAAAGAGCACATTTTAATTGAAAACCACAACATAAATATACAGATTATGAAGTTGGATCCACTACAGTACACACTAATTAAAGTAAAATATAATTTATATATGACAGTAATAGGTGGGGAAGTCTTAAATGTGTTGACAGAAACTAAAAGTGCACAGCAATGCCCCATCTGTCATTTCGGGCCAATGCAATTTCGAACTATAAGAAACTTTGATTCTCCTATTTTCGAAGCGAAGGCCGACGACGCTTTGAAATATGTAATAAGCCCTTTGCATGTGTGGATTCGTAGTTTCGAGTTTGTTTTAAAACTTTAATACAAGCTAGATTTGAAAAAAATGGCAAGTTCGTGGTACAGAGGAGAAAAGAATCCTGGCAGAAAAGAAACAAAAAATTCAAAAAGAGTTTTTGCTTCAAATGGGACTTCATGTCGATAAGCCGAAAGCAAATGGCAGCGGCAACACCAACGATGGCAACACAGCTAGAAGAGCATTTTCTCGCACGGACCTTTTAGCATCTATTACTGATATAAATATTGATTTTTTGAAACATTTACACATATTCTTAATTGTTCTCTCCTCTGTATTTGAAATTGATGCTTTCGTGCTCATTACATTAAAGCCAGTGAAATATTTTTCCAAAACTACGAATGGTACTCGATGTCTGCCACAATACACAAAATATTAGTGCATTCGTCACAAATAATTGAGGCTCCAGTAGTATCCGTAGGTTGCCTTGCAGAAAATGCATCTGAGGCGCGAAACAAATATTATAAAAAAGATCGAACTGGTCACTCTCGAAAGGATTCAAGAGTGCACAACATACTTGACATGTATCATAGAGTTTATGTTTGCAAGAACGTAAAAATAGTTCAAAAAAACTTCCAATTCCTCGAGAAGTCATTGATCTTTTTTTAACATGCCTGAATTACCACCAGAACTGTTATTACCTTCAACATATCAAGAAGCCTCCAGCTGCAATTATAGTTCTGATTCTGATGTTAGCTTACAGTCGTTAAATAATTATTCATTGGAATTAGAAGCGGATGAAAACGAAGAAATGATTAATTAAGCCCTATATCTTTTGAGAATATGTATCCATTATTTTGTTGTGTTCAGATTAATCCATAAGCATTTACAACTTCTTTAAAATTAAATATTTATGAATTACAAAATAAATGAATTTTCGCCCATTTTTTCTCAAGTAGTTTTTTTCTCAGTAGAAGTCCGTATAAACATTTTGGTGAAGCTAGCTTGCCGGGAAGTACTATTTGTCATTACTCTGGAAAAAGGGGGCATGGCAGAATAAAACCAACCCGTAAAAAGCATAGTTTTTGACTGTAAATTATTTATATATGACACATGGTTTTTTATTTTACACATTTTTCTAGACACAAACTGTAAATGACAACCAATCCCGCCAATATTTGCAGTAGATCTTAGAATATGTTCACCTAACCAACATACCCAATTTCGTTCAAATACCGTTAACAGGAGCAGAAATAATGGATTTTTAATTTGTGATTTGTATGGGAGGTACCACGCCCCCTTGGTCAAATCCCACACATATTATGATAGTTAATTTGTGCCGTTGCCATTAGTTTGCCTGCGAAGTTTCAGCTCGATTGGATCATGGGAGCAGGGTTACAAATCAATCCAAAAGTTTTTTCGGCATGCATACAGACAGGTGAAGTTAATATAAAGAATTTAAAAATATAAACGAAGTTTACTGGGGACTAGCTAGTGATACTCGCCAAAAGGATTACCTCTATTCGTGCATAGAGCAAATTATTGGGAGTAAGTCCAGATCAGTACCTAATAGTAGAGCTGTGTATAAATATTTTATTAACTTTCAAGGAGAACGTACCAAAGTGTGTCAGCAATGTCTAATAAATACTATCGGCATTTCTCAAATGACCTTACGCCATTATATATTAAAGAAAGTTCAAAATTCCAACCAAACTATGTAGAAAAAAGACATCCTTATAACAAAATTAATAAATTGCATCTGGATTTAATACGAAAATTTATTGAGCAATTGCCAGCGATTCCTTATCATTATTGCCGCAATAAAAGCAATAAACTTTACTTGCCGAACCAGTTCCGCTATATTTGAAATCTATACAAACTTTATACAAAACATATGAGAGCAGAAAAACAACTATCGTCGATTGTGTCCTTGTACGTTTTCCGCAAAGTTTTTATTAACGTTTATAACTTACGATTTCACTTACCGAAAAAGGACAAATGCAACTTTTGTGAAAAGCTCAAGAGCACGTATTTGGAAAAAGTGCACTTTTCGAACAGTCTGAAGACTATAATGACATTAATAGATGGGAAAATGTCAAAAATAAAGCTAAGGAGCTAAGGATGGCTGACCAGGCAACAAGTAAATTAAATAATTCTACAACATTATACGCCAGTTTCGACTTATTGAAGGGTTTGAATTCCCCGAATGGGAACAGCATAAATCTCTTTTACTCACTACAACGAAAGTATTTACGAAAGTGCCACACAATCAGGACATTGTATTTTGTGGGGTGAGTGTGAGTGTGAGGGAAAAAGAGGAAGTAATGAAATTTGTTCAATTACACACCACTACGTGATAAAATTCCAAAAAAAAAGACCCGTGTCTCACAGTTTTGCTCAAATTCATGCATTTTTGAAGGGCTTCCAAAGATTTGGGGCCTCGGTGTTATTTTTGCAGAAAAGTGATTATTTTGTCAGGCTCATATCTTGCAAACCGTTCGGAATCATTCACAGGAAGTTCATACATATGTTCTTGAAAGTTGTTTAATGAGATCTTAAGTACATTCTTGTAGTTGATTATTTCCTTGAATTTTAAACGGTTTGCTACCTATGGCCCCTGTTCAGGTATAACAAAATCGAATTTTTTAAAGTTTTTTACGATTTTGACCGTGAAGATGAAGTTTTTGTGATTTTATAAATTATCAATTTGTATTCTTTATGACAAGACCTACAACTTTCCCTCAGAGAGTAAATCAAAATTCCGAACGAATTGCAAGATATGAGCCTGACAAAATTATCACTTTTTGCAAAAATTACACCGATGCCCCAAATCTTTGGAGGCCCATAAAAAAAGTGCATGACTTTCAGCAAAACTGGGAGACACGGGTCTTTTTTGTCTTTTATCACGTAGTGGTGTCTGTATATGATTATATGTCCATGACTTAAAAAATTACACACAGTGTTATGTTCAAATATTTAAAAATGGTAGACAACAGAAAATAATATACGACCGTTATTCTGTATTGCGATAGTTGACCAGGCCAAAACCGAAAGCGGGCAATGATTTCAATGATTTACTACTTTTTGAATTCGTCCATTATATTGAAGAAATAAAAATAACGTGTTTGATACTCGGCCACACTATGATGCCAGTGGATTCCATTCATGCGACTATAGACACATTTACTGAAAGACGAACAATTTGGGTCAACAATCATTTCAAATTCCAGAACGAAATCCAAAACTTATGAAACATTTGTTTTGAATTATTCCGATTTTTTGACTGGAACGCATTCTCAAAGTCAGTAATTCCTCCAAAAATTTAAATAAAAACTAATAATTTAAAAATTTCTTTCGTAAAAAATCCAACTATACTATAGAATTAATTTATGGCTACTTTGAAGATAGTCCCTTTGAAGAGATACACATGGCATTATTACAGCGTTCTAAACAGGAAACCATTATGGTGGAAAAAGGCCCAATGCAATGTTACTCAATGCAATGTTACACAATGTTGCATCTCCGAACCTAAGTATTCAGACTTAAAAAACTTATGCGAGTGGGGAATAATTACTGACAGATATCATATGGAATATACTTATATAAAAGCCAACGATACTTTTCCAGACACTTTAGTTGAGAGCGGTGCAGAAGATTCCTAACTATGGTCAACATAACCAGCAGAACTAAAACTTTTTCTCTTATTTGAATAAATATTAATTTTTTAATTTTGTGTGTTTTCAACCATACTGTTGCCGCAAGATCCTCTTGATTAGAATCTGAAATGCGTTATTGAATCTCTTTATTTCTCCTTGAAATAAAAGGCCATAATTTGAGCTGCGCTGTTGGAACTTAAAGTTATTTTTATTAAAATTAATTAGTCTTCATGACTTTTTGACTTGAGCTCCTGCTGCTAACTGACTTTACAGTCTCGAGTGGGTAAAATTGTACTTAAATAAAACTTATAATTTATACTCAAATTTACATGGAACTTGTTTTATATATTTGGACCTTTAGAGTTTGTATACATTACGGAGCAGCAGCTCTTCTAGAGATGTTCTAGTTTGAGAATAGTTATGTTTTTGTATATACTACTGCTCTTCCAGAATTGTTATATGTTAAATAAACAATTGAGTGACATTAATTCTCTGCTTAAGATTTTAGTGATAGTAATTAGAAATGAGATGAATTCATGAAGGGAAGTATTGCTCTTTTTGAATACTTATACTAGTTAAATTATAGTAAGAGAAGAATGTGTAGAGCAATATAATGCTCTTCTTGAGCGCTTACATTTAGTTCGATTATAAGGAATGACTATATAACACAAATATGCTGCTCTTCTGGAGCCTTTAAGCTATAAATTTATGATAAAAAGTGGCAAGAAGTAATGGGACGAATTCCAATTCATCAGCTGTTGAACTCACTGCAACACATACCTAATTTTGTGTTTTTTTTTACTTGCAACTAATTGAAATATTGTTGTTTTGCATTTTTTAATAATCTGCAGTAAATATACTTTTATAAAACATAAAAAGAACAGTGTTATTTATACCATTTTGGCATGAAAGCAATACGCAATAAAGCAATAGCAATATTCAAAAACAAGTAAGTACATTTTATCGTAACCTGGCGTTTACACGGGACAGTTTTGCTCCGACAGTAGCAATACATTCACACATTTTTACTACCACACTTACACTCCTCTCATTTGCCTCGCCCATAGAGTAAATATGGGTAGAGAAAATCTTTCACTCACCAAATTTCTGACATTTGTCCTCGTGTGATGTATACGTTTGATGTTGAAAAGAATTGCTTTACTAATACCAGATAGAGGCAATTTTTCAAAACAACGAACAAAATAACAACAATGGCATTTCGTTTTGTGTGTTAAAATTAATGTGTTAAATACAACACAAATGTATGCCAACAATAACAGTCAATAAAAAAGTTTAAAACACATTTAAATTTCACAGTTTTTCACCAAAATGGGATAAAAAATTAAAGCAAGAAGTTATTGTAATTCCACCTGGTGTATATCACTTTTCGTCAAACATCTCTCTATCACACCGACCGCATCACGAAGAGTGTGAAAGGAAACGTCAGATGAGACAAATGGCGGCTCTACTATAAATTTACTCTATGGCCTCGCCACTGCCTCTTATTTTTCAACGACAGTAAGTTCGGCAAGAGATTTGATATAAGCGGTCAGTTAATGGCTGAACTAGTAGAGGTTGGCGCATTAGAACAACTGATTTTGCTTTCTTATGACCCCATCTGTCCAATTCAGTGTATTTTGTTGTTGTACTTTTTTGTTTACTGTGTCAGTTCATATCATAGATAAAGGAATTAACTAGATATCGCACATGCCCTGGGAATTTTCTTGTTCAATGGGATATTTTCTAGATGGAGCTGGACGCAATAATTACAACGTTTGATCCCAAACAAAATACACCTTGCAAGATGTATTTAGAACAGGTGCTAACAATAGGTATGGTAGCCAACATCAACAGGGATTTTGTTTTTGTTTTGTGGTCCGTTGCTCTCAAATCCAACACAAACGAGCACCAACAATAACAGTAAACAAAAAGATGCAATCAAAATAACAAAATTTTTATTTGAAAGACATGAAAAAAACTAAATTAGTTATTTGAAAAGCACAACCTGGAAAATGACTATTTTTGTACTGAAAAAATATCCCACACTGTTGAATAAACGTCAGTGAATGTTAGGAGAAACGTCAATGAAAGTTACAAAACGACAACACAGCACCTAGTGACAGTACTTGACAATGCCTGTGGGATATCTACTTATTTCCTTTATCTATCTATGGTGGGGAACACAACCCCATGAAAAAACTAAATGAGTTGTTCGAATAGCACAACCTGAAAAATGATTCTATTTTTGTACTGAAAAAATATCCCACACTGTTGAATAAACGTCAGTGAATGTTAGGAGAAACGTCAATGAAAGTTACAAAACGACAACACAGCACCTAGTGGCAGTACTTGACAACGCCTGTGCGATATCTACTTATTTCCTTTATCTATGGTTCATATGTATTTGTGTTGAATTTGACGGTAAGAGTCATGAAACAAAAACTAAATGCCTATTGTTGGTGCACACAATTACAACAAATCCTACTGCGTCCACCTCTACTAGTTCAGCCACAGGCCAGATTGGTGACGTTTCGTAGTAATTTCAGAAAAAAGCAAAACATCGCAAACGACCTTACAAATTGGGAAATATATTTGTATTTGGAAATTTTTGTAACTTTTATTGAAATATTGTTTGACAATATAAACATGAATACATGTCTAATTTTGCAGAGTACATCAGTTTCATTATAATTTGGAAAAGTAAGGCAAAACACAATGGCAAAAGAGCGAAGAAAATAATCAGAGCACGATTATTCTTTATAACTGGCTGGACGCGTACGTCACTCAAACAATTTTTCTGTTTGTGACAACTAATACATATTCTCAACTATATATCTTGTCTCAAACTGTCCCGTGTAAACGCACCGTAAGTACATTCTATCGTAATTTCTATAAATTGCTTATAATGCATGAATTGTTCGGATTTTTTGTTACCATTATTTGAGTATCGAGTAATCTTAATGTTATGCATTAAAACATTAACGTGTTTTGACATGTATTTTTCATTATAAACAATAAAAACCGTCTCCTGCACAATTTTTCATTTTTCACAGACGGTAAGTTAGCGCTGTAGGCTCGTTATGTAAATACCGATAATGTTGTAGAATTAAGGTTTTCCGCTTCTTTAACTAGTTTGTGGATATATTCATATGTTAATATGAATATGTTGTCACTACATAAATAAATAGCGAGCAAATTACAGAAGGACCACTAACTCAGTTATAGCTCAAGGATATTTCATCCAAACAAAAGTTTATTTTTATTAGAAGGGGCGTCTCTTGTAACAACTTATCAGATTGTTTATTTTACACATTCTCACCTGTTCTTATCGTTCAATGGATAGTGTCATCCTTGTGGTGAATTGTGTGATAAACCAGATGCCACAATAACTACTAAATGTCATGTGGGCAATTTAGGATAATAATAGTAACTTTCCCTCATGTCTTCGTTTCAATCTGAATATGTAAATTGTATGCAAAATTGTTTGAAAGTGAATATATAAATTGTATGCTAAATAGATTTGGTGGCCTAGAGAATTTCGTTGAAGAAACTTTAAACTTTAAAAATTGTATTTTGAAAATAGTCCATTAGTATGTCACAGCTATATTGTCCTTTTGTTGAAGATGCAAAGTACAGTGGAACAAAAGCAAATATACTGTGAAAGCATAAATGAGTAAAGATTTTCTTTTACACGGTTCGCCCGCAACCAATGCGGTTAAGCTTCCTGTACATATAAAGGGTCCGCCATCTAACGTTTTTTTTTTCAACTAGTGCTTATTTCGTGAATGGTAACACTTAGCTCATGTCTGATTTGGCAGATAATTAGTTTTATCCTTCCGCTGAACGAATATGGTTGAGTATACGCATGAACAACGCTGGGAAATATTGCGACATTACGTTGAAAATCATTGTAATGTTGCAGAATGTGTGCGAAAATTGCGTACGGATTTTGGAAGAAGAGAAGCACCGTCAGTATCGTATGTTCGTTATCTTGTGAAAAAAGTGAAAGAAACTGGCATCCTCATCGATAAACCAAAGAGTGCAAAGCCAAAAATAGTGCGTACATAATTGGGCCATTTTTCTTCGAAAATGAGCCAGGAGGGGCCGTTACAGTCAATGGCGATCGTTAATAATAATGTGCTTAATAATAATGTGCTTCAAAATTGGACCGATCGTGTAGGCTACTGCATGGGCAGCCATTTGAATAAAATTATTTTCCATTATTAACCGGAAGGATTGTACTTTCAAATAAAAAAAGAAATTTGAGAAAATATTCAGTAGTTTTTTGTTTATAGCATTTTCAAAAAAAAGGTTATTTGGCGGACCCGTTATAACATGGAGATCGTGGCTTCTGATAAAATATCTAAGATCACACAAATATAGTTCAACCTGGTATGCTGGAGGTGGTATACAGAGCAATGCTGATCGCAGTCCGGATAAACTGTCAAGCCTACAGGCTACCATACAGGTTCCATTAAAATTGATTCTAAATTTCATCTCAATTTGTCATTAGAAGAAAACTGAACATTTCTTATTCTTTTATGACGATATTCCTTTGAGCGAATTTTGTATTTATATTCATATGAATATAAAACCGTGAACAATCCAGGTCAACTAATGTAGGCTGTAGGATGTAGGCCTGTTTTTACTGTTGAATATTTTTAGTTAACCGTAATAAATATTTTAATGTATGTAAGAAATGAGGTTTGAAGCATTTTGTGTAAACAAATGTGTATACAAATATTTTGACATTTAAGACTAAATTAAAATAAAAAGTTAATAATACCTACAAATATCTGCGCCTTATACATAAAAAGTTGTGACAAATTTGAGAGACGGTTTTTGTATGATAAATCGTCTCTCAAACCTCTCACAACTTTTTATAAATAAGGCCGTATATCATTATAAATGTTTAATATCATTATAAATGTTTAATAATTTAATTATATCGCACCTAGAGTGTCCAAAAACCCGTAATTTTTTGAAACCAGTTTTCGGTTTTTAATTTTGGCAATAACCGATGGAACCGGGTTTTTTCGGTTTTTTAGCACTTATAATACATTTTTTGAGAGACCATTTAATATACTTATTAGTGCTTAAAACTGAAAATATCACAACTCTATTTAAATATGACATTTGCGTTTCAATTTTAAATAAAACAATTATGTCATATTCCAATTAAGAATGCGTGTTTAATATAAAATTTAAACTGATTTAAATTCGAAAATCATATTAATATTTGAAAGAAATTTTCATGTGCGAAAATCTTTTTAAGATAAATACATGTTAGAGCAAAAAAAAAATACTTTGCTCTACTCAGTTTGAAGTGCTTTTCAATTTTTGTCATAAATAATATGACGTCAGATCTGTACACCTGAAAAGTATAAAAAGGAAAAGTTGAACTGAGAAGTTTGTCATTTTATAAAATATAAAATAAAATATAAAATAAAAACTAGAAGTGGCTCGATACTGTCCGAGATAAATTTAAAAATCTAGTATAAATATTGAATTGAGCGAATTCTTGTTATAATGTTTTCAGTTGAATGATGTGTGTATTCAGTGAAATATGACACTTATTTCGTAGAATATTTGAATGCTGTGTTTCAAAGTTTAAAAGGTCCTTTTCGTCCAAAAATTTACATTATTCCTCATTAAATTTTAATATTCAATACAATTCAATAGTTATACTTGATTTTTAAATTAATCTCGGACATCATCGGATAAAAAAATTCAAACTTTGCAACCCCATAAAAAACTATACTAACCTAGTGTGATCATTTGGCGCAGGAATCGTCCACCCCTAAAGCAAAAACCTAAATTTTGTTGCATAGTATTATTGTAGTTAAATAAATTGTAGTCATTTCTTATTCAAGCCATAAAATCATTTTGAAATTTGATTAAAAAAATTGTTTGAAAATCTCATTTAGAACCTTTCGAAACATAAAATCACTTTTAGAATAAAAATCATGTTTCGTCATTCCAAAATTTCATTAAAATTCGAAAATCGTATAATTTATTATTAATTTGTTTAAGGCTACTCAGTCTCCGCTTTGTTCGAAAATTATGTTTTTCAAAAAAACCCGCAGACGGTTAAGATAGAAAAAACCGGTTAACCGGTTTCGGTTTTGGACACTCTAATCGCCCCTTATCCATAAAATTGTATTAGCTAGATTATTCAAAAAACCGACATTTTCAAATAACTGGTTCTCTGGTTTTTGGAAAAATTTCTTTTTTTTGGTAAGCCTTGTTTCTGTTTCTCGGAATGGAAAAATGGAATGCATTTACATGAAAACGTTTATAGTAGGTCTGTCTCCGTCCTGATAATTGTTACAGGAAACCAGAGAGCAATAGAAAGATTCGTTTGACATTTAGAGAACTTACTAGTATTTACTATAGAAATTTTTGCCAGTAAAAATTTGCGAGTTCGAACATATTGTTACGAATTTCCTTACTCGTCCTTTTTGCGTTGTTTTATTCCCAATAATAAAACAAGGTTCATTTTCAATTACGATAATTACAACGGTATCACTTCCTTTTATTTTACTTATATAGTACAACAATTTACTTTATTTACACCACTTTAATAAGACTTATACTTTACTATCAAACCACGTTGCTTACTTTACGGGGTTTAATCACAAACTGAACTCTCCATTCCAAAGACCTCCGCTATTTATACCAACTCACCATACTCAAATGAAGGTATATCTAGCGAATTCACGAACCTTCTAGACGTTGTTGTTGTTGCTTATCTTTGTAGAGCAATGTCGAATGGCGGAGAATTATCTTTACTGAGGTGAATTCATGCTACTTGTTTAGCGAGCTGGTACGTTGTTACAATGCATACTTTCAGGCGCAGCACTAACCGCCTGTTATTTACATACTGTAGTCATTAACAGCAAGCAAAAGCTTTTACTTATTCGTAACAATATGTTTCAAAACATATGTTTTGTGTAATCAAACACAATTAGCAAAGAGACAGAATGAAAAATAATAAATTATTCATTGGAATTGAATTTTTTTAGGAGAAAAAATTACTTTTAATGCTCTGCAATTGACTTTTAACAATTTCGGTGGTGCAATGGTGGTGTGCGCTGCTATTGTACATGAGAGCGTAGCTTCGTTCCCTGCTCATATCACCAAACATTTCTATCAACGGCAGTGGCCTCGCTTATTGATGGCGACACTATCGAGAATTTACCCATGAAGAGGCTTCTCAAAATCAAAAATACCGTTCGGAACCGGTGTAAAACTGTACGTCCCAATCAGTGAGTGTAAAATTAGAACGCGCACAGCTAACTGGTTGTGAGAATCCCTTCAAGGGATCTAATGGGAAACCATTTTTTTTATTTCTTTTGAGTTGTATTGTGGAAACTGCGATTGTGGTTTTTCAAACATCTACATTGCACATCAGCCGGTTATATACAAAAGTTCTTATTTCTTGCAAGTTTTTGTTGGATGTCGACTGCGTAGTGTTCGTTATATTTTCTGCTAGGATGATAAAATCTATCTTACTCTCTCAAAATAATTACTGGATATTTTTTGCTGGACAAGTACATAGAAAGGCCCAATTTTTGCTGAAAAATAAAATTGTTTTGAATTTTTCATTTTCAATTGAATTGAATTGGAAAGGATTATAATTATTCGGAAAATAGATCACACTTAATCAGATTTTAGATACCATTTTAATGAAAAAAATACGTCAGTTAATGGAATTGAATGAATAAAATTGAACTTAATTGAATTGAATTGCATTACATTGAATTGCCTTGCATTGGATTTCATTGAATTGACTTGATTTAATTTGTATTGAACTGAATTGAATTGAATTGTATTGAATTGAATTGAAATGAATTGAATTGAATTGAATTGAATTGAATAACATTGCATTGCATTTCTATGCATAGCTTTGCATTGTATTTGCAATGCACTTCATTGAATTGAATTGAAGTATTGAATTGGATTGAAATGAATTGAATTGAGTTGAACTAAACTGAGTTGAATAGAATTGAATGGAAGTGGATTGAATTGAATTGATTGAATTAAGTTAAACTGTACTGAATTAAACTGAACTGAATTGAGTTGAATTGAATTGCATTGAATTAAATTGAGTTGAGTTGAATTGAATGGAATTGAAATGAACATTCGGAAAAATTGATTATCGTCAGCTGCCCAAATTCAATTAACAACCTCTTTTCAGATTCGACATTCTGTTCAACAGAGGGCACCATACATAGCTACTGGGAATTCAAAGCAACATCTGCTAACTCAGGCCGAACTGTATGATTAAGTGAGAGATTGGGAACTCACAGAAGATAAATCAGAATTGCTTCCCAGGCGTGTGAATTAATACAACTTTTTGAGCAAAGATGTTAACGTATCATTCTACCGACATTGTTATACCGATTATAAAAAAAATGGTTTCCCATTACATCTCATGAAGAAATTGGGGAGAACTTCTCACAACCAGTAAGCTGTGAGCTTTCTAGTTGTATACTCACTGATTGGGACCTAAAGTTTTGCTCCGGTTCCGAACGGTATTTTGAGAAGTTTTTTCATGGTTATATACTCGATAGTCTTGCCGTTACTATGCGAATTGACCGCCGCCGAAAGAAATTTTAAGGTGGTCAGAGCAGAGATCGAACCCAGCACCTCAAGTACAAGAGCCGCGCACACTAGCCAGTGCACCACCGACGGCCACCGATTATAAACATTATTATAAAACTTCAGTTAACATATGATTTTGCAAGGACGTACCAGGTGCCACCACTCCCTGTAAAGTAGACGCAATAGTCCTGCTGCTCCTCCATTTGATTCTCGATTGAGTGACAATATCAAAGGCAACTGCTAATCTACGAGAAGTTGTACACTAATATAAACCTCCTGGTTCGGCGAATTGCCACGAAAATTGATATTCATAAGAAGATTGAATCCCAACAGCAGCTAGTCTTGTGCTCAGAAGAGTCCTTCAGATAAGGTATCGTCATTTTGCTGACGACAGTATATTTTTTACTCTTGAGAACTCGGAAGTCCTGAAATTTCTTTTTGACCAATTGACGATATATATAGGCGTAGCTTAACTTTTTACCTATCTCATTCGTCATTTGCAAAGATTTACAAAGCTAGTTCTTCATTCGACCAGGGAGGCGTCTTTTCTCCCTTAGCTTCATTCTTGGACAATAGATTGGTAGTGATCCTATCTACAGATTGTCTACACAGATGGTTCCAACACCAAAATCCTATTGCAGGTCTTTTCTAACTGAACTGATTAATGATAGATCATTTCCCAATCCTACTGGAATCGAATATTCTTTTGATCAAATAATGAATTATCCTCAGGTTTGCTCCTTTCCCTAATCATCCCATACACGTCGTCTGTTGCGAAGATGACAGCTAAACCCTTCTATCTTGAGCTGGTGAAGAAAGTAGTTCCATTGTCCCTTTTGCATATGTCAAGAATAGCGACCACTACCCAATAAGTAATACATTTACAATCAGTGGATTAATGATGTAATATCCAGTCGCACCTAATATGATTATGGCGAGATTGCCGACCATTGCGAGCAGACTCTTCTTGGCTTAACTTGACTAGAGACCCACTAAGGCGCCACTCTCATAATTACACCTCTCCTAGAAGCGTATCTTGTGGGAGAATACTAAATTAATGGAAGTTAATACTTTAAGAACCAACCAACCACCACCCCCAGTAGGAGGGCACCTCTCCAAGTAGGTAGATGCCACGTTAAGTAGGTAGACACCACTTCCTGTACGTAGACAGCACCCTAACTACCACTCCAAGTAAAGGGTTTTCCAATAAGGACTTGACAACTTTTTTTTTAAAATAAAACGCAAACCATTACACATATTTCCAAAACTTTATGATCGACTTGAAATACAATCAAAACATTTATGAATGGAACTCGACTTCGTTCATATGGACGTTGGACCCAATTTTCGATGACTCGGTCACACATTTCTTGGCTCTGAGTGTTTCCAATGTCGTCGGCTTGTTGGCAT